>JARKIC010000189.1:0-388714 GCA_029378375.1 Mycena olivaceomarginata | reverse complement strand
GTGCTGCCTCCTACGCTCCTATCTAATCCGCGATGAAAGCCATGAGGAGGAAGTACGGGGCGGTGTGATAAGGACCGCGGTGTCGGTATCGAAAGATATGTGATTTGAATTCGACTATGTTCATCCTCTAGAGGGGAAGGTACAGTTGAATGATAGAGCAAGGTCGGTGCGCGAATCGGCCTTGTATGAGCGATGGGTGTGTGTGTTGTTGAACGTATTCGTGGAGACCGTTCGTCTCCTAGGTGTGGACGTGTGCGGCGGACCTGTTGTTAGTGAAAACGGTAAAGAAGGTGTGAATGCCTAAACCTGGTTCCCCGTACGAGAGTACTGGAACCCTAAATGTGTTGCCCTGTCTGCTTTCCTTGTGCGCTCTTCCCCTTAGAACCAGCACTGGAGATGCGATGTGTGTCGCACAGACGATGACACCGACGTCGTTCGGTCGACGGCGAGACGGTTGGTCTCGTTGGCTATGGACGGATTTGTATGTGATGGCTTCTCTCCGGGCCTGTTTTCTACAGAGCGAGCGCGAGAATGGTGATCCTAATCGAGGAAGCCTGGGATGGTGACACCGGGTCCGGTGAGGAGGGACCCTGCTGATGGGGTGTGAGAGGTGAGACACCGATGAACGAGCAATGTAAGATGTGTGGCCTGCCTCTGCGGCAGTGGGCGAGGAGGGTGCACGAGAGGTACGAGGTCGGGGAAGGCTGGGAGTACCCCTTAGATTGAGCTGAGAACGGTACAGAAAGTGGGGAAAACACCCCGAAAGCTACTTCTGCAGGCCGGAAGGTACTGACTACTCCTACTAAATGTGCTCCCTTTTATACCTCCTCGACGACTTCCCACGTTTCCAGAGGTGCCATGCGGTCGCAGGTGTTTCCAGGGGGCAGGGGACGTCATGAGGCGTTTCGAGGTGCATATACGGCAGGAGAACGGGTGCCTCTGCTGAGGAGACCGATCGTCTCTGGGTGCGCGAGAGGCACAGTGAGGCCAGACGTCCTAGGAATACGTCTAGAGCTCCAGGCACGGCCTGGTGGTTGCGTCGGCGGATCCTCGAGTGCTCAGGAAGGGGAGAGACAGATTGTCTCCCCTAGCTAGTTGATGCGTCGTGTGAAGTGGGGAACGGGCTGTGTCGGGATATCCTCTGCCTCATCCGATGGGTCAGTATTAGGCACGCGGTAGGTCCGTCCGGTGCGAGAGAGTGTCTGCGAACGGAAACATGGATGACAGGGGAGCGGTCGTATCCTGTTGGTGGACACTGAGTAACAACGAACGCAGTCTGTGTGGTATGGGAAGCGCTGGGTTGTTGGAGATGTCGTGTTTGTGGGAAGGCGTCGAGAGTCCCGGGTCATGGGGAACGGTCGTATCCAGGTGACGATGGTACAGGAGCGAGGTTGAATGGCGAGGAAGACGATGTGGATGGTGGGGAGAACATTGGTCTCACTCGGAAGCTGCTTCCGGTAACGTGGAATCCCATTTAGGAAGATCTGTCGCGTACGTCCGAGCTCGTCCTGTTACTCATGCAGATGGTTCGCAGGGGCCATGAGGCGACGAGCGATGCTTAGCATGCTCGGAGACCTCACAGTGGGCATGTGCATACCCTCGGAAATGCGGTGGGTTCGCAGTACTGGTGGAAACGGAGTAGGCCCGCAGCGTAATTCTCGTGGGTTTTGGGTGCGAGGCCGCTGATGGCCGCAGCGTAGGCTTGTCAAATTCAGAGGTGGGTATGACAGCAAGTAGGTGGCGCTGGCGGGCCTGAGCGTATAGGGAGAACCAGGTGCGGATGCGGTCTAGGGCTAGGATGTGCGGGCACCACTTGTTGGCCTCAATTTCGCATCCCGGGCGCACTCGGCGGGCGGCTGGTTCCGGGGGTGGCAACGGTTGAAGTCCGAGTTTGGGTGTGTGCGCGACGCGTGGCTGGCAGCACGTTGGCGCCGGTAGGGCCGGGGGGCGGTAGATGGAAGAACGGGGCAGAGGATGGTTGGTGTGGGTGTCATGGACGGCACGTCGACGATGGGTGCGGTGCCAAAGGGGGTATGCCAGGAGCGCGTTCCAACACCGGTAGGGGTGGCAGCGGGGGCCGGAGCGACATCCGTGGCGCCAGGGCGGTTGTGAGCCAAGAAATTGAACATAAGTGTGTGACAAGAGAGGAAAAGAGAGTGCTACACAGCCACCACGTGTGTGATTGTGAAGTCGGAAATGGGACCAGGTCCGGGCCACTTGAGATGCAGCGTCAAGGGAACAGTGTCAAGAAATGGGTCGTATTTCGGTAAGATCAGGAGCTAGGTACGTGCATAAAATAATCGGAGATTTCTGTGGGTAGGTTAAATCTTGAGTACAGGCACCACGAGGCCGGCCAGAACTCGCCCTACGACAGAGGGTCTGCAGGGTTTTGTTTTGACTCTACGTAGGTAAGATCAAGCGAGACATTAAGGGAGGCTAGGATGTAAGCGGAACGGCGGATGGATAGGTTTATGTCGAAGTTGCGGCTGCGGCCCTTATCAAAGGCGCCAATGATCCCTTTGTTTCTGAGTGCACGAGAAGGTGTACGTCATGGAGGCCCCGCTCCTCGATGGCGTAAATGAGCAGCTCAAGAGCGACACCCTCAAGCCAGCTGATGTGTCGGGTTTTGGAGCGCCAACCGGGGTTGCACTGCCAAGCGTCCCAGAACCTGTTCGCTGTGATGCCAATGCCCAGGATGTGGAGGCGTCGACGTAGAGGAGCTTGTTGAGACGGGGGCTGCGCTTGACGAGCGGGTGGGAGACGCCAGGGACGGAGAGCGCATTGATCCACCAGATGAGCTCGTCGATGACTGGGCCGGGAGGGCGGCGAGTGGCGTACTTGTTTTTTTGAACAATGCGATGAAGTTGGTAAAGGCGGGGAGGTGGGAGTGGCCTTCCTGGAGGATGAACGTGATGTGGCACAAGGAGCCGTGGATCTTCATCCGGCGTTCATGGTGCATTTGTGACGGCGGAACCTGTCAATAAAAATTCGGACTCGGTCCTGGAATTTTAAGTGTTTCGCCTCGGGAAGGGCCACCGTGCTTGCTCCATGTCCCAGTCAAAGCCGATCTAGAGGAAGGTGTAACTGTAGTCGAGCCACTTCACCGGGTGCCAAGGGACCTTCATTCGTACGATACAGGCAAGTGCCGAAGCTCGGTTGTGGGGGTATGAGTAGGTTATTGCGCCCGATGTTGGGCACAAAGAGACGGCAGAAGGGAAGCGGGCAGCGAGGAAGTCATCTTTGTATCTGTTGTTGGGCTTGATGCCCTCGGCCGTCCAAATGTCCTCAATGGCGCTGCCTATCATGCT
The DNA here is from genome assembly GCA_029378375.1 of Mycena olivaceomarginata. Classification (NCBI taxonomy): domain Eukaryota; kingdom Fungi; phylum Basidiomycota; class Agaricomycetes; order Agaricales; family Mycenaceae; genus Mycena; species Mycena olivaceomarginata. The sequence goes on along the minus strand of JARKIC010000189.1, from coordinate 385,406 downwards.
GGCATTGCCGCTGGAAGACGAGCAACTGAAGGGGGTGTTGTGCTCGATGTAGAAAAGGCCATCCGGGCCGCGCAGGACAAACCATTTCTTATCCGCCGGCAAGATGGGGACGGTGTGGTGGAACTTGGCTATGTCGAGGACCATCGCCTGCGAGCCCGGAGGGGCATTGGTGATCTGTGTTGGAGTGGGGTAAGCGTGCGTGAATGGGAAAAAAAAGGGTAGGGGTCAGAAGAGAACGCGCCCGAGGCGACAACGCGTAGGAAAGGGGAGGGTAAGTTACCCCCATGCGGATGCGACGTGGAGTGGGAAGGTTAGGGTAGGAGTAAGGACAGACATATGGATATGCCATGGAGTAGGGTAGGGTAGGGCACGAGGACGGGGTACAGCAGATAGGAGGAAGGGGAAGGTGGGTAGGGTAAGAGTAGGCGGGCACTTACAATGTCCACAATGTTAGATGCAGTGCCGACTTTGGTAGGAAAATTTCCCTTGTCGACGTAGGAGTTGGTGGACGCGCTGTGCTTGTCGCCCTTCGAAAGATGACGGCATAGGCAGAGTTTGTCCAGGACGCCGGGCCCTGCGTCTGCACAAAAACTAGCATTGGTGAGCACTGAAACAGCCCTTTTAGGATCATCTCAGCCTCCTGCTGCGAGTAAGGGCCACTCATTCTGCTGGCGGCGATCTCGTCTTGGATGTACTGGTTGACGAAGTCTGTGTTATCGGTGACAGAAATGTTGTTAGGGTAGGGAAAATGACGGTGGAAGGTATAGAATCTGGAAAGTCGCCCATCAGAAAACCGTTTTTCAAATTGCGGGCGAGGTTAGGGTACTTGTCAGTTAGGCCATGCGTATCCAGAAGCCTTTGGATCTTGTCAGCATCGTAAGGGGTAGTGATTCGGTTCAAGATCTCATTGTGCTCTGCCAAGCACGGGTGGGGGAAATGATTGTCCAAGAAAGAGGCCACCTCGCACTCAAGCGGGTTACAGCAGCAGGTCCACGAGAACACATGGTGGTTCTTGTATCCACAGAAGGAGCATAGGTGTACTCGCACAGTGAGGTCGTGCGTGCAGAAGGCGGCTCCGCATTTGATGTTCCAGAGCCGACAAAGTGTCGCTCCAGATTGAATTGCACAAAGGTTGTTCGTGCCTTCGGCGCAGCAGTAGACTGGGGTCCCGTCTTCGAAGTTATTGTGGGTGCAGATGGAGAGGAAATGGCCGTGCCTCACACAGAGAAGGCAGACGACATTGGAGGCGTCACCGCCACTGCCTCCCTGAAAGGGGCCAGCGCCGCGACCAGTGCCCCCGTTTCCGGAGTCACCGCCGCCACGGCCACTGCGGCCGACTCCGCCACTGTGACCAACGCAACCAACGATGTTGCCGCCACCCCCACTGCTGCTGCTCGCACCACCGCCATTCGGGCCGAGGCTGGGAGGGGTGCGGGAAATTGACTCGGCGATGCGTAAGTCAAATATCTCTGCCGTTAGCTGCCGCGAGTAATAGTCGAAGGAGTAAGTGAAAGGGTGCGCGTTATATGCGCGGCGTAGCTTGATGTCAGTCGCGAGGATAGCGGGGAAGTTCATTTCTTGTTTGTCGACCTGCGCGAAGAAGGCAAAGTGGGGGACCAGTGTTTCACCTGCTCGTGTTCGCGGCTGTTCTAGTAACCCTCCAGGAAGGTCACAAAGTTCTGCATGCCCTCAAGCCACTGTCTCCGATCCATGTTTCTCTCTGCCAGAAACTTCCTCTCGAACGATACCGTGTCCAGCACGCGGATCTGCTTGTCGCTGGAGATAGTGCCGGGCACGTTGTGTTTGACGGTTGCCATGGACTCATACAAATCGTTGACCAGATCGAGATTGTTGCTCGTGAACAGGGAGAGGGGAAGGTGCAGGTTGTTCTGATAAAGTTCGGCAATGTAAGAACTGAACCTGGGGGGCATGCTCATCCCAGCTGGGATGGTGGACTCCTCCCTCAGCTTCTTTGTGGCTGGTTTAGGCTTGTCGTCATCGTGTGCGCACTTCGAGGTCGAGGCGTTGTTGGTCATAAAGGCAAGAGAGAAAGAGGTCCCTCGTGGACGACGGGGAGAGCTTCTCCGCGAGTCTCTTGACCTTGCCCAAGGGAGAAAGAGTGTCAATGGGGAGGTCCGAGAGGGTGAGCAGGGACTCATCGTCCGACGCTGCCTCGGGATGGACTACGGGTTGTGCGCGTGCTCCGTGTTGCACCGCGCGTTCGGTGTTCCTGCCTCAATGGCCTTGTTCCTGGACAACTTTAGGGCCTGCAGAAGCTTTTTGAGTGTGTCGGTGATGGTCTGCGTGGCATGTGTTCTTCTGCGAGCCGGGGGGTCGGTTGGAAGGGAGTCTTGTGTCATGTTTAACAGAATTTACAGGGAAGCAGAGGTATGTACGGCAGAAGAAAGTACGGAGGGAATTGTGCGCGTCGAGGGAGCATGCAAGAGGAAAGGTGACAAGTCACGATGATCGTCACAGCTTTCCCGATTCCCGCATAGCTAGTTTATCCTCCGATACATGTGAACCATTTGTGCCTCACGTCAAGCTTATCTCGGATCTTGTTAAATTACGGTACTTCTTTTACAGTCTCGTTCCATTTCGGACATCTTTCCTTCTCGGGTTTCTTATTCGGATGCTTTATATATGTCTGTCAATTACACCCTCACCCTCAGCTCGTCTCCTTACGCGTTCGCTGAGGGTACATCCACACATTCACTTACTTACATGCTAAAGCCCATAGTACCTTAGAGTCTCTGTCTTTTAGGTACTTGTTAATAACAGTGCTCGTCTCCTCATGTGTTCGTTGAGAAGTCTCTATCTTTTATATACACAGATCTAGTTCAGGGGAGCTTTTTTCGGTCGGAATTTCTCCATTTCAGATCATCATTATTTCGAAATTGCAAGCCCGTCAGAGATAATTGAGGTGAAACACTGATAATACTTAAGGTTGAGATTGTGGAGAAGTAATCATGTTATATTTAATATCATGAGATATACTTGATTTCTGTCTGATTCTGGCAGGTCGCTGCAGGTAAACCTTGACGGTGTGAATGACCCGCGGGTCTTTGAGGAACTGCGGGTTTACCCGCACGGGTTTTGTACCCGACCCACGCCAGGTACGGGTGCGGGTTGACCTTGCAAGTACCCGCAGTTGTACCCGTGACCAACCTTAATCGCCACCGCAGACGATACAATCTTTCTCGCCGCCCGGTACCTGGCCATTATAGCAGTTGTTGCATGATGAGTCCGAATTGTTGTCGTCCAAACTTGAATCATCTTCGCTGCCATTACCGCGCCTTCTTCGCCTTCGCCTTCTATTGCAGCAGAGCCATAGCTGTAAGATTTAGACTAATTTAGATGGACCTAGCCAAAGAAACCTACTATCTCAAGCAATGGACCTAGCCAACCACTTGGCTAGGGCCATCCAAGAGGCTATAGTGAGTCCTCAAGCTATAATGGAAAAAGAAATGGCTTGAAACAGGTTTGAACCATGACCCTTCAAGTGATATAAGATGAGGAATCAAGCATTGTTACCCACTAGACTAAGTGGCTGACATAAAGTATTTTTGTTTCCCAGCTAGGGTAAGGCTAGCCCTACCCTACCTGGGACTGCTTATACCCAGACCTAGGGCAGGCAACCTGCCCTAGGTCTTCGATAGTTGTTTGGCACTATTTATTTTGTGTTTTGGTGTGTTTCAAACCCTAACCAACCTAACCCAAACCTAGCAAACCCTAACCAACCTAACTACCCTAACCTCCTAACCAAAAAATAATAATGTTCCCAGGGCCTAACCACCTAACCACTAACCCTAACTCTAACTACTAACCCTAACCAACCTAACCAGGCCCTATGCGGGCCAGTACAGATGAGGGAACAGCTTATTGTGTGTTGGCAAGATCACAGTACATTCCTATTACTTCTGGCTACTATCACTCTCCCTCTTAGCTCAGTTGGTTGTAGTGTCACCAGTTAGCTTTTATTATATAAGTTAGCTGTCTTGCTCTGGGTTCAATCCCCGCCATTACCTTTTGCTATTTAAATTAAACTGTTAGCCTATTTTCTTTGGCTCTAGCCATGCATGGCTAGTGCCATGGCTTGAGATAGTAGGTTTCCTTGGCTAGCTCCATCCCCAGAGCCTAAATCCTCCAGCCATGGGTGTGCAGCACCCGCGTTTAACCCAGGATTTCACTCTACCCTTCCATTGCAGACCCGGAACTTCCCCATAGCGGCGCCAAAGATGACTGAATAACCCAAATAACCCAGTTGGATAACACCTCGATATGTCTTGCGAAGATGTAACTCACGCAGGTATGTGATTACTCGGAGACTAAAGCAGTGACTGTGAATCAGGGAGTGCTCGGGGTTGGGCGCCTGAGTGAGTGCAACTGCAAGATCAGGGGAATATTTTCCTATCGGCATCTAGACTCGATACCAGGGCTCGCCGCAGGGTTTTGATGATAGTCGATCAAAGCTGACGGCGAAGCGACTGGTGGATAATCAGCCGATTTAGGCGAAGCGCGGGAGATGCCGAGGTTGTTTTGACTTACACAAAATTTCGAGTAAGTCGAAAATTCAAACTCTTCCTAGAGCAAAGCTTATACCACCTACATGTTCGCAATACAATTCCCTTGAGTTCTATGTTTAGATTTTGATAAATCCCTGCGTTCGACTGCAATGTGAGGGATCAATTTCGCATCAATGCCCCTATTATTGTTTGGAGGTCTTGATTTTCCCACAGCGAATGCGTGCTGACCGAGACCGTCACGAGACGAGATAGGGGCATTGATGGTCATTTGATGGGCAGTATTGCGAGCAAACGAGGAGACTTTTCAACAATGTAAAACATGAAAACTCAAGAGAAATGTATTTTGAACACGTTGGTATAAAATTTGCGCTAGGAAGAGTTTGAATTTTCGACTTACTCGAATTTGTCTAAGTCAAAACAACCTCGGCATCTCCCGCGCTTCGCCTAAATCGGCTGATTATACTATTCTAACCCTGATGTGTCCACGGTTTTGATGGCGAGCCGTACCTCCCGCCAAATTTTAATCTTTTTGGCTGGATCTTGCTCTGGGACATTTATTGACTCATGATATGTGACTTGCAGAGTTTACAGATTATTTGAGGAATGAGAGCTATTGGTACAACGATGCCGGTTTTGATGCCACTTTTGACCCCTGATGTGGAATCGACATCATTGCTTTATGCTGCATGCACTTTTTCCCTTCCACTCAAGCTGGGTCTCTGAAGCAACTTGAAACACATGTAGCATGCTGGGGAATTTCTCTGGGGCAATCCATGGTCTAGACGGAAGAAATATCGGGGAATGGAATCGGTTTTGATCAAAAACCGGCTTTTTTGGGCATCCTGATTTTTTGGAGCCCTCATTCCTTGCGTAATAAATCTGAATTTCCAGGAGGAGATTACCACAGCCCACTCCCAACATATGCTATTTTCTCTAAGGATTCTATTGAGAGTTGCCGCAAGAATTCCCAAAAATTCCACTTCGGGGTGCGTGGACACATCAGGGGTTAGAATAGTACTTATTCCAGTCGCTTCGCCGTCAGGTCTGATCGACTCATCATCAAACCATCCCCCGGCGAATCCGACTGGTTTACGAGTCTAATCGGCGTCTATCTGCATCCTGTATACAAGTTGGATCCAACCATCATTGAAAGTTGAGTGTAGACAGGAAAGATCCGATTCAGCTTTCCAACTCCCACAGATCATATCCGGGCAGTGTCAGCTATCGAGCATTCGGATAATAGTACCACCAGTACGTAGAAAGCTCGTTTAGCAACGCCAATCGCGAGAGGCAAGCAGCCTTCACCGGTGGCAGAAACAAAACCTGTGTCGGAGAAGACACAGGCGCTTGACAGAATCACCATGAGCCAGACAGGGCCAGACTGGGATAGACTATCATTTCAACAACCGAGCTCGTACCTCAAGGCAACCAATCGGGTCCGCGGGATTGCTGCTGGTTGAAAAAAAAAAAAGAACAAAGTTGGAAACAAAGTTGATCAAACAAAGGTCGGACGACGTTCATCTGAAACGGGGCAAGAGCAAAGATCAACAAAAGCTTGTACTCGGGTACGTACTACGTACTACCGTAGTTCGAGAGCAAGCCTAGTTCTAAGTTCGTATTGCAGCTGAGTCAGCCCATTTTTGGTTGAATAAATGGGTCTGTAACTTCTTCGCGTCGAAGATGGAAAAAAAAAAATACAAGAAGCGCCAACGGATCCCCCACCGTTAGGATCTACCAGATCATTATATCAAGAGGGGCAGCAGCCCATTTCTGAAAGCGTAGATGAGTCCAGAACTTTTCCATCAAGATGAGAACGGCTCCACGGTTCAATCAAATATGCGTCAAGCATTACAGTGAGGTAAGGAGTGCAGCGAATCAAAGACCAGCTGTGAACACGAGAATGAAGGCCGCTACATAGCAGATGCTGAAGAACTGCGGCGACGCAGAGACCAGCTGCGGACAATATCCTTCGAACCACATTGAATACTCTTCGCTTGCAACTATGTAGGACGCACCAGACTCACCGTTTGGGTCAAGAAGACGAGTGCACAAGTCACGGGCACTGTTTCGGTGCGGTCAGATCGAGGCGCTTGCGAGACGAAATGTGCGATCATATACCCGACGCCTGCGCTGTCATCTGACCTGCCTGCAAGATATGGCTGGGGCTTCTCAGATCGATTGCACTGCGGACAAAGTTTTTCAGAAAGTTCGAAACTCGGGTAGCGTCAAGGCTTACCCGATGGTGAGCCCAATGGTTACGATGAAGGTGAAAAATACGGTTCGAATGAAAAGTGTAAGGGAGAAGGGCGAAGAGGCCTCATTGTTGTGGATATGTTTATATTTGCAGTATAGCATCGTTGCGGTCAATGCTGTAGATGCGTATTTCGGCACGCACACGTCTCTCGTTCAGGTTCGCCGTACCTTCGATTATAATCACTGGGACCAACAGCAATATTACGAGGAGGGAGGCAAAGGTTGTTCTGGTAATTCGGGTTCATGAAAATTGAACGAAAGTGTAAATAAAAATACACACTGACGTCTGTTTCAATGTGGCAGTAGAGGCGCAACGAGTTGAGACGGACAGTAGACTTGTTGTGTAGCCCATACTTGGAGATAAGAGTGCATGAAAATAGAAAATAGAATCTTCGCAAACTCGGCAGTTCACTCACAATTATGACCTCCAAAAACACCGTACAGTTGAGGAGTATTGGGAGTACTATGAGCTTATGTATTCGATCAGAGAGAATTTTGAAAGATATGGATCTCGTACAGGTACAAGTCTTGATCTGGAGAGCGGCAAATCAGGGATCGGAGAGCCCAATCGAAGGTAAAGCTAGAAGAAAGTTGAGGAGAAAACAATACTTTCCAGACAAGGTATACCTCAATAATGAAGGCTAGACCTGTGGCGGAAATGCTTTAGGCAAAAATAATAGACATCAGGTTAACGTTGTGAGGCAAAATCGGATACTCACAAAACCGGTGATGCATAAATGAGGCCAGATTGGAAAAGACATAAGGAAAAGGAGGGCTCCGTTGAAGATTGACGGCCAGCGAGTATAACGTTGGCAACAGAGTACCACATCCACGAAAACATGAAGCTATACCAAGTTATCGTGCGCGAAACCCGACCCGTACACAATGCAGGAAGGATGCCCAGTCCGATGAAAATAATTGCGGCAATTTCCAGGGAATAGTAGAGGATCTTCAGGGAGCTGGTAAGCTCTGGCGGGACCACATGCCCGGACACTAAACCCGCCTCGTTAGACACTTGCGACTGGCGGGAACCGCGTGAACTTGCCTCACGAGGGAACAGTAGCCATGAATTCTGAGAGAAACCTTTCGCCGTTACTTACGTCTTATAGCCTGAGCTCGCGTCCCTTGGCACCTACACTATCATGATTGTTGGAGCAGAGGGTAAATTTGAACCTGCCATGTTTCTCGACGGATGGGATCGGCGAGATCAGGAACGAGGCTAGTAAGAAACACAGCAACGACTCGGATGTTGCCAAAGACTGGAATAGCAGAACTCAATTGAAAAGACGCGCCTACGGGAAGTTGGCAGCGATTGCTAGGTCCTTGCTATCAACGATGTTGGGGACCGCGGTGCTTTTTGTGGGCGCTAAAAGTTTGTAATAGAAGATTAACTGTATAATTAGCTCCAACTGGACGACAATACCCGACAAGTCGACGGGCAATATGTCAATGTGGTGAAAACTTCAAGAAGAGACAGCGCCCAAAGTGGCTCGCTGATCTCTTTGATTCCGTTGATCGGGCATCGGCCGTCGGATATTCTGCTTGGCTTCCTCATCCGAGTGACGTCTCTGGAGACTCTCCGACGGCTTATTTCGCCTTCAAAGATCCTATTGCCTATTTATTCGAACGCCCGTAACTGCCCTCCCCACCTCTAACTCGGAAGATAGTCTTCTGCTCTTGAAGATAGGAGACTGTACGTCCTTGGAGATACCACCGCAGAAAACACATGTATGACCTGGCAAAGCAGAGTGACGATGGAGAAGCTCTCCGTCCCACCCACAACAACTCGCACAGAGAGTGGCGGTTTCGTGACTCCGGAAGGCACTATCTAGTCTCCAAACCGTTCCGGTCAAAGTCGTCAAAGAAACTCCGTGCCATGATCACTTTTGCTCCGCGCAAGTCCCATTTCGATATCAATAATGAAGCATCTGGAGCCAATGAATTTCGGGTTTGTGCCTGCTCGGTTCTATGCATCTAATACTCACATTTTCTTAGGGATTCTTCACCCTATTTTGGATATCCATGTTCATTTTCACCCTCAGCACGTACATTCGCAGTATAGAGACAAGTGGCCACGCCTTGAATCTTCGATTCGCCACCATGTTCTCGCGCGATGCAATAACACTGGCGATCAGTGATGGGGTTCTCGTCTTGTCCACAGGATTATGCGTCCCTTTCGCAAAGGCCATCAGCAAAGGCTGGATCCGATACTACTGGACCGGCGTGTTTTTGCAGCACACCATCCAGTCCTTAGCTCTGTTCATGGCCATTAGTTGGACCTTGAATAGGCAATGGCCTTGGGTGCAGTCCGGTTTTCTTCACGCTACCTACCCTTGTAGGTGGCGGTCTGCCGTTCATGGTCTTGCGATTTATTGGTTTTATAGGTGATGATCATGAAGACCCACTCTTACATGACCTTCAATGGTCATCTTCAATATGTCTCCGAGACATCTCAAGCATTATTGCAAGATCTCCGCAAGGCGACCGAATCTGCTGGCGGCTGGGATCAGGCAATCCGGGATGCCCATGCACATCGCGCTGAACTCGATGCCCGCACTACGCAGGATTCCACGCCAGGGATAGGAACGCCAATGATTCCCGAGGGCGCCAGTACATCCTATGTCGACATTCCTACCGCGGCCGCACTTCGTCAGCGTCTGGCAGCCGTCTCGGAGGAGTCTAAAGAGGCCAAAACAACTCTGCCTGATAAAACCGATGAACCGGTTTCGTCAACGAATCCCCATATCCTGGTTGATCACCCTAACGAAGGGATCTCAGCGATGGCGAAGGATTATTCTGAGCTCGAGGGCGAGCTGACGAGTCACGGGCCTTACCCCGTTACATATCCCAACAACGTAACTCTGAAGAATTTTGCTGTGTACCAGCTTATTCCGACCCTTGTGTACGAGCTGGAGTACCCGCGGACGGATCGTATACGGCCTGTGTATCTCTTTGAGAAGACAGTCGCGACCTTTGGAACGTTCGCTTTACTCTACACCGTGACGGAATCCTTCATTCTGCCGCTCACGCCGAGTGCCGGCGACTCGTTTTTTCCGCGCGCTTCTAGACTTGTCGCTACCATTTATGATCGCGTATCTCCTGCTGTTCTATATCATATTTGGTACGATCTACCCCCCTTCGTCCATTCCTAGGTCTGACCGTGTCTGCAGAGTGTATCTGCAATGGTTTCGCAGAAATTTCATAGTAAGTATCATACGATTATGGTTTCGTCGTTAACAGCTCCCCTCCGTAGCTTCGCAGACAGACAATTTTATGAAGACTGGGTACGCCTTTCCATTCCATGGAGGGGTCTTGTCTTAATCTTCGTGCTAGTGGAACTCCACATCCTGGGATGAATTCTCCCGGAAATGGAACAAGCCTGTGCACACCTTCCTCCTACATCACGTCTACGCATCGACCATCGCGAGCTACCAGCTTTCGCGCAGTACAGCCATGTTCGTCACGTTCCTTCTGAGCGCGTGCGTCCACGAGCTCGTCATGTTAGTGGTCACAAAGAAATTCGGTATGTTGCCGTTCTGCTCTCTCCGCATGAGGCTGATCTTTGGCTAGGATGTATCTTTTCCTTCTGCAGCTTATACAGATTCCCCTCATCATGGTCTCGCGTCTGCCCTTTATCAAGCGCAACAAGCTCATGGGGAATATCGTGTTCTGGCTTGGATTATATTGTGGATTCCCGCTCCTTTGTGTCGGTGAGTGGACGAAATTGTGTATCGGGCCAGCGTTGGCTCATCATCACCCTTGCAGCTTATGTTGCTTATTGAGACTGCGGGATAAGCTTTAGATTGCGTCTCATACTGAACATAGACAGCATTTTTTTTCAATTTACTTCTTGTATATATTCGATCGCAGCGAGCTTTAATCATTTTGAGTCGCCCGTGATTAGTGCGCCCCTAATCCACCACGACGCCGTGTGACAGTGTCGCGGCCCACTGGAAGCTGTTCAGACTCGATGCCGCATTCCAACATGAAGACCGAAGCTCAGCTGTGCTTTTGGCCAGTCTCTTTCCGCCGCATCCTCTCCTTTGCGAGGAAAGCTGCAGAATGCGAAGGAGACAGCCTGAGGGCAGCGGTCTGAACTTGGACAGCGTTTTTTTTTTGTATTGTTCAATATTTATTTAACCCAAATCATCCCTGAGTTATTGACGACTCGGAGAATCCGGAGCCGATGAGCCGATCGACTTACTCACCTTTCCCACCACTTTGCCACTACCAGCCAGGGGTATGCTGCTCCGCTTGCTTACCAGCTTTCTTACCTATACTTTCGCTTCCGCAGAATCCGCGAGGATTCACTTGAAAGTTTCAAAAAAGTCCTTTGAAATTAAAGAATTCCAAAGGACCTTTTTGAAACCTTCAAGTCGGCAAGATGTCTCAAGCCGTAGACGAAGACCGAGAGGAGCTCGCGCGATTCCGAGAAGAATGGAAGAAGGAAGTGGAGAGGAAGAAAAAATCCACAACCCGAACCAGGACCGTCGAAACAACGACCGGAGCTCAACGTTCTAGCTGAGTATGACCTCTCAGAAACCACCAGCTCTGGTACAGCGACCCCGGGACCCTCCAGCGAGACCATTTCCGGTACACCGGCCGCCCTCGCTACGGGTTCCAAATACTTCGATGCCTCGAACGTCCCTCCCGCCATCCGGACCGCGCTCGCAATCTACACACGCGCAGTGCAGCACGAGCAGAGCGGGCAGCTGGATACTGCGCTGTCGCTTTATCACCAAGCGTTCCGACTGGAGCCGAACGTCGACCGAGCGTACCACACGCAGGAGATACTCGCTTCTATTAAGGCGGCGCAGACGACGGATTTATCGAGCCCGAAGGACGGGGAAAACGTCGACCACCTTGCGACGACTCTGCAGCGTGCTGTTGCGATCAAGTCCGGCGAGGAACCCGTGTTGGTCGTGACGGGCACGCTCGCGAGCTTGCTTGAGGGCTTCCCACAGGATTTGGTGTTCGAGCCGGAGGACGAAGAGCAGCCGGTTTATATAAACGTGCTCCCCGAGGAACTACTGATTATAATCCTACGGAAGCTGGACCACACCTCTATCGAGCGCTTTGCTGCGGTCAGCAGAAAGGCACGGGTGTTGAGCTTGGATCCTGGTATATGGAGGTCTGTTTGCTGTGTTACTATACGAGACGTATTTGAATTCTAATACGGACGTCAGGGAACTCGTTGTACTGTCTTACAAGCCTCCTCAAGTCGCCAGCTTGGAGAGCATGGTTCCGGTCGTTGCGCAGTTTCAGTCTGATTTTCGACGGGTGTACATGGAGCATCCCCGTGTCCGCTTGGACGGCGTATACATCGCAGTCTGTCATTATGTGTACGCCGTCTCATTCCTGAAATCGTCTAATTTTGATTCCTCGTACAGGCGACCTGGACTGAGTGAGAATTCGTGGGTTAACGTATGTACTGTACTGGTCAAGTTTCCCCGCATCGATCTGACTGCTGCCGGTGGTGGACATAGTTAAGCCATCTAATCACATACCACCGGTACCTGTACGTCGGCGTTGCTATGCGTTTCAGCAGTCCACTGACAATTCTCCTATGTAGCCGTTTCTTCCCTGATGGAAAGGTCCTGTCCCTGCTTGCCAACGAAGAGACCCAGCCCGCGCAGGTTATCCACACTTTGAAGCCATCGCTACGCAAGAAGGTCTGTACACATTTCGTATACGTCCGCTATGGACCGCTACTGACAACCTGCAGGGTTTATTTATTGGCACGTGGAAGCTTTCTGGATCGGTCATAACCATCTCCAACCTCATCGATGCGAGCGGGCGATTCCCGATCCCGCCCATCTCCACGCCAGGAAATGACCAGCCATTTGCGCGGTACTCGTTCAGCATGATTTTATCGCTGAGTTCACGGCCCCTCGGGCGATGGAACAAAATCATGATGAACGAATACAACTCAGTCGACCTCGAAAACGGAAACACAACACCGTTGGGTCTCCGGCACGAGCGGCCGTTCTGGTTTTCTCGGGTCAAGTCGTTCCCGCCATTTTAACGAGCTCACAACATATTATTTAGGACGATTGTATTCCTATAGCTGCGGATTTTATGTATGCTTAGATTATTTTGATCAGCAAATGCCGAGAGCACACATCGCTGGCCGTTCTTTGTTCCACGCTATAATCTGCCTTAACAGATCGTTTGCACACCCGTTTGGTTATACCACTTGTCGCCAGCCTGGAAGGCGCATTTCAACGACTCCGCCGTGGCACCTTCTTGCAAAGATCTTTCTACAGCGCGCCAAGCCCATAGCTTCTATACTGCTGTTCGCTTGAAACCATCTTGTACATGCGGACGTTGGTCACTTCAAACTTATCCTTCAGCTTCAATCGCGTGAAATGGTTGCGGTAATGCGGTTTTTCGTCCGCTGGATTACCCCGCCTGACGGAAGCGCAATGGATCGATTATCTGCACATCGAGAGCCGCGGCAATGTGTCACCACGCCCCAGGGCAGGTTCTCTGTTTCTCGAGGATCACAACTGCATGCATCTTCTATTATTCATGAAAGTTGGTCCGTCCATATAAACTCAACACCCCGTTGACACAGCTGGCACGAAAATGCTCTCCCCCCGTTTTCTCGTCCTTGCTGCTGTTCTATGTGTTTCGGGTGAGACCGCTCTGTGCTGTCGTCGGGACCTCGTTCGAATACCCTCTTCAGCGCAATACCCACCTCCGCCTGCTCTAAAAGCTGCCCAGGAATCCGCAAACAACACGCTTGATATACCTATTGAGACCACTTTGACTGACACCACCACAATAGTCGACACAGCGCGGGTGGTCAACCAGACTGGAGGCGCGCCAACAGACGCCACGCCCCCCGGTCAACCGCAAGCGTCGACGATGGTGACCGCTCTCGACGGTGTGATCGTGCTCAACGATATCTCTGATTCGAATTCCATCGACGTGCCGCACGGTGCGGGAAGGCGCGATCTATCGGATTACGAGTTGGTTTTCGATGGAACGCCAAACGATGCCGCTATCGTAGGAACGGCGTATCTCACGTACACCCTCGTTTCCAATTCCAGCCGCGAGCAAGGGACAGCCGAGTGTTTGGACTTCTGCACTAAAACTGACGGATGCGGTACGGACGTCTTCTCTCTGATTTTTCTGTCGATAATAACGACTTGTGGCGCAGTGTTCTGTAATCTGTACTACGAGCTTAACAACCCATTTCTCGACTTTGTCTTCCCCCAGAAATCAAACCTCAAGTGTGTGTTGTACGGTAAGTCCTTCCTTGTAACTGTGTTCATGTTCAACGTACTCAACTGGCCGCAGGCGATGTCCATACAGCGGAGGAAAAGACAGACTACTGGAACCGGCAGCTTATGGCTCAGCAGAATGAAACCACGTCTATCAGTATCCAGTACAGTAGCGGGTATGCATCCCTTGCGACAACGGAGCGTGCACCCCCAGAAGGTTATGAGCTTGTTTTTGGCCCCATTTCAGCCGCGAACAACGCTCCTGGGGTATATGCCTTTTTTGCTTGCCGTTGCTGTGCTTATCACACGATTAGTACATGGGCTTTGCCTTTTTAGACAAATACGATGTTTCTGCTTGCGCGCAGCTGTGCAATCTGCGAGGGCCCGACCCTGCGGGCGGCGCCTGCAAATACTTCAATATTTGGCGAGCCGTCGTTCACGGCAAACCGAAGACGTACACATGCGCTATGGTTCGCTGCCTCCTTCCTCTTCTACACGTCCAGATTTAACCTCTTTCCTACGTAGTACTCTGCGCCCTTGGACGCGTCTACGGCCACCAACACAGGTCAAGGCCCGCTCAGCGTCTCCCTCTCTCGTGGTTACAGACGCATCTCGCACATTGCGGACGGCGGGTTTGAGGACTACACGTGCCAGAACGACGCGAGCTTCTGCTTCGACGACAAAGCCCCCGGCTGGGTTGGCACGGCGTCCGTCGGCGGGCAGGACGACGCAACGGTGTTCCACTACCAGCCGTATGCGCACAGCGGTGCCAGTGTTGGGCTGCTTGGGTGTGCGTTCGGGAGAGACCCATACGCGGGCACACTCACACCGGCTGTGTTGGGCAAGCTGTTGCACGGGCGCAAATATGTCGTGCAGTTTTTCCATTCCAGCACCTACAGCGGCGAAGAGTTGGAAGTCCCGTCGTTCGTAGACGTTTACTGGAACGGGGAGGTGGCGGGAAGCGTCCGCGTCGGATACAGCCCGTGGACGTACTATGAATTCATCGTCGAGGCGACGGGCGGAGGCAATGACACCCTGGCGTTGAGAGGTGGAAAGGCTCCGGCTTACGATTTCATCGACGATGTTTATCTCTTCTTGTACAAGTGACTTTGCGCCACAGATGTACCTTTCTTGACAATTCCGTGCTAGTGAATTCATACTGTTTGTCGGCTCTCCGAGAACTCGAGGTTCATCCATTGCTTCATTCGCTTGCAAAGAATATACGAATCTACGGAAACTGCGCCAGTCCAGAACAGCATATCAAAGTCTCTCGAGGCTTACCTTACCTATCTCCCTTTCTTCCCTTTTATCTCGCACTTAGCAACTGATACGAAACGCTTCTACAATATCATCTGTGACTACAACAATTACACCACAACACTCTCGGCGCCTCTCCACCTACACCCTCCTTGCCCTCCTTCCCTACGTACCCCGCGATGTCAGCCGTTACCTACATAGCCTCCTGTAAAGTGCGACATGGGCCCTAAAGGGCCCGCAGCACTATAATTGATCAATGAATGAATGAATGAATGAATGAATGAGGCTTAAAACCCCGTCGTCCAGAAGAACTTAAGTGTGCTTTATTTTAGCCTCCATTATTCTGTTCTGGGTGCCAACTCCGACCAGAATTAGATGAGTTCTTGCTGGAGTACGACTTTATCGCATGACAAGAAATCTAGTAGAAAAACGGAAACGTCTAGGCGCAAAGGAGGATGACCCTCTTCAAACGCTGATCAGACACAAGTACCCTATGTCGGAGATTGCCCGAGTAAATCTCATTGGTGGACGAGTTCTTCATCTAACGCAGATCACAGTTCATAGCTGCGATTTTATTTGCTTCAGTCACAAGCACCGCCAATGTTTTTGCGTGGATGCTAATCTACCTCGATCGAACTGCACAAGGAATGGAAAGATCGAGCCGCGTCCGAGGTTGCGGAATTGCTAATGGCGAAGTATGAATTCATCCTGACCGATTCTGCCCAGTCACCTCTCAGCGTTATTCCGGCGATAAATGTGGACCGACTTTTCAAAGTATGCGGACCTGACAAGCCAGTGAACATCGAATACCGAACGAAGGACAATCACGGCGAAGGTGCGTTCCATATTCCCCAAGTTTCCCGATCTGACATTCTTCGAGACTTTCTGCACACTGCGTCCTGAGGCCTGAGTAGTCGTAGACTCTAGAGTGGCCCGAAAGTCTTGTTTAAATTGGAAGCCAATCACACTGGTCTCTCCGGTGTATGAATATTGGACGAAGAACTGTTCTCGTTAGCTATACAGAAATGGATGGATACACAATTATGGTATAAAACAGCAAAAAAAAAAGAGGCCTGTGCCTCAGCAGATGATACAGTCGGCTTCAGGTTTCGCGAGACGTGCCTCCAGCCTCCCGCGCAGTGTCTCATCGGCAGCGATGTAGGGAGATCCGCTACCGAAATCGGTGTCAGTCATAAATTAGAAAAGGAAGGCGAACTGACGCGTATTGTAAACTGCCTAGGCCGCCGTCAGCGTCTCCGCCGTCCATAGGAACGATGATGCGGTTGCGATGGCTGCTGGGACCCCTTCTCGGTGCTTGCAGCTGGTCGGTCGCCTTTGTACAAAATTTTAGTAAAATGGTGTTGAAAGTAATCACAACTCACCTTGAGCCGTGCAGACAACGTGGGTCGAGGACGGGGCTTTCCGGCGCCAAAAAGGCCACCGGCAAACCCTGAAACGCTTGGCGGCTCCATGGCCGTCTCTGACGGCGCGGGTATAAGCAGGCGCGAGTCGATCCACGTCGGTGGGGAGTTTTCGAGGAGCGAGAGCGACACGTACCACGCCCCGGGCTGGAGGCCGGGACGGCGCTGCTCCTGCGTCGTGACGTTGAAACTGAGACGCCACATACGATTGCGGGCAATGAAGTCGAGCACGACGGACTTGCTGACAAGCATCCGTTTCAGGAAGCGCACCACGGCAAAATCGACGATGAAGGCGCCCTCCACGCCGTCGACGTTTTCCACACAGATATCGTCTGGCGGTATCGTCGCGTCCAGCAGCATCGCGTCCGTTGGGCTCATCGGTTCGAATTCGGGCGAACTACGCAGCCGCTGGAACAGCACTTGGTCGCTTGTGAGCAGGACACGCAAGGCGCACATCGGACATTGTCGCAGCGGTCAATGGAGTAGAAAGACTTAGAATTGCCGTCAACAGATCCGTGTGGTCCTGAGGCTCTGGAGACTCTGGGGGCCGTTTGACAATCGCCCAATATACTGAATAAATAGTCAGTGGCTCGTTTGATTTGCGAAACCTGTAGACTTGCATGGGGTGTGCCCTTCGACACTCTTCTCCTGCAGTACGGTGCTTATCGAGAGCCCATTTGCCGCGCACGCATCAGCGCAGCTCTTTAGAATGCTTATAGCTACAACCGAGTGGTCGCTTGGATCTAGCTTAACCAGGTCACGAACCAGTCCGAGGACGGTCGCGCGGACCTGGCGTGTTGTCGACGAAGCAAAATTGAACCAGGAGGTATTAGCTGGCGGAGCTCTCAGAGAGGAAGACGCCAGAGAGGAACCGCTCCCAAGAGGAGAGATCGGTAGGCGCTTGGTATCCGCCGGAGCTGGTGCGGGCACCGAACTGGAGCCCGCCGCCGCCGCCTCATACGACGGCGGCGCGTCTATGGGCGTGCTATCTGTGTCCAGCACCTTGTCGTTGAGGATCATGGCTGCTGGGGTGGACGAGTCAGTCAGCCTTTTATGGCAGTTGACAACTAGCGGCTGCGCAAAAAGATGGCCTCAGGCTGCGCAGTGATTTCGAATTTGTCACCAACTGCGCACACTCCGTCTACCATTGGTAGTACCATGTACGCGACGCCTACGGTGTCCAAAGACTACAACGCCCACCCGCTCGAGAAGATCATCTGCTGCCAGGGAATACTTATTACTCAGATTTGAACAGTCCTGGCGCCGGCATTCCAAAGCATTCGTGCTCGAGACGAGACGCATTCGCCTGAGGGCAGAAATAATCGCGAAAGCCCGAGTTTGCATTCGAATTTGGGAGAGCTTTTGAACAGGGTCGACGCTGAAACAAACTTGCCCAGTGCTCACTAACGTCATTAACGGGTATACTAAGGACGCTTCTGGGACATCTATCTCTTCGTCCGCCCCTCTCTTCTTGACATGAGTCAGATATATGCTGTCCTCCTCGTGAGGCCTGGATTCGTTTTCAATCGCTTCTTCAATATCCTCGTTCCAAATCGTCGAGGTACCGGGGAAGTTGGGACTATAGAATGGAATGGACTCCGGGGATGGTGGCTGATCCATTCGGCATCGGTTCCCAAGAGGTCGACCGACAGCTTCTTCGTTTCCTTCCTCTCTTCCTCACCCTCCTTCCGTTTGGCCTCGGCCCTGATGTGCGCAAGGATGGTGTCGACGTGCGTTTGAGTCATCGGAAAGACATCGGCGCTGCATTCTGAGCGGCCGTCATACACCTCGTAAACATCTCTCGTCGCGGTCCGCCGAATCAGCACCGGCAGTAGCTTCACGTCCCCGCCGGTCTTGCGTGCAGCAGCAGCATGCAATGCTGCACCAGAGCTATTCAACCCGGCAGTTCCGGAGGAGTAGTGGTGCCGGAGAACAATCCCGTACGGTGTCTGCAACCGCATGAGTACCTCCCTCATCTTGCGCTCGTCACCTCGGCCGGGACTTCTGGGGTGTCCAGTGCTCACGGAAAATTCTGAACGCAATGGCTGCCCGGTACCCGCTGGTGATCTCTCGCACAGCATGGTCGACGTCAGGATAAAACGCAACCCATGATCCAAGATGCGCGACATGCCGAATCCACTGTCCTACGCGTTTGATGTCGTGAGCTCCGCTCTTCCAGTGCTCGTCGGTCTTGGAAGTTTCGCCAAGCCCGACCAGAAACGTGCCGACTAGATCAGTCTCAGGCATATCGCGATGAGGATCGAACTTGCCACCTGGTCCGTATAGATGTATCTTGTACGATTCTGCGCGGACGCGCTGGGGGAAGAACGAGGCGCCCCAGAGGGCCTGCACGTGAGGTTGGAGGAGACGGGGAACTCGCTGGCAATGATCTCGCGGGCGTCGCGAACGCTCGGATCGACCTTCGTTTCTTGCGCTTTGACGTCGCCGTACCCCGAGACAGCCCGGCCTCGTACCACCGTCGCAACCGCTCGATAATGTCGGGCGTAGCGGTCCCGAGCTTACTCCCAAACGCACTGATATCGCCATCGAATTCACAGCTTTCACCTGTGATGGTTAGGTCGAACGGAAGGTCCTCTATATTCCCAGATGCGACCGTCGTGGTGGACTGCAGTTCAGCTGAGTCCTCTATAGCTTGTCTTGCAACCGCCTAAGCTATGATTTAGTAGGTACTTGGTTATTCAAAGAGCCGAAATCTATATCCTCGCCTAGAGAAGAGTCTCCATCGTCGTCCTCGTCCTCGTCATTTCCCCGTCGCCATTCAGAAGCCTTGGTATGACATATACCGATGGGGGTTAGATACTCGGCAGCATTTTCAAGGGCCTTCAGGTCAACTGCTGTGCGAAGAAGAGCAGGAATGCGGCTCATAGTGGAGCAAAAGGATGTTTGTTATGCCAGTTGGCATCGACTTTATAGGCACGCCACAAGTTTTGATGAAGCGATGACTGTTTGCATTATTAGACAATTCAATTTGTGGAAGCCAAGGTTTCGTGGTCCGACGCGCTGTCGGTGACCGCCGCCAATTTCTTGTTTTATGCTTTTGTTTGAGATATGGGAATCACCCGATATGGCCCTGGCATCTCCTATGGAGCGGACAATACGGTGGATGTGTGGTCCTGTCGAGCGAGTTGGAGGCAGAACCATTTCGGAAGCCTTCGGATGTTCAGAATACCAATGGATCATCGAGCAAGAAATGCAGGGCAGAAAGGAAAACCAAAAAAAAAAAAAGACGAGTGCGAACCTCAGCGAAGGGCAGAGTCCCAATCGTCACTCGGAGCTTCCCTCATCGACCCTGTCGGACTTTGTGAAAGATTTTCTGCGCTGAAAAATCCAAGCCCTTTGCCCCGGTTTCAAATTGTTGAGGCTTCGAGGAAAGCCCTAGAATTGAGTCGAGCCGCTGGGCGCTGTTTGCGCTGCGGAGTGATTGCACTGGACATGGTCCTAGAGACCGAGAACAGAGAAGGCACGCCTGGAAAAAGTCGTTCGTGTAACCAGCCGCAAACCTGGACTGAGATTACCGCTAGCTGGCGAGTAGCAGTGGGTCCAATAGGCGTAGGGAAACAGTGTCAACACGGTTGGTCTGACAATTCAACTCTTCCAGGGAACTAGACTGCTTTTGAGGAAATAAAATAAATGATTACTATTGCTTTTGGGGTATCGAAGGGTCGGAGAATAGGTTCTTTCCGCGATTGACAAAGCTCGCAAATCCCAAACGAGAGTCCATCTCATCTATTGACCTGAAAAATATTATTAGAGGTGGACGGATATGTTGAGCAGCAGTAAGCACCGCGTCCGCATTTCTGCTGCCCAAGATATTTCCTTCAGAGAGGGCGCGTTGAGCGAGGCGCCAAGTGTGCCGAGAACGAGGGCAAGGAGGGCCTCCAGAATTATCTGTCCACGACGTGAGGAGTTTCCTTAATTCTAGGAAGCAGAGGACGGACGTCTGTGGGCAATGAGCCCTCTGGTCTACCCATGGCTTTCAAGTGCGAGAGATCTACATAGTCGTTCAGGATATCGAGTTAAATCCTGATTTGTGTCGACATACGCTCATACGTCGAGAACGCGGCGTGAAATACGGCGATTGTTGCGAGACCGAGCAATACCGCCGCGAGCATGGTGAAAGCAGAGCAGAGGGACCGCGTGTGACTTTTGGCAGATTTAGCCTCAATACCTCGCCCCGACCATATACACGTCTGCAATGGCGTTCCCAATTCCCTCTCATCTACCGCGCAGGCCAAACCCTCAAGATGTCTCTTCGGCGATTCTTACGAAAATTGACCAGGCGACGAACTCGACACTGACAGCATCCTTGGCGACTTCGTGGCTAGCAGAGCTGGAAGACACTATTCAGGCTACTGAAGTACTTACCTGTTCTTCCTCGTAGGATTTCAATGACAACGAAATACAGCGCCATATACATGACCGAATACACCTCGATTTGCCTCAATTCGAGCAGCAGTTGGAATCATCCAAGTCTGTTCAGACGCGTCTGCAGTCATTGGTTAGCAACGTCGATGGGCTAAACCGGACACTGTCCGATCCGGAGGTGCGTAAATGCTGCCCTTACGTGCACATAGTGCTATCCTTATTGTCGTCTGCAGACCGGACTCGTCCCTACCCTCGTCCGGTCATTAACGGCACACGCGACTTTAGCGCAGGAATCCACAGACGCAACCGTACGCCATGAAGCATTGTCCCATTTGCTCCGCTGCCGGAAGGAATTTGGTTCAGTTCTGTCTTTGGTGCAGTTGGGGAAACTGCCACAAGCCATCGAGGCATGCGGGGTGTTCGATCAACTGTTACACGATGCACCAGCCCATTTGCACCAGACGAACGTTATGCTGGACCTGAAGGTAAGTTATCGCCCCGTTACCGTGCGTAGCCTTACGCGTCCCGTCCAAGCGCAAATTCCAAGCAGCGAAGTCCCGAGCGGAAGAGCAGCTGAGCGAAGCCTACACCAGAAGCGTGACCGCGTCTCCGAAATGCTTAACAATATTACCCTCTGTTGCGGGTACGTTCCCCCTTGCCGTACCTTATGGCTGCGAATTGAATTTATTGGCTAGTGCGACAATCGGAGACCATATTGTCTCTCTCCGAAATACTTGCATCTTTATCTGCACCCTCCCTTTCGAGCCATTTAACGACTCTCCGACGAGATGTAATGACCCATTATGTGGACCACCTTCTGCAGCAGCCAACATCCCTGACCATATCCTCCGAAGATGCGGAAAACCAACTAACCCTCTTCCCATCTCCCCCAAACTCTGAAGATCTAACCACGCGGCTCGATAATGTCTCTGCCGCCCTCAAGTTCCTGTCGACACATTTCACGGCTTCCCTCCCTCCCTCCGAGTCCCTCTCTTTCTCCCGCGCGTTTTGCAAGCCAATTGTAACGAGCGTACTCTCCAACCTCCTTGTCCCCTCCCTGCCATCCTCCTTTGAGCTCCTGCCCCAATTTATAGGATTGGCCAAACATGCTGTTGCGTTTGAAGACGAATGCGTCATTCGAATGCTTGGAGACGATAAAAGCGACCGCCCAATCAAAACCTGGGTCGACGGTATGGGCGGCAGCTACGAGCGGCAACGACGCCTGCAAATCCTTGACGCCTCTCGGGTTATCATCCTGGCGCCTGAGAGTGCGGACGAGAGATTCCTCGTCGAGGTCGACATTCGTCAAGATAAATCGCCAGAGGTGGTTCCTGTCCAGGCGGAGGAGGACACTGACGCTTCGTGGGGCTTGAACGGGAGCTCAAGCTCGAGCGATGCAGTCGATGATGGGTGGGGCTTTGATGATGAAACCGACCCGGACTCAGCTCCGGCTCCCACCTCGCCGTCTTTACCAGTCGCAGAGTCCGTTCCTGCGGAGGAAGATGGCTGGGGCTTCGATGACGAAGAAGAGGCTGAAACCACCCCAGCGACCGAGCCGTCAGACGCCAACGGGCATGATGAGCCCGCTAACGACGATGCCTGGGGTTGGAATGACGACGCTCCCGCCGATTCAGCTGAGGAAACGGCGTGGGACGATCCTTGGGACGAGCCCGCCACCAAAACTAGTGCGGCGGTAGAGTCGCGGCCCCCACCTGCACCCTCAATAGCTACGAGCCAGGCTCCCATGTCCCCCGCGTCCACCTCCTCGCCAAAAATGGCGACTCGCTTGGAAAAACTCGCAAACAAGGGCAAGAAGCACCTCAACGGCAACTCACCACTGGCGTCTCCAGCCCTCTCAGCCCCCACATCGTCCGCCACCCGGACCCCCGCCCCCGCCCCACCCTCCTCACCTCCGCCCGCTCCCGCCGCTCCGCCCGAAAAGCGCCCGCCCAGACTCAAGGCTGTCGCTGTGCCGAAAGAGTCGTACCTCGTATCCGGCCGAATGCGCCAGATCATCAACATCGTCGCGGACGTCCTGGCCGAAGGCCAGAACTTCGCTGCGTCGAAGATCCTCCCCCCGATCGAGACCAGCGCGCCCCCCGGGACCGTCCTGCTGCAGTCGGCTGCGTCGCTATTGGACCTGTACCGCGCGCTGTACCCCGTCAAGTTCGCGGGCAGGCTCAAGACCGCCCCCGACGCGCCGCTGCTGTTCTCGAACGACTGTCTGTATCTGAGCGGGGAGATCGCGCGGATGGAGGCTGCGGGCGCAGCCAAGAGCCTGGCGCCCGTTAAGGACCGGCTGGGCGAGTGCCGGACGCGGCTGAAGGTTCTTGGGGACAGCTGGTTTGAGGATACTGTTGTACGTCGTACTTCGTGTTGGATGGCCCTTGGAGGATCTGACTGACACTCTGCTCACCGCGTAGGCGCAGCACAAGCAGTCCGCTGACGATATCATCTCGCGGGGGGCTGGAGGCTTCACCTTCACGGGGGATCAGGATCGATACGACGAATGCGAGACGGCTGTTTCGCGGGTTGTGCAGGATATAAAGCGTCTGGCGCAGCAGTGGAAGGTTGGTATTTCTGTTGTCAGCCAAAGCTATGGGTTAACTCTTCGCCAGGGCATCTTGAACAAAAGTAAGTACTACACCGCCATCGGGATGGTGACCGAGGCTGCGCTGTCCCGGGTGCTGGAGGACATACTGGCCCTGCCCGACATTACCGAAGTGGAATCGCACAGGCTGAGCGAGCTTTGCCGAATGTTGCACGCCCTGGAAGCGCTGTTCATTGAAGATCAGGTAAGCGAGCCAAACAAGCTCCCCGTCCCCGAGATTTATCGACTGACTGACTGCCGCTCACAGGAGCCTTTCGTGGTGGCATACGTGCCCTCCTGGCTCAAATTTTCGTATCTCTCTGAATTGCTCGTGCGTGTGGCTTGGCCTTTTTTTATCGAGTACCCACTCATATATTTGGTTGCGTTCGACAGGAAGCATCGATGGTCGATATCTCGTACCTCTTCGACAGCGGTGCGCTGGTGGACTTTGAGGTCGACGAGCTCGTGCGTTTAGTGCGGGCGCTGTTCGCTGACACGGCGCTACGGACCAACACGATAAATAAACTGACGGCCGGGCGGCAGTAGCTTTCTTTCATGTAGCGATTATGTGTGGAATTCTCAACTCGGATGCGTTGTGGAGCATGAGCATAAGCGTATTCGCGACAACCAGTGGAAGGATTTACACCGCCTTACACCGCACTAGCTCGCACTCGCCCCGCTCTTTTTATCCGTATAACTTTTGAGTCTTGGGAGGATATTAGTCTATAGCCCCGTCGAAAAAAAGAAAGGAGGCACGAACCGCTTATAATCCCTCTCCGCCTTCACCTCCGCGGTCATCTTTTTCTTGGGAGCCGCATCCTCGTCATCCGCATCGCCCTTCCCAGCCTTCTTCTTGTCTTTCTTCTTCTTCCACTTGTTCGACGAATTGGCCGCCTCGTCCATTGCGAGCAAGTCCTTGATGGAAGGCAGCGCGGAACTCGCGAGCGGAACGAGGCGCATCTGCTCCACCTCGCCCTCTTCATCTTCATCGACAGGACGAGGGGGGGATTTCTCGAGGGCGGCCGAAAGCGGCAGTTTGGAAGTAGACGGCGCCGGGTCTGGTTCGTCCTCGTCGAACCACTTCCTTGGAGGCGGTGCCGATTCTTCAATACCGTCTTCGGGCGCAGGATTATCTGGTTTTCTGGTGGTGGCCGCGCCGTCTTCCTCGTCCTCCTCATCTCCGAGATCAAGGCCTTGATACTCGCCAGCGTCCGCAAATATATCGAAATCCTCGGGCGTATCGTCTTCAGGTAGCGGCAGCTTCGAAGAGGATGGGGCTTGGGGATCCGCTTCCGGGGCGCTGGAAGGCGGCGCAGGCATACGAGAGTCGGCCTCGCCGTTCTGTTCCGTACTAGCAGCCGCCTCGACTTTCCGCTTCTTCTTCTTCCTCTCCCCGTCCGCCCCATCTGCCTTGGCCTTCTTCTTCTTCGGCTTGTCCTCCGCCCCGCCTATAGGCTTGAAACCGATGGGCTTGAATTTGCCCTGTTTCTTGGCAGCGTCGAGCGCGCCGTCATTAACGGGGGCGCTCGACTTGACGCCTTTCTTCTCCTTCAGTTCACGTATGATATCCTCTCGGGTGCGTTTTTTTGGGGACGGTGGGTTCGGATGCGGCCTCCATAAACGCTTGCTCGAGGGAATCATCGTCGACGGTGGAGCGCGACGCCTTGGCTTTATTTTGCTCCAGAAGCGCGACGTCGAGCCCTTTCACAAGGATGGAGTGGTCGCTGTCCCCGCCCAGGTACCTCCGCTGTTCGTCTGTCTGAGCGAAACCATCAAGACCTGTGATGCTTGCAATAAAATGACATACATACGGCGCTGTTATCCCTAGCCGTTTCTCGAAATCCTCAAGGACAGCTTCTACCTTTAGCAGTTGTCATTTCGGATGTCTGTCCAAGACAGAACGCGGAGACGCACCTCGGCATAGTCGTTCCCCTCGCCGACCCGTCGCTCGGCCGCCCTGTCGCGGTATTTTGCATCCGCCTTCTTGACCTTTCGGGGTTTGAACGCAGGCTCGGAGGCGCCGATTGTCTTGCGCCTGTTGGCCGTGCTGTCGGTTAGCCTGCTTTACCGGAGGGAATCACGCACGCCGCTGCAGTACCGCCAGAAACGAGAAGGGAACCACGCGATTTTTGGGGTTGTTTCTTGGTGCTCCCCGAACCTGTTTCGAGCATGCGCCGGAAGGAGTCCTGGGATAATGTTTAGCGGAATAGCTGGGAGCCGCAGGAAGAAAAGCTGACCTGATCCATGGTTGGTGGTTGTGGACAACAAGTACTTTCTAAATCGGGAAGCGAGCGTGAGTTTGCTTCCGACGATTGCACCAAACAAATGCCAAGGGACGGTCACACCGTGACCATATCACGGTAAATGTTGAGAAATAGGGGCTGTGGGATCCGCCGAGTATTTAGCCATTTGTTTGTGGATTTATACAGGGGTTCTTTCCACCCGGAGTGCGGACGCCGTCAACAGTAAACAACCATGCCTCGATTTCCCACTGTGGTGGCATACCCAATCCAAGACCCCATTTCCCCAGCACCTCCTTGGTCGGAGGGGGACATTTTTCTCAAAAGCCATACCACGCTGCTGCCCCGGCGCGATCTGTACACAGTCGTGGCCTTCGACGAACAGACCCGGCGTTGGTACAACATCGTTTCCGAGCATGAAACACCCGAAGATGTCGACGCACTCGAGGACCCTACTGGGTGGACATTCTCCGGCAGACTGAGCCGCGTACAAAAAGCTCATCCGAATTCAACCGGATTTTCGTCGAACAGGATGGGTCGCTCTCCCTCTCCACCGGTTACTCCAGCTGAAGCGGGCTTTCATACCATTTATCCATTATCCCCTCCCCCCAGCGTCGCCGAGCACACCCCAAACATATCAATCTCCGACATTTCTGCTCGTCAATTCCTTTGGGCTTCTGCAGAGCTCGCAGAATGGCAGGGAAAAAAAATTGTCTTCAAACAAATCCTTGACCGAACGGATGCTCCTCGCCTTAGTATCGAAGCGGAAATATTAATTTCCCTTCGTCCTTCCCCGTTCTTCCCCAACATCGAAGCATTCGTCATCGACGAGCAAGGCATGATGAGGGGTTTCCTTCTGCCCTTCCTAGGAACCACTATCGACTCGGAGAGTGTAGAAACTCTGCCCCTGCCCTTCTTCAGGGACCTCTTCCTTGCCATGAGTGATCTGGAAAGGATCTGCAAACGGCCTCATGGAGACCTTTTTGCGCGCAACATCCTTGTCTCTGAGGATGGCAAGCTCACCATCATCGATGTGGGAAATGCTGGGTGCGATTATCCTGGCGACCGCCAGGCTCTGGCCGACCTTTTGGTCGACGCGGATATCCCTGAAAAAGATCCCCTCCGATGCTGAACGCAAGGCAGTCGCATGGGCGTGGGATAAGCTTCAGGAAAATTGGGCGTACCCATCCATTGCACAGGGATTGCTTCCAGATGACGGTACCCTCTACCTGTTATTCTCAATATCTCATTGATTGACTCAATTTACTTGTACTAGGCGGCATTTAATTGCAGACCACTCATCCGGATAGGTCTGGATAGACTCGTCGGAAGGCAACGCTTTCAGGCTGTGAAACTGCTAAATTCAAGCGAGCTCAAGGGATTTTCATCGTTCCTCAAGCAATCGGTACATTGTGTCCTTGGACTTCTTATCGCTTCCGACGATTGCACCAAATAAACGCCGCGGTAACTTGCGCTATATTCTTGCTTTATCTTAAGATATTATCTAGCAGATACTTATTCGCTAAGCCATCGCAACATCTAATTTAAAAGTGTCTTTGTCTTCTCTTCCGCGCAAGTTCCACGTTTGTTACAGGTCCTGTGAAATCTACGCGGAAGGAGTCAAGGACTCTAATATATCGATACTACAGCATCTGCCAAGAGAGACTACTCTATACTTGGTGAGCGCGGCCATTTCTTCGGTTATGCTCGACAACTAGCCAGCGCCACCAGCTCTTGATTACTCGGACATGAACCTGCTCAATATCGTCGAGGACGATGTCTTTTTCTTCGGGTCGGAGGCGGAGCGCAAGGCACGGGAGATTCGGACGCAACAGAGCGAGCTTGCCCATCGCGCGCCTTCCTCCAGAGATTTGGCCCTCATCTTCGTCTGCTGCGTCCCAACGTCGGTCCACAAGCTGAACAGCCACAGCCGGTCGATATGGCTGAGCGTCACCCGCGTCAGCAGCCTGTGGCGCAACGGAGCCCTTGCATGTCCCGATTTCTGGAGCACGCTCGTCTAGATCTTCAATTCGCCGCTGATATGGACGGCCGTTATGCTCGCGCGTTTCACGAGGAGGCCGGCGAAGAAGCTGAGTTTCTGCGGTCGTATTCTATCGATATTTTCGCACCATTTAGGTCGACGCTTCCCACTGCTACAACCATCGTTTATCCATCCCCACAGGCGAGCATTAGGGTCGTTATCGCCACCGCATCGGCGCGATGGAACATCGTCTAATCGTCTACCGCCCCACTGAATGACCATACTCATGAGGACCCCTTGTATCCACTGGTAGACCTTCCTCCCGCAAACCAGAGAACACCATGAAACATAGGGTAGCGGTCGAATCCGCCTGCGATTGAATGCCGCTGCGCTTATGGCTACGTGCCACACGAGGCTGAACAACGATGAGGGGGATTGGTTAGACCCTCACTCCTGATTGCGGGAGGCAGCGGATATGTTCGTTGATTGGCCTCGTCCCTCAACATCCCAATGATCGGCGGCCGAGGCCCGCGTGGCGGACTACCGAGAACATCGGGTCGCATGCTCGAGCGCGCCGCCAGTTTACCGCGGCAGAGTCCGCCTTGGCTCAGCCCATGGCCTAGCACAGCACAAAGGCCGTCACTCGTAGGGAAGAAAAATTCCTGCGTGGGAAATGTCGTGGCTTATTGGAAAATACGGCGCCGGACGAACGCGGTGCTCGCGCGCAGGAGGGTAGAATAGAAGGGGCGCGGAAGGTGAAATGGGCGAGCTGGGGGCTCGGCGCTACTGAGGTACCTCGACGCAGCGCCAATGTCCTCGGGAGCATTCTTAAGCACCCATTCTATGTTGTTATAGCGCTGAACACGGGATGGGATGAAGCGAGAACTGAACATGGGATAGTTCAGGTGGCGGAAGGCGTAGGGCCGGCCAGACCTGATCTTGGGGGGAGAAGGGCCAACTGGTTCCAGCGGTTCCTTGGCTTTGTTGGCAGGATGGTCAGGATTGAGCAAGATAGCTTGCTCTTGTATCCTCAATGCTTCATGATCGGCTGTGAATAGCTGTAGACGCTCAATAATTTGGCGAAGACGACGTTGCTGTGACACAGACCTCAAGTTTTTGTTTTATCAATGCGCGCACACGCTCTAGTTCTCCGTAATGGAGTTGTCGCCGATAAATGCCGTCTCGACTGGAGAAAAGATTTGAGCGTATCACTGGCATCGGAAGAATTATGCTTTGTTCGGGGCCCCGAACCCCGGGATTCCGGACGCGTGGAGGAAAGGAAGGGTATGCACGGAGGTCTTCCTCCGGAATGCCTAGGTAGGTGTACACAGAAGAAGATTCCTGCAGCGTTGCCAAAAAGCAAACTTTGAAGGAGCCAGGTGAATGACGTTCAAGAACAATGCATGGTCGACCGTAGGGTCGTCCTTCATGTTTGAGGGCTAATTTGGCGGATAACATCGAGCTCCACCTGACCTCGCTAAAGTGTTCTTGTTCCCGCTCGGTCAGGACATACCCTTGGGACACGAGAAAATCGTAGTATATGTATCGGAGCCGGTTGCCATCTAGACAAATGGCAATGTCCCCGATATTAACGTCTCCAATTTTGGCATGCCCCCAGAGGGGCGCAACCATAGGGGGAATTGCCGCCTCCAAAGATGCGTCAACGACGGCCCAGGGATCGAACATCGTTCCGGAGGAGTGGCCGCCCCGGAAACGATGTCAAGAACTATTCAAGGATCGAAAAATGAAAGATCGTGTCGACGCATGCCTATAGCAGCATGCTGGGAAGAAACTCGAGCACAATGGTTGAAGACAAGGGATGTGGCTGTCCGCCCAGTCGGCCGAAAGTCCGAATCCTTTCGGCTTGATTGTGCGGAGCATGATAAGTTAGATTAGATTTGGGATAGATTAGATCTGAGATCTGGTCTAATCTACAGTCGAGTTGCTCATATGGAATACGGTCGGGAGAGGCCAAAACCTTATTCCAGATAGCATGATATTCCATATGACCTCGCATTTTGGCTGGGGAGGCCGATTTGGGACTCGGAAAATGCCATTCCATATGACCTGATATTCCACATCAGATTATTCCATATGAGCAACTCGACTGTATATAGCCACATGTCCAACTGAATCAGTTACTGATCTCTTTTTCTTCCATTCCATTCTTTGAACTGAGGCTCGGATTGCCCGAGTAACCTTGCTTGGGTTGCTTACGGGCTCAGCCTTGCACACTCTACACTTAACTGTGGCCGATTCTGAGGCATTACAACCAGTGCCTCATATCCTCACGGGAATCACAATGTCCTCGGTCGATTCAGAGGATCCAGAAGACATCCTTTCGGACGGTGGACTTGAAACACTTTACGACTTGAAGCCCATCACACTTGCATCTGCTGGCTCCCTTTTCGTGTACGACCTGGCTGAAGCCAAAGTCACTTTACGCACTCCAGACACGCAGGCGGCCAATTGGTCGCTCCATGCGTCTTCTGTTTGGGCGGCATCCCGCTTTCTCGCAGACAATCTAGACTACCTGGATCTCCCCGCGCATCTGGGCCGAGGGGGTTCCGTGAAACTGCTCGAACTAGGTGCCGCCGCTGGCTTGCCCAGCATAGTCATCGCAAGGCGGTATCCCGCAGTCTCCGTGGTGGTTTCTGACTACCCTGATGAGGAGCTAATCCGCACTCTGACGGAAAATGTCGACAAGAACGTTGTCTCCGCGAATTGTCGCGCCGTTGCCTACGGATGGGGATCCGATCCTTCAGAGCTGTTCTTACCGAACAGCGAAGATGGATTCGATGTGGTCACGGCCGCGGATACCCTGTGGAACCCTGAATTCCACGGCCTGTTTATTGAAGCGCTGCAGCTGACCCTCAAAGCTTCTCCTCATTCTCGAATCCACCTCTTCGCTGGCTTGCACACGGGGCGATACACCATCCAGGCCTTCCTGGTCCGCCGCTTCGTTTCCCGGCGATAACCAGAGCTGATTGTACCACAGACCGCTGTTTCCGCGGCCGGGTTTGAATTGGAGACTGCAATTGAGAGGGAGACGAATGGAGTTCGGCAACGATCCTGGAGTGTAGACAGGGCAGAAGGTGAAAATGAGAGTGAGCGACGACGATGGATTGTATACTTGTGTCTTCGGTGGAAATAACGAGCGGCAAAGTTTGTTTTGTGTAGTACAAGTACAGGTATTCGTATTCAGTTTAGTCCGATTTGGCCATAAGTAGAAGCTTCGTTTTCCATAGACGATTGGTTCATCTTATAATTCATCTGCGAGATGGACGAGGCGGACTCGGAGGTACACCAAAAGTCAGGATGTTGACAGGCCGGAATCCCGGTTGCAACTCCTAGCATACTGTGAGCAATATCGACACCCCCAAGAACGATGGAACTTGCCAGAAACAAGATAATATTGTCTTCGGTAACGCCAATATCATCAACCGCATAATGTTCTAATGTGCTCGAAGGCAGCCGGCGCGCGCTCTCGCTCGGAAAAAGCGCCGAGCGCGGGCCCACCACGGACCAGCTTGGATCGAGGCGCGCGGGATCGTCCGGGAAGGGTGCGAACTCGATTGTCTTCAAACATCCGGCGCTTGCCCCCGACTCGGATTCCAGGAACACGATCCGAGAGCCGACGGCGTATGGGCCACGGACGGCGGTTCTGCTGCGCGCGAGATCCTTGACGAGGCAGTACTGGCCCCACACGCTCCAAGGAACAACGAGGCGGTCCCGGCGCGACGGCGCATACCTGAAGTAGCCTTCGTTGACGAAAAGCCAGCTGCGGGAGCTGCTCTTCGGAGACGGTTTCGCCGAAATGACAAGAATGCGCTGCGCGGGGTCGGAATAGAACATTGCAGAGGCCGGGGGCAGGCGGGAGGAGTAGTTGGCACAAAATGTGATGGTCGAGTTGTTCCACGTCCCCGGGAGCTCGTACTGACGCAGAACGACCATGTTGGCGATGTTTGAAATGCTGCACAAGTTGATAATGGGGACACTGTTGCCTCTTTTGCACAGGACCAGAAGGAGGTCTTCGTCCAAAAGACGGATATCCGGATCGTCGATCCACTGAAGAGGCGCAGGTGAGTATGTGATTTTTTGGAAGGCAACAGAGAATAGCTACCCGGGCACCAAAGTTGCGCCAATCCATGATCAAATGGTTCGTCTTACCGCTCACAAATTCCAGGGTCATGGCCATTTTAGACCCGAAAATTGAGATGGAAGCACGCGAGACCGCTGCGACGCTCTGGGTGGGAATCTCATACGATTCGGCTGGAGCCCGAGGGTGTTTGCCAAACGTCCAGAGGTCGCGGAAATGGAACTGAACCCCAATAATTCCAGCTTGGCTGCAAAGGAGGGTTAAAAAAAAAACCGGGACAATTAGATCACTATGAAAAGACTTGCCAGAATATGTGGGTTGCGACAATGAGAGCCTGTGACGCGTCGATGCAGATGGTTTCAATAGGCGGGCTCGTAAATCGTAGACGACGGGTTAGAGTCGGGCTACGCCCTGTCCTGCAGGACGGAAGCTCCGTAATCTCGACAGTATCGTAAGCGCCATGAGGTCGAATCTGGTGGATAAATCCGCCCGAGGTACCGAGGTGAGAGGGGGTGATAACCTGGATCTTGTATTCGTGAGTCCAGCTGAGGCGCGGCCAGTCGGTTCTGTAGCTCAGGAGTAGATGCAGCCGTCCAAGAAGAGGTGCAGCCGCTCGAGGAGCGATGCCATCCCTCATCCCGCTGACGGCCAATTCGAGCTTGTATCGGAGGGAGTGGTACTCCATGACGATCCCATAGACGCGCTTGAAAGCCTGTAATAATCCACCGTAAGCCTATACGTCTTTTCGGCATTTACATGGTCAAACGTTACTTTCGAGGCCATAAACAGGGACCTGGGATCCAGCCACTCGAGTATCGACATAAGCACATCGTTCGAGATTCTGTAGCGCTTGAGACGCGAGTAACGCAGAGGAGCCATAGCTGTCTGCCATACCACATCGTCTCATCCTGGAATTTATACAAAAATCGGTCGTCGTTGACGCTAGCAGAGAAAATAAAAAGCTTTGTTGCATCGCGTTCGGTAAAACCAGAATCCTTGTCTTGCGGATTGTTCTCTAGCGGGGTCTAGGACGGGGAAATGGCGAGCAGGCTGTTCGTCGGTAGGCGGACCATTGGACGCGTAGAGGTCTTTTGTGCGCAAGCGCCCGTCGTGCACACGTTCTTGTACGGCTGCCATGTCAACGGCGGTAAACTTGGAGGGGATTTGGAGATTTTCTTTGATGGTACGGGAACGCGTGTGGGCGAAGAAAACGAGCAAAGAAAATCGACAATAAGATCCAAGCTTCGGGGTCGTGATTCCTATTCTGGGACTGTATCCAAAGCATGAGCAGGCCACGGTGATGATGCAAGGTCGATCAGGGAGGCGTTGAAACAGAGACGCCCGAGAAGGACAATAGAAGCAGCGGTTGCACGTCGACGGTCCAACTGTAAATCTGAATCTGAGTTCGTTTTAGGAAGGAGTGATGCGATATCAGACCATCACACAGCCACACCTGTCATTCTTTACTTTTTACATGTTCTTCACATCGCGCCCTCGGACCCTCCTCAATGTTGCGAGCCTCACTCGCCACTACGCTGCACCAGCAGGTACACGTCCGCTCATAGCAAGATATACCGACGTTGTCCCCGTCGAGTTGGCCCGGGTCCAGTCCGGGCGCAACGTCCGTCTGCGGGACTATGAAACTCAAGTAAAGCTGAAACGATTCAGTTACGACTTGAAGCTGCAGGACGGAAAAGTTCTGCCCGCAAAGGGCTGAATAATTTCATCGGTGCGTCCTTGCATACACCACGTATTTCTCGCGCAGGTCAACTCAACCTTTTTCTTCAGGTCCAAATGGATGTTCCCTGCGTGAACCGTTGTCTCCTACGTTCCAGGAGGTGGTTAGGAACTTCCGGGGTTCGGATATTGTGATATCTGTTCTGGCGAAAGGTACGTGTGTTTTCCGGTAAAGCAGCGCGTCACACTGCGTGTAAAATATTGACGCAACAGATACACCTCTTCCTCCAACACTGACGATATTGCACGAGCACTCCGACCACTATTCACTGCAATGCACTGAACCAATGACCCTTGACGGTGAGCATCCGGCTTTCGTTTCAGCTTACAGAAGAAAAATTACCTTGGTGCCATCGACTAGAACTCAACGCGGAGTTGACTCAGTTCATCTCTGCCAATTCCAAGACGATGGACAAGGAGCAGTTTGACCGTGACTATCCTTTCTCGCTTTGAGCCTATAACATAGTGAATGCTATTGTAAAGAGCATCCATATAATCCCATTTTTACACCGCTCCGAGTTGAAATGTTGTGCCCGCCTCTTTACTTCGAGTGATGCATCAGACACAGCCACACCTGTCATTGCGGGTCTGCTCTTACCATCACCGTCGCTCCTGCTTCTCTCGTCCGACTTGCGCGACTAGCGACTATGGTCTGTGTAAAGTGTGAAAAGGTTGGTCTCTTGTTGCTGCTTCTCTCCATTCTCGAACACAATCCCCAGAAACTCTCCAAACTTGCGGCCCCAGATCCATTCACCGCCAGCGGCAGCAGCATCAAGTCGGGCGACCGCAAAGTCGGCGAAAACAAGTTGCTCAGTCGGCCTGGTAAGCTCCAAGAACCGATTCCAGGTGCTTACAATTCACCACTTGTCTAATGCATCCTGCTCATGCCTGCGCAGCCATATCAAGGCAAGTGTAAGGACTGTAAGCAGTCTGTAACACAGAACAAGGCCAAGTACTGTCATGGTGCGTCTGTGAGGCTTGGAGTTGGATTCCTGTCTAAATGCTGCTACAGGATGCGCGTATAAGAAGGGCATTTGCTCGATATGCGGAAAACAGGTGCTCGATACAAAGGGATATGTGATGTCGAGCAAATAGAGCGGACCAGTGTGTACAGTCGTGTGTATTCATATCATTCATCTACTTTCCAGTGTATCTATAATTCGAAATAATGCATGTTGAGCATAGACCTGCCGACAACCCAACTATGTACACAAATCATGTGCGCTCTCCGACGCAAGACATATGTTACACACATTAGCGAAACCCATTCATACACGGAAAACATTCAATCTACTATCCCACCCGCAACTCGCCAGAACCCCCTCATCATACATGGACCAACTGCAACCCACCACAAACTCGGTGTGCGGATCATGAATATACACGAGCTGGGGCCGCCCAGCGGCGGGCACAGTATTCCATCTGCAAACGTGCCATGAGAACGACAAACTCCGATGAGGGAAGGGAGCATACACTCGGCACGTCATATCGTAGCTCGCCGTCGCGAGCATCTCCGCGCGATGCGGGCTCCACTGTACCTTCCTTACCGCGTACTCGTGCCCCAAAAGCTGCGCCTCACACGCCCCGCCCACGCCGCCCGTCTCCCCGAGCTTGATCATGCGGCAATCCCACACCTTTGCGAGCTTGTCAACGCCGGCGGTGGCGAGTATGAACGGGCGGTATTTGTTCCAGTCTAATGACAAAACTTCTGTGCCGGACGCGGGGACAGTGAGGACGGCGGCAGAGACGGGGTTCGTGAAGGTGTTGTTTCCGGGGGCCGGAGGGGGGCGTAGGATGGCGTACGGAGGTCGAATATTTTGAGGGTGCCGTCGGTAGAGCAAGAAGCTACGAGATCGGGCTGATGTGGGGAGAACATGGCTTGATAGACACAGGAGTGGTGGGCTTGCAGAGTCAAGACAGATCGTGGTCGTTCAGGTGTCCACTAGGAAACTGTTTAGACAAGCAGTATAATCGCAATCTTGAGGCATACCAGTTTAACATTCCCGTCCCACGAAGAGGATACGAACATGTCCTTCTTGATATTCGACCAATCCACCGAGAAAACCTCCCGCGTGTGTTCTTGCCAGGCGCGAATCGGAAGATTCTGCGTACAATCAGGGATTGAGATCCCGAAATTAGTGGGTCAAGACCTACGTTCAGCACAACGTCCCATAGTTTTATCGAGCCATCTCCAGAGGCAGTCACCAGTTGGTTCTCATGGACCTCGGACCAAGCAAGATCGTACAGCCCGTCTTGTGTCTCGTACCTTCTCTCCGCTCAATCTCTCTACATCAAGGACAGGTCCTGAACAGACTCACTGCTTATCAAGATTCACAGCAAGCGCTCCCGCCGGCCCCGGGACGACCGAGGCAAGGTGCAGGCGGCCGTTCCCGACAGAGACCAAAGTTCGCCGACGAAGCGAGCGCGAGACGCGTTGGGTGGAAGGGGGGACCATGCTACGGAGAAATGGGCGAAGCCTGGGGTGTGCAGGACTGCTGGCGGTGCGCGCGGACCATTCATGGAGGAAATAAAGCTGAAGTATTCAAAATTCAACCCGGTTGGTGGTCAAAAGCCATATGGCCGAGGCGGTGTCATGTGAAAATCCTTGACGCGAACACTCACCCGACGCGTTCCGAGTCGCGTCGCGGCGTCGAATTTCTACGGGAGAACTACTTGGCTTCATGCGAATCTCTGTGCCGACCATCCCTCTGCTCTCGACGCGATCTCCGGCGCCCCAAAGGTCTTTGCAAGAAGCTGTAGGAACGCGTCGCAGATTTCCTGCTTCCGGGCAACGTCACGATACTCACTGGCGCGGGGGTCAGCGTGGACAGCGGAATCAGAGCTTAGTGCGCAACGCTCGGTCTTTATTTCTCGAACGGCTGGTCAATATGTATGCAGTCGCGGAAACGATGGAAGATACATGAATCCAAACTACAAGTTCAGTTCGGTTGTTTTGCTGCTGGTCTGCGCGCAGCTGAAGCGTCCCTTCAGACCCTTGTTTTACCACGAACTGATGGACGAAAGCTCTGCGGGCCATGCGTTCAGGTTTGTTATAGACTTACTTGCTCATTCGGTGACCAAACGACTTCAGACAACGATATTGGCTCAGGTCGTATCTGGGCTGGCCAGCCGTCCGGAACACAACCCCCAATCCCACGCATTATGGTTTAGCGGCTCTTCAGTATGCTGGCGTTGCCCCTAGGCTCATAACGCAGGCGAGTATTCCTCGTTTTCAGATCCAGGACTTCACTCCTCTCATCTCGCTGGATTTCAGAATGTCGACGGCCTGCATCACCGAGCGCTGGACCTTGCTCCTGGGACCAAAAACCACAGCATCCTCGAGCTGCACGGGAGCCTGCACGTCGGTCGCTCGAACTCCCCTTGACGTCCTGAGGCTCACCTTCTCGCAGCACGTCCACTGCAAACATAGGCATGTAGTGAACCGCACGACGTTCCAAAACTGGCTGTCCGCCGCCAACCCGCAATGGAAAGCGTTCGCGGACGAGGCTGAGCGGACGGGCAACAAGCCCCGGACGAACCCTGACGGAGATGTAAGTTCACTGCACCAGCTACCTATTCGTGAATGGAAGCCTCACACTGGGCCAGGTCGCCATCGAGCACCTAGGGACGTCCTACAGCAGCTTCATCGTCCCTCAATGCCCCTCCTGCTTATTAGAAGACCGCATAAACTCCGTGGTACTCGCTTCCCGTCTCCTCTCTGTCGAATAGTCTTCCCAACTCTTCTTAGCACAAACCCGAGATCGTCTTTTTTGGGGAGTCGATCGCCCAGCCCGTCAAAGACCAATCGTAACTCCATTTCTCCTTCGCTGAAATCGGGGCTCAGATGCTGTCAGATTCCGCGACGTCGAGGAGGCAGACCGGCTGCTCGTCATTGGCACGACGCTCGCCACATACTCTGCATTCAGGTACTTTGCTTCACAGCACATCATTCTTGCTCTAACCGCGCCCCAGACTACTTAAACGCGCCGTCGAGCTAGGCAAGCCCGTCCTCCTGCTCAACGTCGGCCCCTCGCGTGGCGACACCATCCAGGAAAT
Organism: Mycena olivaceomarginata; assembly: GCA_029378375.1. NCBI lineage: Eukaryota > Fungi > Basidiomycota > Agaricomycetes > Agaricales > Mycenaceae > Mycena > Mycena olivaceomarginata. The sequence continues at coordinate 347,631 of JARKIC010000189.1, read as the reverse complement.
CGAACGAATAGACATCGCCAGCGGCCTCATCATCCGCGACGTCGTCCGCGCTGTACTGTGCGTCCCTCTTCGTGCACAAAGCTTACGCTGACACCCTCCTATCAGAGGAACGACCGCGTCGGAGAACCCCGTCGTCGCGAAAATGCTGCGCAGCGGAATCGTCAAGCCGCCAGAGGACGACACGCAGGCTCAGGCCGGGGTGAAGTAACTGTAGCTTTTCAAGGCAAGGTATGGATTATAATGCTAGAGACGGGTGAATGATGGATGGATACTTTACTACAGTGAATACAATAATATCGATAGACACGAGAATACAACAAGAATGTTACAGTTAAGATGATTGCGGAATCGAGTGCGAGTGATATGTATGTATCTATGCGGACGGCATGCAAGATGAGATGAAGAAGGCTGGCCGGAAACATGCAGAGGCGAAAAAAAGAGAGGCGACGGGTTATACGGGCGAGGCGAACCGGGACTTGAGCTTCGACCAGTCCCAGCTCTGCCAGTCGGGGAAGGGGATGGGCTCAGGCTCGGGTTCGGCGTCGAGGGGGTCGTCCGGGTCCGCGACGTCGGGGTCGGGTATCGCGTGCTCGTCGGGAGGCGTAAGCGCACGCGCCGAAGAAGCCGGGGATCCCGTCGACGAGGACGCAGCGGACGCAGACGACGTGGGCTGTAAAAAAAATGGAAATAAGAAACCAAAGGCCATGTACGGATGGGCGGCGCGACAAACTAACCTTCCCGCGCGCGCCCGTCTTCTTGGCGCACCGCGCGCGATGCCGCAGCCAATGCGACGCGTCGTAATCGCTCTTGGTCGACAGCTTGATCGCGCCGCCGCAGCCGAGACAGTGCACGAGCGTCGGGCCCTGCACGTCCGCGAGCGGGTCCGCGCGCAGCTTCAGCTCGCGCAGTTTCTTCTTTGACGGCGGCGCGTGGCTCGGTTCGCCTTCTCCCGCGGCGCTCGGGCTGGGAACGGGGATCCTGGAAGGCGGCGAGCGGATAGAATCAGCATACGAGACACAGTGCGGATTTTCTGGCGGGCATTTACGTTGCGAGTGAAGACGACATTGGGCTAGTGGTAAAGGTGGGTATCGCAAGAGGATGGTGGTGGGTGGTGAGAGCAAGCTGAAAGGGTTTGCGGTGGCGCACTTATAGCCGCACGCTCCAAGCCTCCTCGATCAAACCGGTTACACCTCACAACGCACGTAAGGCGCGTCCAACACGCGTCTCGCCACATGAAACTGTGCAAGAGTCATTCCAAGAACAAAATATGGCAGTAATGAGCGGCGAACATGAACAAGTACAGGAGAGTGGGTAGGGTATCCTATCATAGTTAATGAGAGTGGGGGAATGAGGGGGGACAAGATCAGGGCGCCGTCCCCGTTTCGGGCTCGGCGATGCTCTCTTTGACCCCCTGCATGAACGCCTTGAACGGCATGAGGAACCACCCCAGCAGGCTCGGCGGCTCCTTCTGCACGGGCGCGTACGTCTCCTTCCGCGGCCGGTTGGCCAGCCGCGCGTCGGGGTCGTCCGCGTCGAGCTCGGGGTCCTCCAGACGGCGCTTCGTCCCGCGGCTGGAGGAGGCTTCCGATGAGGGCGAGGGGCCCGCGACAAGAGTGGCTTCGGTGGACGCGGGTCGATCGCGGGGCTTTCGCGGCTTTGGCTTTCCCTTTGCCAGAGGAGGGACGATGGACTGCAGGGGGCATGCATCAGCGATTTACCATAATGGTAAGCAAGAACACGCACGAGGGGCAGGTCTGTTTGTGCGCCTCCCAACTCGCGAGTGTGTAGTCCCACTCCCCCGCCAACGCAACATTGGAGTCGCACACGCGGCACTCGACGTGGCGCGGCCCAAACGCCTTCGCCTGCGGATCGTTCACCAGATGGATCTTCCGCTGCGCCATCGCGACGCGGCTGCTGACTCTGGGTAGGGGTGCAGATGCATGAGGAGGCAATTCAAAACCAGGATAGACAGAGACACCACTCACACCGCGTCCGCGCACGACGACTGGTGCGTGGTCCAATTGCCCAACGCATACTTGGTGCGCGCGGAGAGGCGTATCCATTTTTGGCACTTGCGGCACAGGACCTGGTCGACCTGCACGGTCTCCGCGCGCTGGTCAGCCTCAAGAATCGCCTTGCGCTGCGCCTCGGTCATCCGCGTCGGCCCGCCGGTCTCCGAGCGCATTTCGCTCCGCACGCTGCCCTCGTCGTCCCTATCGCCGGAAATACACAAGTTAGGCTGCGAACGCGCCGCGAGGGCAGACACGCACACAACGGACCCGGACGGCGCGATCTGGTCGCAGCGCTTGCGGTGTGTCTCCCACGGCTTCACGGTGTACGCGCGCTTGCGCCCGAGCTGGACCACCCTGTTGCACCGCGTGCACGTCACGTTGTGCGGCTCGATGTCTGTGCAGTCCGGCTGGTTCTTGAAGTACTCGAGCCGCTCCGCTTCCGTGCGGCGGATGGCGCCCGCACCCATGGACATGGACGACTCCGCCACGGACGCGGCGTCGTCTGCGTCGTCGGGCGTTGCGAAGCGCCTGTAGCACAAAACTATCATTAGATTGCCGCCTGGATGGATAGACGCGTGCGTACTTGCGGCTGATAGATGCAATCTTTTTCGAGGAAGGAGAGTCGGTGGCATCGATGATGCCTTTCATTGAGCTTACTGAGGAAACTGAACGATTGTGGGTGGCGCCCTTGGCCTTCTTGGGCGCATTTTGCGCTTCCGCCTTTGCGGATCTGGGAGATGGGCCAGGGAGACTGTTTGAAATATAACATGAGAACGTTTGCGACGGTGAACCTGGCTCACTGGACGTCTACTTTCTTGGGCACTTTTCCGGGGGACTGGGGCGCGCGCGCGTCTGAGATCAGACAAACGAAGGAGACAGTAAGACGCACCGCTGGTACAGGAGGAGCTGTCTCCTTGCGCGCGGCCTTGCTCTGTGGCTTCTCCGGACGTTTTACTCTGCGGCTTCTCCGACACTTTGCTCGGGCTCTTCGCGTCGGACGCCTTGCTCTGCGGTTTGTCCGACGCCTTGCTCGGGCTCTTCGCGTCGGACGCCTTGCTCTGCGGCTTCTCCGACGCCTTGCCCGAAGCCCTCACCTTCGCGTCCGACGCCTTACTAGGGCTCGCAGCTTTCGCGTCCGCCATACCGATATCTCTCCCTGTTCTTGTTCTTCTTCCGAAGCGGAACTACACACCTCGTTCAGCACCAACGCGTGTAAAACGCGTCGCGTCGCTGTGCTGCGTTGCGTTGCGTTGCGTACCTAGCGTCGATTTCGGTCTTTTTGCTTTTCTGCCGTGCAAGTGGGTTAATAGAGTGGCAGTCAGACACGGTGAAACCCCACCTTTGCGCGCGACAGATACGTCTTCTTCACCGGGGGGCTGTATCGCGCTCAGTTTCGGAACGGCTACGGGAAGGAAGGGTGGACGAGGAGCAGGACGTACCGATCCGGAGAGGAAGAGGACATGCAGTGGTGGACGGACAGTGTTGGGATCAAGGGATCAAACGCCGACTGTTGCCCCTAACTTGTATTCATGTACCCATGAGGAGCTACTAGAACGCTTCAACAGCCTGTTCCACGCTAAAAGATACATCTGTTGTATGTAATGTGCATGTCCTACTTTCTGGTACCGAAATTTACAGCTTCCCTCTATCCTGGCCCTGTGTTTCCTCCCCAAACACCTGTGATACAAAGTTGAAAGCGTTGTACTATTCCGGCAACGATTACTCACCTCTGAAAACGATGCGCCGATTAGAGGAATGAGATCCTGGGTGACGACCCCGCGGCCCTCCTTGTAAAACGCCTTGCGGCTCGCCGTCCGCGTAACCATACTCCCCCCGACAGCGGCGAGCAGCGGAAAGCGAGACGCGGGGATCGAGTTATCGCTGTGATTCTGGTGAACAAAAACCCCCGCGACAAGAGAGACGGTACCCACCCAAACACGCCGTCCTCGTAGCACTTGGCCCACGCGAGCATCGCGCCGACCGTCCCGCTCAATATGTCCCCTTGGCCGCCACACCGCTTCAGCCCGCCCTCGACGTCCACCTCGACCGTCTCCTCGACCTCCTCCCTCTGCGGATCCGCGCCCCCCAGCTGGCTCGCCTCGAGGGACGCCGCGGCCCCGGTCGTATCCACCGAAATGACGTCGGTCGCGCCCTTCTGCAGCACCGTCACGCCGCCCAGCGCGCGCGACACCAGCCCCGCGCGCTGCCCCGCGGGCGCCTCCGTGTCGACGCCCAGCTGCTCGCTCAGGCGCGCGAACTCGGCGACGTTCGGCGTCACGACCGCGCGCCGGTAGCCCCTGATCAGGCCGACGTCCCTGCCGACCATCCACAGCGCGTCGGCGTCGAGGACGACGAAAAGCCCCTGCTTGCGGGCGAGGCCGAGGGCGAGCTTGGCGAAGGCCTGCATGTAGGGCTCGCGGCCGAGGCCGGGGCCGATGACGAGGACGTGCAGGCGCGCGAGGAGGGCGCTGAGCTCCTCCGAGACTTGGGCGGGGGGGGTGTGCTCGCCGAGGATGGGGTGGACGATGAGGTCGGGCGAGTAGGATTTGATTGCGGGTGCGGCGGTGGGCGAGCAGATTACATGGGACAAATCGGCGCCCTGGAGTGAGTTGTCGGCGGGGTAACTGATATGTACTCAAAACCCACGAATCGCAGAGCAGAGATGGCCGCGAAGAACGGCGCGCCGGTGTAGCTAGAAATAATTAGAGCAAGTAATTCCCGCAACAATCTCGTACTCCAATGCACCGCCTAGAACACCGACCCTGCCTGATATTAATTAGTATTGTGCAGGGTGTTATTCAAATAGCAACGCACCCGACTGGCCCTTGTGCAAGGACCCATCGAGGGGCGGAATTAGTTGCTTTACTTGTTGGAGAATGGACTTTGCGTTCAACTTCATTGTTCCATAAATAGGTTGTATCGCAACGATCACTTGCTCGCAATAATTGGCTCCGCTCTGCTTCGTGCTCCAGCTTTCGCAGCCTGTACTCAATGCCCACCCTCGATTCTGGGGTCACTCCACTATGTGTTTTCCCAGATTTCCGCTTGTGTTCCTGGAAAACACCATCCACCATGTGCAAGGCCCGGTCTCTGTTCTCCAATCTCCGTTATCTCTGTGCGGTCCACCGGCGGCTGTGGGGCATCTAATGCTTAATCTATTCTAGTGAATATGCCCGGATGTGTATGCGCAGGCCTTATAAAATGCTTTGTGTTGTTCTCCCATTGTTCCCTGAGTTCTTTTTGTACTCCTACCCGCGTTCCCTTTTAGTCTCCTCCCTCCGCCTCCCAAACGCCCACCCACCGAAATGCCTGCCCTCTCTGCTCTTGTTTTCCTTGCCCTGCCCCTGGTGGGCCTCGCCGCGCCTCACGACCACTTTGCTAGACGCCACCAACGCGTCTCTCGAGGCCGCGCGCGACGTACACCCTCAAAGACCACTACACGGGCAACGATTTCTTGTGCGCGCCGGCCCACCTTTGTGCCTCCGTTTCGCTGATTTTCCGCGACAGGAACTGGGACTTCTTCTCCGGAGGCGACCCCACCCACGGCGCCGTCAACTACCTCACCAAATCGGAGGCCGCCGCCAAGGGGCTCGCCTACGTGCAGAAGGACGGCACCGCCATCCTCGCCGTCGACAGCAAGTCCAAGCTCGGCGCGGGCGAGAACCGCGACTCGTGCGTTCACGCGTTACCCTCGTGTATGCGCAGGCGCTGACTCGCCGACAGCGTCCGCATTAGCTCACCCAAGTCGTACACCTACGGGCTCTTCATCGCCGGTATGTTTCTCATGAACTCAAATTGCTATTAACCCTAATGTGACTGGATGAAAGACATCTTCGCCATGCCGCACGGCCCGACTGTGTGGCCCGCGTACTGGACCGTGGGCCCCAACTGGCCCAACGGCGGCGAGATCGATATTATCGAGGTTTGCGCACGCTTCGCTGTCCGGTGTTCATTTGTGCTGACGACGCGACGCTGCAGGGCGTGGGCGACGCGGACTCGAACCAGATGACGCTGCACACGTCGGGCGGGTGCGCGCTCGACACGGGCGCGGCGGGGCAGTTCACGGGGCAGCACACGAGCCACCCGAGCTGCGCGAGCGGCGGCGCGGACAACGACGGGTGCGGTGTCACCGACTCGTCCGCGCACGTCTACGGGCACGCGTTCAATCTCCTCGGTGTGTCCCGTCTCCTCTTTTCCCATCACAAACGACGTGTCGCTGATCGTGGTTGCCCGCAGCCGGCGGCGTCTACGCGCACACCGTCGCGCCGTCCGGGATCAAGATCTGGCACTTCCCGCGCACCGCCATCCCCGCCGACATCACCGCGGGCACGCCCAACCCCGCGTCCTGGGGCAAGCCCGCGGCGTTCTGGTCGTCCGCGACGTGCAATATCGCGGAGCACTTCAAGGACCATGTTATCACCGTGCGTCCTTCCTTTCCTTCCCACCGCAATCATGCGAGATGCGCTAAATGCAATTATTTGTTGTGGATGCAGTTCGACACGACGCTGTGCGGGGACTGGGCGGGGAACGCGTTCCCGGGGGGGATGGACAAGTGCAATGCGGCGGTTGAGGATCCGGATAACTTTGCCCGTGCGTTTCTTTCCTCCGTCGTATGGTATCATTCTTCCGCGGTGCTGACCACGCTCCGCAGTCGCCCAATGGAAGCTCAACTACGTCTCTGTATACGAATCATGATCCCTCACGACGGATGGATGTATCAAACAAGCAACAAACAACTGGAACGACCTACAATTGTATTTCTACACCGCACTCTCGTGCTGTACCGGTTGCCGCCCCGCCTAGATGCGGGCCCGTCGACCTTATTTGTTATACGTATACGTATCTACCCACCACCCCGCTCGATGCGCTATCCCACTCTCCCTCATTATCATACTATTAGATGCCTGCACCACTCCTTTTCTTTGGGCGAATTATCTTCATTTGCGGGCATATGGATGGACAGGGGATTACTCGCTACTATACTCTTATACTTACTTACTTGGCGACATACACGTCCTTTGCTCCGTGCTGCGGGAATAGATTTCTTAAAGTGCGGCTCATCCCGGTGTTTTCGAATTCCGTGTCTGCAACCGGGACTGGTTCCGGGGTGTAATCAAGTCAGGCAAGGAATCAGGAATCAGGGTGCGTTCCCGTACATTTCCGTCGCACTCCACCGCGCCCGAGTAATCGCCGGACGGGTTTTCGACATTCCTCCAAAAAAAAAAGTCAGACGCCGCACGTCACGGGATCGCGATACTGTTTGACGCCGACGGCCTTGTACACACTTGGCACACACAGCCAAGATGGAGCCCCCCCCCGCCGCCGCCGCCCGCAGCGCCCGTCCCGGGCCCCTCCGCCCCCCTCGCGTTCGACTCCAACTGGCCCAAGCGCACCCCGAAGGCAAGTCCGCTTGCGCGTCGAGTAATCGCACCCCGCTTATCAATCCGCAGGCATGTTCGAATTGCAGGTGCGCACTGATTCATGCACGCAATGTGTGCATATCCAGTCGAAGTGCAGCGCTGATCTTTCTAACCCAGACGGGACAAGACGCGGTGCGACGGCGCGCGGCCGTGCGGCGGCTGCACCAGGAAGCGGGTGCAGTGTCTCGACGGGTGCGACCCGTGCCGCCGCGCGCGCGCGCGGTGCGAAAAGTGCGTCGTTCGTATCGCTGTGCTATTATGCGCCCTTGCTAAACGGGGCACGCAGGACCGGCGGGGACAGCTGCACGCGGTGCGACTTGAAGGAGCTCATATGCACGGAGGATGCGCAGGGCGCGCCGCCCCCGCCGCGCGCGAGCCCGCCGCCCACCGAGCGCGTGAAGACGGCGTGCCAGGGGTGCAAGAACGACAACAAAAAGGTCGGTTGGCCGGCCGGCATTCGTGGTGGGGCTAATCTGACGGACGCCGCAGTGCGACGACCAGCGGCCCTGCGCGCGGTGTGTTGCCCGCTCGGAGATGTGTGTTCCCCTTCCGGCGCGCGCGCGCAAGAACACCAAGACCCGCTGCGAGGGCTGCAGGAAGGGGAACTTCCGCTGCGACGACGCCAGGCCGTGCCCGAACTGTGTCTCCACCGGCATAGAATGCGTCAATCCCGCGCGGAAAGGGCCCGGCTGTGGGACTCGCGTGCGCGCGGTTCGTGTTCTCTTTGCTTCTCGACGTTACTGCCTCTGACTTGATTGCACCACCCAGGCGTGTATTCACTGCAGGTACCGCTGATTTCACTGAATTTTACGTGGCACTGACCCTAGGACAGACGGAACAAGGTCCGATGCGACGGCGAGCGTCCCTGTGCCGGCTGTACCCGCCGAGGATGGGAATGCCAGGAACAAGGTTCTCGGGGAGTGGTCGCGTCGACTTCGCATGCTGAATCGACATCACCACAACCTTCTGCGAGCGCAATGCCACCCCCGTCCGACCCTTCTATGTTCGCCGTACTTTCTTACCCCACAAACCCATTCCCAAGTTCGAATCCTTTGCCCACTGCGCCTCCCCCGGCCAACGCGAGCCCTTCCTGATGCAGCAGCATATCATATGTATATACCTCTGGCGACAGCCAGATTCATTCCTTGGGCTTCTAGTACTTCGTGTCTTGTATTCGCATGATTCCAAATTCTAAAGTAATTGTTGTACAGTGCATGCATTTGTATTCCGCGTCCGTCATTCATTACTGCGAAACAAGTTAGCGCGGTGTGGGCAGCAGCGGAAAGCAAATCGTCTCACAGTGATCACAGTCGGCTTCTCCACACCCAGGAACTCCTTCAGCTTGCTCAGCTCGAGCGCGACTTCAATCAGCCCCTTGAGCCCGTCCGCCGCATCGCGCTTGAGCTCTGCCGCGCCCGCCTCCGGCGCGACATACCGCTCGACGTACATCCGCACCGTCGCGCCCTCGCTCCCGGTCCCGCTGAGCCGGAAGACGACGCGCGAGCCGTCCGCGAACGTGATGACCTGCCCCTGGTTCTTCGACACCGACTTGTCGATCGGGTCCGTGTACGCAAAGTCGTACAGGCCCGAGACGGTGAACGTCTGGCCCGTCGCGGCGGAGGCGTGCACGCTGTCGTCGAGCGACTTGGAGGCGAGCGCCGCGTTGAGGTGCGCGACGAGCGCGTTGGCGCCCGCGGAGGGGACCTCCTCGTAGTCGTACCGCGTGAAGAACGAGCGGCCGTAGATTTCATAGTGCGCGTACAGGATGTCGTTGATCCCGAGCAGCTTGTTGGGCGAGTCGCGGTTGGCCGCCGCGATGATGTTGAGCCACGCTGAAATTTGCGTCGGTGTCTAGTGCGCCGGTGTTCTGGTGTGCTTACCGATGACCGCCCACAGCCCATCTTTCTCGCGGATGTGGTCCGAGCCCGTCCCGAAGGATTCCTCACCGCAGATGGAAAGCCGCCCTGCGTCCATAAGGTTTCCGAAGAACTTCCAGCCTGGACTCTCGGTTAGAAGGACAACATACACGCAGAGCATGCCATAACCAACCGGTCGGGACCTCGAAATACTCGAAGCCCTTCTTCTGCGCAACAAGATCGATCGCCTTGCTCGTAGGCATGCTGCGGGCGAGGCCCTTGACGCCGCCCTTCTTGAAGTACGGAATGGCGTCCGCCCAGTGCGCGATGATGGCGACGGAGTCCGAGGGCGTCACGAACGCGCCTTTGCCGTAGATCATGTTCCGGTCGCCGTCCCCGTCGCTCGCCGCGCCGAACTCGATCCCGTCCTTCTCCACCGCGTCCACGAGCGAGTGCGCGTAGGTCAGGTTCGGGTCGGGGTGCCCGCCGCCAAAGTCCGGCAGCGGGACGCAGTTCTGCACGGAGGACTTCGGCAGGCCGAGCACGTCGACGAACAGCGCGTGGGCGTACGGACCGGTGACGCCGTTCAGCCCGTCGAAGAGGACCCGGTAGTCGTTTGAGTGGGAAGACAGGAAGGACTTGATGAGGGGGAAGTCGAAGATCGATTCCAGCAAAACGACATAATCGGAGACGGAATCGATGATGGAGACCTTGGTGGGTCCGTACGAGAATTCCCCAATTTTGGAAAGGTCGACCTGCACGCACGTGTGTCAGTAGCGCGCCGTGTAGACGGGGCCAATATCGCGCGTACCGGCGGGGCCTCGATGACTTTGTAGGATTTGATCGTTTTGGTCTTTTCGTAGATCTGGTTGGTGACGTTCTCCGGAGCAGGCCCTCCGTTGGATACGTTGTACTTGATACCAAAGTCCTTGTCTGGGCCGCCGGGGTTGTGGCTCGCCGTGAGCAGAATCCCGCCGTTCGCCTTGTACTTGCGGATGATGTTGGAGACGGCGGGCGTAGACAGGATCGAGTCCTTCCCGACTATGAATTTTGCGACGCCGTTCGCGGATCCGATCTTGAGGATCGTCTGGACGGTCTCTGGGGAGAAGTAGCGGCCGTCTCCACCGATGACCAGCGTCGACCCTTGGGCCTCGATCGAGTCGAAGATGGATTGGATGAAGTTTTCGGTGTAGTGCTGGGAGATGGTGAGTACGCGGCGGTCAAGACGCGTGCGGGATCATTGTACCTCTTGCTGGAACACTTTGACCCTGCAAGACGCGTCAATTAAAGAACCAAGAAACAATCCAGAACTCGCGACCTTTTCCTGAGGCCAGAAGTACCGGGTTTCTGGCCGTCGAAGGGCTTTGTAGGGATTTCTTGGATTGAGTGGGGCATGGCGGAGGTCGAGTTCGAGAAGACTCGGTGCTATCCTTTATATCGGTGATGTCAGGTTTACGTGACGCGATATGGACGATCTCGTTCAGAAACGGCCATCATGGGATTCGCCGGTATCACCGTACATTCTGTCAATCCAACGCACATTCGAGGCTGTTTGAGGTACAGAAAGGTACGAAATACAGTAAAAAGCAAGGGCGAACTGTCATGAGGGAAAGAAAAAAACATTCATCAAGTCGCGTCGCGGTTTCAAGGTGGAATCCTGGATGCATACACAGGGCGGACAAGTAATACTCAGGCACGGACCCGAAAAAAAAAAAAAACATCTTAACCATCATCGTCGAGTCTGCGTCCGAATGAAACAACGAGGATAAATGGACAGCATGAAGTACCTGTTTTATACTTGGCTGACATTCAACCCGAGCTCCTGCCAAAAGCCACGCCTTGAATGTTATCGGATACTTTGAGGCTGGGAGCAGAGCTAATTTTTGGTGCGAGCAACCGGGAGATAAGCCTCGGAAGCAACGGGGCTAGAATCGAAACGAGGGGCATGCCATCGGGCAAATTTGGAGGTGGCAGGCATGGCGCTAGAGAATTGAAGGGTGTCTTGAAGTGTGACTTCTACGGGTTTCAAAGGCCCGGAAGGAAAGACGGCGAAACAAGGAACACAGCAGAACAGCCAACCCAAGGTAAGCCAGGGAAAACGAGTGAAACAACGTAACAACGGAGCGCAAATATATATTTGGGTTGGTGGTTCCATGGCGGAAGTAACAGGATTTAGAAGAGGTCAAGCCAGATACGGTGGGCGCTGCCAGTGTACTTAGTGGCGCTGTTCAAGTTCGATAGCTGTCACCGTCACGCCCGTGTCACACTTCTGTCTTTCAACTACATCAACCAAATCTCAGGCGCGCTCATTGGAAAAAAATGCCGCTTCCGTTCCTCGTCCTTATCTCTGCAGAACTGAAAGGCTCTTGTAATTTGACTACGACCCCCGTAATCAGGGCCGATTGTAGAGATTTGTTGAGCGAGCTGCAAGACCTTCCCGAACCTCGGATTTCTTGTGGTGCCCTCACGAACCTGCGAAATCCTCGACCCATTCACTTTTGCGCCATCATTTTCCGAAGTTGGGCATACGACCCGTACGTTCAACGAGCATCTGAAAGGCCGACTTGTTGCGCTCCTGGAGTTTCTTCCATCCCATCATGTTTCGAAGGAGAATTTCGGAACGGTCTACATATTTCTTGGGTTACTGCCCGGTTCTTCGATCCCATTTTACTCCCGATTGGAATCAACGCCAATCGCTCGAAAAGGAAGTAAAGAGCACAAAGCCATTGCTACAAACCACAAGCGTTGATTTGATCATGATACCCAGGGTTTTTGTTCGAATTCTTCACCACTGGTTTAAATTCGAGGCCAGTTCTTACCGACCAATCAGCGCCTGCGAGTCCCCTGACAGGAGTGGTACCATTACGGGAAATTTTCATCTTCGCTGGTCCTTCTCCCGCTCTTCGGAATTGTATTAAAATGAACCAGTCTCATGACTCCTTCCCACCCCACCATGGACAGCAGAAACTGGCCCACCCATATTGTTGAAGAGAAAGCGTCTGTGAATCCTGCTGAGGATTTGTTCAATCCAACCGTCGACACAAGTGGCATCGACGAACGCCGGCTGATGCGCAGGATCGACTTGCGATTGCTCTCCACGTTCATCTTACTCTATCTCCTCAGTTTCCTGGATCGTAGCAGTATTGGAAAGTGGGCTTGCGCTTTCTATCCTCCATTTGAACGTAAATCAAATCTCGCGCATTATTAACAGTGCTAGGGTACGTTGAATGGGCCAAAAAAATCAATCTTATTTCGTCGTTGCAGTTGTACAACCTCGAAGACGACCTCAAGATGTCCGATAAACAATATCTGCTTGCTCTCACGGTCTTCTTTTTAGCTATGCGATATTTGAGGTTGCTGGCTTTATCTCTGGCACGAAAATGCACCCTCACTCGTGCAACCAGGTTCCGTCCAATATTTTCTTGAAGCGTCTGCGGCCTTCCGTGTGGTTCTCCGTTTTGATGTGCATGTGGGGCCTCATGATGGTGGGAGGCTCCTCCAGCATCAGCAGGCTTAAACATTACACATATAGACCCTGCAAGGCTTCGCGCACAACTTCGGCGGGCTTCTCAGCACGTCTGATTTTTACGAAACTGTTCTGGTTCTTGACTGCTAATTCGCATGCCCATAAAATACAGGGCTGCGATGGATGCTCGGAATGTTTGAGGCTGGTCTCTTTCCAGGCATGTTCACAGTTCAATTTGGGTGTCACTGTCTGATTTTACCTGGAGGGATGGCATATTATCTGAGTTGGTAAGGGGCTTTTTTCGTTTCTTGTATATTGTACCGAAGATGATGAGCAGCTGGTACCAACGAAGAGAACTTGGGGTCGAGTCTCTACCCGCCAAACAGAGGTCGGGTTTCTAAAGTTCTTCCCAGATCCGCATCGCAATATTGCATTGTGCCACAACGGTAGCTGGTGCATTTGGCGGGCTACTTGCGGTGTGTTTTTTTATCCATCCCTGGCCCGCGATTTCACTAAACTTAAGTAGGCGGCAATCTCAAATCTGGACGAGAAAGGAGGAAAGCCTGCTTGGTCATGGATTTTGTCGGTGATCCCTCTACGTTGGGATGGTGCATGTTCATCGCAAATTTTAGTATTATCGAAGGTCTTGCCACGATAATAGCCGGCATTTCTTCTGTTTGGATCGTCCAAGACTTTCCTGATAGCGCAAAATTCCTCACCGAGGCCGAGAGAACCTTCGTGGTCCGACGGCTCCAAGGAGACGACCAATTTTCTGCATCAGGTGAGAATTTTCGGAAGCAAGCCATTGTTGCAAGCTTTCGAGACTGGAAGACGTGGTTGGGAAGTGTGTCTTTCTGTTCGAAATTGATAGGATGACTGACGTGGTTCGTTCAGTGGTTCAAGTAAATACTGAACTGAATCCAACCATTAGTTTGCTGACACTGGCTAGCTAATGGGTTGCGACATGCCGCTGTACGCGTTCGCGCTGTTTACTCCCTCCATCATAAATCAGGTAGCTATGCACACGGTTCAGATCTTCATCAGTTGAACCTAACATACATAGCTTGGTGAGTTTCATTTTAAAAGCTGAGGACCTGCCTGAATACAACACAGGATTTCGCGCAACGGTTGCCAATCTTCTCGTGGTTCCAGTCTACGCATTCGCATCCATTGTCACCTAGGAGACCTGTTTGCCGAACTGGGAGTGAAATGGACTAACTAGGTCGCCAGTTGTTGCGTCGCACTATACGCCGATAAACATGGACGCAGGGGTTATTGCAATATGTGAGCGTGAATGGGTTGTCTGCGGGTATTTTCTGAGCACCACTGCCAGAGCAATGTTTCTCATAGGTTCGAATGCTCAATCCCTGTCGCGACCCGCCCTCATCACTGCAATTTTCAGGGGCCATTGGCTACATCATATTGATTGTCTCTCGCAACGCTGCTCTTTCTTATTTTGCCGTTTTTGTCGCAACCTGGTTTGTCTCCCTCATTTTTATATCCGTGTTACTCATACCATTTTCAAAGCGGTATCTTTCCTGTCGTGCGTTCGTATAAAACCCCTTGGATAACTTACCCCTCCATTCAAATACCATTCAGCTAACACCATGTAAGTGGAGTATTGATTTGGTCGCTGCGCCGATGACCTCGGTCTCAAAAGTGCTTGGATCTCCAACAATCTCGAAGGTACTCTCTGAGACAGCCGCACTATTGGATGTCTTTATCTCGAATACCTTAGGATCGTATAAGCGCGGAGTGTCTCTGGCTATGGCGATCAGCATGTGAGTGCTTTCGTATTTTATTTCGCAGATTTGAATAATACGGGTAGCGGCAATTTAAACGGCGCTGTGAGTTCAAACGTCGTGCGTGAATCCCTACCTACGTACCAGATATTGCGTTCAAACACGTCTACAATCCATAGTACCGCGCAAAAGACCAGCCCTGGTACCCCCTCGGTAAGCCACTTACTTCCTTTCCACCGTCGCTGTATCTGAACCTTGCTAGGCCACGGTAAATTTCACCCGATCCGATATCATACTCACTGACGAAACTGCGTACTGCAGGCCTCGTCCTAGCGTATATTTGCATCGGGATCATTGCCAACGCAACGTTTCTGTATTTTTTGAAAAAGGCAGGCGGCGCCAATTTTGTTTACTTCCAAGTGCTCACCTTGAGAAGGAAAATGCGCGGAGAGATAGAGGAGAGCGGGACGAAAATATTGGGCAGATGTCCGAGAGTGAGGACAACGGAAACGGTAAATTTGCAACGGTGGAAGACGCCAAAAGGCAGAAGGGAGACCAGTGGAGCGGGTATCGATACATCTTGTGAACTATATATATATGATAGTATATCCTCCTCGCTGCTTGGAGGTGAAACACAACGAGAGCAGGGTGGGCCGTTCGTCCCCTCGCGGCCCACCAGTTTGAAAGTCACCACTTCGGTTGAATAAACGGAATTGACGCGATTCGTTCGGTCCCAAGAAATGCTCCATCCAAACTCAAAGTAGAGTTTAAAGGCTTCAGACAGATACGAATTCATAAAACGCCTGCAAACGAGCTCGAAGTGCTGGCTGTACGGAAGAAAAGGCATTTCTTAAAAAACCAAGTACAATGCCGAAGTCCAGACCGCTGGTGAACACTGGTCAACAGAATTTGAGCGACTCGTTGCACCGCGTCGACAACGCGGCCATCTTGGTAAAATATATTGCAGTCACGTCGCCTTCTTCTCACTATGTGCTGCTTGGCGCTTGTCCCATTCCGCCCTCCACCGAAGCCATTCAGCTTCTCGTCCGCCGTCCGCCCAGACATCCCATCCGTCTCGTATCTGCAACCACGTCGAAATCGGATTTTCGACAAGGAACGACTTCAAGACCCCGAATATCGACTTCGGTCGCCGCCTCGGCGACAGCTCGCAAACTGTATAAAACGAGACACCAAGTGCCACGCCAATCCCCAATCCCCACAAAATTTGAGCAACGCTGTGATAGCGGAGGTAAAATCTGGCGTTCAAGATGAGTTGGACATATCATGAAAAAAACACTGCCTTGGAACCATACCGAGAATACGCCACAACGAGCGCCCAAAGTAACAGCGCAAGGTAGATGGCTACACGCCATGCCTGATCGATAATGCGAGAACCCGTGGTGGAAAATCTATGGCGGAAATAGAGGTGCAACATCAGAAACGAAGCAAAGTAGCCCATGTATTGGCTGTGCGAGGAGGGAAATCCATAACCGTTAGCTGCGCTGTCTGAGTTTCTGTTAGCGTTTTAAACTGAAGCCAATATTCCACGTACATGAGGGTCGGTTCTGCTTGATGGCGTGCTTCAAGACAAGGTTCAGGACCTCGCCCGCGAGCTGACCTGCCCACATCATTATTATTAAATATTCGCGCGTTTGGACGGCGAGCACAGCATAGGCTGGCTGTCAGGCACACATAGAGAGAGGTAAGAGCGAGAGGTCAGGATCAGTCCTTCCCAACAGAACGCGGGCAGTGTACCATGAGGAGAATGGGGCTTAGGGTGACGAGCGCCAATGCCAAGGAGAAGTACGAGGAATCGTCGTCTAAAGCATATAATTATTCACCGAGGGCCCTGAAGATGGAATGACCGACAAAGTACGTGAGTTAGGTCTAGGGAAGCCTGGGGCCCATAGCTGGCCATTTTAGGAATTGGGAGGTGAGCTGGTGGTGATGCCATCGGCGCCTATCGGCGCCCATTACGACAGGCGCTAGCCGATCCGAGCCACACAGCATCGGTGATTCGAAAGTTCAGTCACTTTTTGTGGCCAGGATTGCCACTGACCTCTGCTGACTCAATCGGATCCGCCCCGCAGACTATAAAATACCGCGTTGACGCTCAGGGTCAATTAACTCTTTCACCCCTACCACTTCGCTACACTGGCGTCTTATTTCTACCTCGCGCAGCAAGTGCTGTCCACATTGAATGGAAATGTCGCGAGCAATGGTACTGCCGACTCTGGATTTGGATCCAGCAATTCCACTGTAGCCGGGGGTGGCATCACATCTATAACCGACTTCTCGTCTCTCGTGGCCTTGCTGTTTTCTTTCGGCGCTTTGCGCGACTGGCTCAAACTCATCGTTTTCGGTGGAGTTATTGAGACTCTGCGGCGGGTGGCATTCTCCATGTACTACAAGATCATCGCCTCCTTCTGGATCACAGCCCACTTCGACGAGAATGACAGCAGCTACGGTCGGTCTCTCTCTCGAATTATCTCTCCTCGTTGTAATTAATACCCCTTCAGATTGGATGATGGTCTGGCTTTCCAAACAACCGTCATGGGCCCTTGCCCGGGAGGTCGAGATTTCCACGCGTACATTTGGTCTCAACTCGAGTGCGATCGTGGTTCCTGGCGAAGAGGAGGACAACAACTTGTCAATGCTCGCTAGCCGGAAGCTTGCGTACTTGCCTTCCGCGACCGCTGGCATAGCGTATTCGATGTGGTACCACCGCCGATACATGTCAATAACCCGTGTTCAGGCGCAGACTGGGTATGTAGTCTCTCTTGGCAGACACTTTAGAGACTAACTTGTGCCTGGAGTTATTATGGTCAGAAAGAGGAGACACTGCGGATTAGGTGTGTTTCGTGGTACCCTCTCCTTCCCAGGGACTAATCAGATATCGCAGTATCTTGACACGGAGCCACCGAGTTCTGAATGAGTTGCTACTTGAGGCAAAGAAAGAATACATGGCCGCAGAGGAGCACTCAATTTCGATATTCGTGTCGGATATCAACAACAGTTGGAGACATGTTGCGTCGAAACCCAAGAGATCGCTTGTGCGTGCTTGTTGCTCCCGTCTTCACGATCTTGCTTATTCCTTGGCAGAACTCTATTATCCTCGATCCTGGTGTTTCGGATTTACTTGTTGACGATGCTCGTGATTTCTTGGAAAGCAAAGCGTGGTATGCTGCCCGTGGCATTCCCTTCAGAAGAGGGTACCTGCTCGTAAATATTCTCTGATTTTTCCGTTACTTCATTCATTGATTTGACTATCAGTACGGTGCGCCTGGTTCTGGCAAGACTTCGATCATTTCAAGTATTGCGGGAGATCTTGGACTGGACGTTTATATCGTGTCCCTTTCCCGTGCTGGCCTCGATGATTCTGCGCTCAGCGAACTGATTTCTAGCCTCCCCGGTAAATAATTTAATACATCTCATGATCTCATGGGCTTACGATTCTTCAGAAAAATGCATCGCGCTTATGGAAGACATTGACGCGGCCTTCACGCAGAGCCTCAACCGGGACGCTGTCCAAGGCCCTGTCAATGGTCCCGCAGCTGATGACGGGAAACCGCCTCCCCCTGGAGCCCACCCTGCCCCTTCGACAAGCAGACTCAGTCTCAGTGGACTTCTCAATGCGCTCGACGGTGTAGCTGCTCAGGAAGGCCGTATCCTGTACGCGACGACCAACAAGTACACTGCCTTGGACCCGGCTCTCTGCCGTCCCGGACGGATGGACATCCACGTCGAATTCAAGCTCGCCAGCAAATACCAAGCCCAGAAACTCTTCTACTCCTTCTATCTTCCGTCCGACGAATCTGCTGCCGCAGACGACGACGAGAAAGAGAAAGACAAGGGCGATGACGATTCGGGATACAACTCTTCCGCCAACACCGACGACGCCGAGTCCACGGCATCCGAGCCAGATACCGCCCCTGCCTCGGAGAAACCAACGTTCTTTGGCACTTCGCACCGCCAGCACGCGCCGAAGCTGCGGCGGAAGCAGGTCGCCAAGCTTGCCGAGCGGTTTGCGGAGGCTATTCCTGAGCGCGAACTCTCAATGGCCGCATTGCAGGGTTTCCTTATGACATACAAAATTCGCCCCTACCAGGCTGTCAACGCGGCGAATGATTGGGTAGAAAGCGAGCGGGAGGCACGGCTGAAGAAGCAGCAGGCGGCACAGGCGCAGGAGGATGCCCCTGCTTCCACAGCTGCATCGACTGGCGCGGTGGCTGCCACGACAAATGAAGATGGAGTCAAGCCCTCATGAGCCTTCTAGATATCCTTTGCATATCATACCACCACCATAAAAATGTATCATACTGATGTAGATACTAATTCAAGCACTAATGGTCATAAATCGATGAATGATAAAACAACGATGAATTCTAAAATATTATGACCTGAGTGGCATCAAATTTCCTTAATTGGATATGAGGCGGTTGTTTGCCATTGCTTTTGATCCGCCCCTGCCATGTCTCCTCCCGCCAAACGCCAGCGAACGGAAGACGCGCCGATAACTCGCTCGGATATCTGGTTTACCGATGGGAGCGTTGTTTTGCAAGCTCAGAATACCCAATTCCGCGTCCACTGGGGCGTTCTAACCCAAAATTCGTCGTTCTTCCGCGATATGCAGGCGCTTCCACAGGGAAACGTTGACCAGCCCACCGTCGAGGGTTGTCCTCTTATTGAGTTACATGACGCTGCTGAAGATGTCAAGCACTTACTGACGACTTTGTATCACCCGTTCGTACGCCTTGATTCCCTCAAGAGATGCGCGCTGAGAGTTACTATTCAGGACGCTAGCGGTTCCGTCCAAAAGTCACGAATTTGCTGTCGTTGCGGCTCTTATTCGTCTTGGGCGCAAGTACGACTTTCGGAATCTGCTGGATGCGGCGATAGAGCTTGTGATGCTTGCAAACCCAACAACCCTGGATAAACTCGCCTCTGCCACTCTAAAGAACAGTTGCATCGTCTACTACCGGGGCATCGAGTTTGATATGCTGGCTCTGGCGAGAGAGAATAACATTATGATGGCTCTTCCGTATGCATACTACCGCGTTGTGAGACAGTATACTCAGGTGAGTTCAACCCGACCTCTGTATGCACTGCAGTTCCCGACCGTTTCTTGACAGCTTGAATTACTGGACGGCGTTGCAATAAAGGATTGCAGGAAAACCTCCCTCGATCCAATCGATCAACGGCAATGCCTCCTCGGCCGTGAAAGGATGATGATGAAGCAAATGCTACCTGGATATACGCTCGGATGGTTTGCAAACTGTGATCATGGGGACTGCACCAATATTCAGGACTGTAGCGACGAACGAGAGTTAACGCTTCAACTTTTCTTTGAAATCCCTCGGGTACGCGCCCTCGACAGCCACGTCTCATCCTGCAGGGATGAACTCTGTGCTGCATGTGCGCGGCACCTAGAAGAACTGTTGGATGCCGGCCGGAAGAGAATGTGGCAGGACTTACCCAGTTTCTTTGACCTCCCGCCTTGGAACGAGTTAAAGAACGATCCCTAGTACTAGTACCGTCTCGTCGAATCTCATTTACTCAATGTACTCATCTCTATTCACTAGTTTTTGAACCAAAATTGGCTATCCTGCTCGAGACTGACGTCCCCCTCTGCTTTGGGTCGTACGTTTCCAACGAATTGGCACTGGTTCCCTTGATCAGTCCTCCGCGCTCTACGGCTGACACTATACCCCACTTCGGCCGTCATGCTGTCTTTCTCAGTCTGTCAACTAGGGCATAAACAATTCTATCCACACTCCGCTTATCAAAAAGAAGATTACGTGTTGGTCTGACTAGGGAGACTATCAACTAGGTGCTTGCTTGCTTGCGGTGATTTGTTTCAATGCCGGTACTTCATTCTCTTTCGGCTTTAATGAGCAAGCGGCGACAAACGCCACTAGTACAGCAAACGGACCTAAGTAAACGAACTCCACAAAACCGGAACAAGGCTACCGGCACCGCGGACGCAATATGTTTAGGGCCAAAGCGTCTTGGCGACTGGGTGTGGATTACATGCCTTTCTGCGTTGATCGTCGGCTGGATGCGTCTTTAATCAAGGAGGACGTATCATTGAACAAGAAGATTGGTACGAACGATTGCAGCCATGTCTCAGAAGGATCGGCGAAGATCAGCTACTTACATCTTTCTAGCGGCACCGTTGGCTCGGCAGTGGTTTGAATGAAGCGTTTTCATTCCAAACAATAATAAGCCTTTGTCAAGAGAGACTCCGAGACTCGCGCGTGGAGTACCAGTCAGCGCCATGGACCCGCGGCGGGTCGTAATATCCTTACGGCTCTCTGACTCGCCTCGGCCTTTGCTCGGTCTCACAGTATTAAATCAATTCCCGCTTCCGGACAAGCACCAATGTCAATTTTATTCTTAGAACTCGCGGACCTTGCCGGAGTATGGAGAGAATCCCTGCTCGCCGGGACCAGTCTTAACCAATCGGGGCCCCGATGTCACCGTCTCCGCCGAACTATTTCTCATCCACGTCGGAAAACATCAACGGGGATGTTTCGAATTGTTTAAATACAGCCACCAGAATTGGACAGCCAACCGCCCAGTATGCACCTCATCTCAGGTTTAACCCCTATTATTTTGCTACTCGGGGGTGCATCCGCATCGTGGTTTGACTTTGGCATTCCGCACTCTAATGCAACTGTCGACATCAGAGTGTTCAACGTCGCGAATGGAACTGTAGTAAACGACGCCCGCACACTCTTCTTGCCGACTCTTCCAGGCCACCGAATCTGCAAATGTTCCCATTTTTTCGTTCTTGGTGGAACATGGGAAATCCCAGAAACGCCTTTTGTTCGACCTCGGAATACGAACAGATCCTCAGAACTTTGCGCCCAGCGTGGCTAGCCTCTTCCCCGGAGTGATCCAAATTGATCCATTCAAAGACATCACTGAATTACTTCAAGATGGAGGAATTCCCCTTGCGACCATTGATGCCGTCATTTGGAGGTGAGATGCAGCTGTTGTAGTATGTTCGCATGCTGACGTCATATGTCCTTCCCTGCAGTCATGCACATTTCGATCATATTGTACGGTTCCTGGCTCTTTCGAAGTTAACCAGCCGTTAAATTATCACTAGGGCGACATGTCCTAAATTTCCCTAACACCACTGGGCTCATAATTGGATCGGAAACAGACACTGCGACTTATCCAGAATTCCCCAATGCTACTTTACAGACCAGTGACTTCGCGTACGTTGGCATCTGCCTTCCCAGACCTCTCTCTTATATTATACCATCTTCAGCGGGCACAAAGTCACCAAGATAGACTTCGCCGCAGCAAATCTTACTTTCAGCAGCTTAGAGGCTGTGGACTATTTCGGTGACGGGAGCTTCTACCTCGTGAACACCCCCGGTGTGAGCGCTCTTCTAGTCCTGCATCCTTTTATTCTGACCGCCTACAAACACCTAGCACTTGCCAGGCCATATGACCGCCCTTCGCCCGTGTTACTCCGACATCATTCATAGCACTCGGCGGAGACACCTTCCATCACGTCGGGGAGGCCCGTCCGCGACCCGAGTTCCAGAAGAACTTTCCCTGCCCCGCCCACCTCTTGGAAGAGTCCAAGAAGTCTATATCCACGGATTATTTTTGGTCTCTGCGATCCCGCAATGGCGCCTTTGACCTGCCCTCCCGCTATCAGCAGCTTCTCGCCATCTCAGATCTGCCGGATTCATTCTATGCAGATCCCGTGACCTCGCAAGTTTCTCTAGAAAAGCTAGCGACGTTTGATGCGGACCCAGACTATCTTGGTCATCGTTGCTCACGACATGAGCCTGAGAGACTTTATTCCGTACTATCCTGCATACCTTAACGATTGGAAGGCAAACGGTTTGAAGGAGAGCACGGTGTGGAACTTTATTAACAAGACAAACCCTGCGTTCGTGTTTAGTCCGACGTGAGTGTCCATTTTGCATGATTTTCTCGTGTAATGAGATCTTTGCAGCAATCAGACTGACTGACTGCAACCGTCGGCTCCGACAATTTGTAATCGTTGATCCATGTAGTTTATTGTTGCATAATGAAATGTTTCTGAACTGAACATTATGTTTGTTCAACTATATGCGAGGATGTTCTCGGGACATATCATCAGTATTTATTGTTAGTTGCATAGCCAGAATGCCGTGCCGACCGGTGCGCTCAAAATTGCCTTAATTAGGGACGCGAGCGGTTGTTTGACATTGTCATCCACAATCAAGCTGGAAGTAATTAGGGTCGTACAGATATCCACACACAAAGTCTGGAATATGTGTGGTGGTAAATAAATTGGTCGTGATATCATGCCTCCCATTATTAATCGTGGGCCTCTGCGGCCTGGACAACCACCAACCCGGATCCGGCGCCGGCAACAACAAACGCAGACGCAACGTCCCCCATCGTCTTCCTAACCTCGGTACCAACGCTCCCATAGTCGGCGATGAGATCCTTCAGTTCCCCCGCGTGATTTTCCACCGCAAGGCGACGCGACCGCCCAATGACGACGAGCACACGAGCAGCCCGTACCTCCGACGAGACCGTATCTTGATATGTTTTGACCTCATTGACGGCAACGTGCAATGGAATTGGCGTCGCGCGCTCGCGGAACTCCATCCTCGATAAGGCGGAAGACATCAATGCGGCGTCAGCAGTTGTAGGTGACGCGTATTTCGCCCAAGCGACGTTGTCCGCTGTCTCTGATTGCATCCGGGTTTCCGTCGTATGGTGACCGTACACTGTATCCGGGAACCCCTGCTACAGCCTACCATTTTCGGAAAAAGTTAGAGGGGAAAAACACGCGCGTCAAGACTTACCGATGCCACTGTTAGCATATTCGCATCCGCCCCCTTCTCGATGCCGCCAGACAGATGCGCATTCGTCACCTGCGAAACTGGAGCATCCGTCTCCATTTTGACCATCCGCAAAACGGTCGCAGTGACATTGGGGCTTGCACACAGTTGCACCACAAACTCGAGGGCAAGACGGTCGTCTGGCCCGCCGAAGAATATCATGAACAGATGCTGCTTGCTCCCCGCCACTCGTGCAGGAATCGACAGCTCCTGATCTACGAACAGCGCAACATCCGTACTCGCTCGCGAAAACACGCCTCTTACGAACTGCGCGTGAAGCGCGGACGCCGACTTGTCGCTGGTCTTGAACAGCGCGTCGAAGGGGTTATTCGAGTGCGCTCCGGGAGTTTTGGCGCTAGGGGTTTGGGGCATGGCCTCGTGCTCGTGATGCCCCAGTGCCGCTTCTGGGTGGGCGGATGCAGTGGGCAGCCAGGGCAGAACAATGAGGATCGGAGTTGTTATTGCGCGCGTGCTCCGTGACAGAGTATGCAAGGTCGTCGAAGGTGACGATGCTCAAGGCCGTCGATATGCTCAGGTCATGCAGCTGGCCGAACATACGGAAGATAGCGAGCAGCGGATCGGAAAGCAGGAGCGTTTCGGAGGCAGAAGACTTCATGACGGCTGAGACAGCGGTCGGAGAGCTCGATCAGCCGGAGGGCTTCAATTGACAGGTTCTTGTCGGACAGAATAAGGGAACTAGATTTGGAAGCTCGCCTGTCGTCGACTAGCAGAGGATGCCGGCGTTGGCGGCTGGATGAGCTGAGCCATGGCCATCATACCTGGCAAGTGCTCAAGCTTGTCGAGGACGAAGGTAAAGCGTGTACGAGCGCCGTCGTGGAGGGCACGCTGTTCGCGCCGGTCTTCCGCGGTATTGACATTGTTGAAGTTTGCTCCGGTTCCGCTGGCGCGGACACGCTTTTCCGGTGGATAGAGAACTGTGACCAACGGCGTAGTCATGAAAGTCAACAATAACGCTTCGAGAACGAACCTGCCCAGAGCATTAGCTGGAGGGGCAGAGTCTGGGTATCCACATACATCGAGAAAACACGCGGCGACAAAATCCTAGCTTGCAGTCCGACATTGAGCACGATCAGCTCCACGAGACTAGAGACGAGATGAAGTGACTAAAATAAAGGTACTGTTCTCGACGTACCCTTTACAACTCATCAGGGAACCGATGGCACTCGACTCGCGCCAGCTGAACTTTGCGAGATATCTCGCCGCAAGTGTGCATCCGCCGAATTTACCGGTGAAGGCGAGGGTAGCAGATAGCGACCGTATATGCCCAGGTGATGCCATCGTCTAACAACTGCAGATTGGTGTTCAGACCGGACAGGGTGAAGTACTGGATGCACATTATGAGTAACAGAAACGGCGAAGAATGAACGCGCGACGTACCAAGGGCAAAAATATGATGGTGACCATATCCTAGAAATCGGTCAGTGGATGACGGGCAACGATTGTTGAGTAAACGAACTTCGAGCTTTTCGGTTAGAGCAATAGCAAGATTACCCTCCCGCGGCACGACGAGCCCCATGATGAACGCGCCAAAGATGGCGTGCACACCAATCACGTCAGTAAAGAACGCGGAACCAAAGACGAGAATGATGGTGACGGTCATGAAGAACATTGTTGGCCCGTTCTCGATTGAGCCGGTCTTGCGAGCAAGCCAAAGCAGCGCCATTTTGACGGGGAAGAGTAAGAAGAGCGTCCACCCCACACAGATCATGAGAATCCAGAGCGCGGTGAGGCCTGAGCCGGCGTTGACGAGCGCGACACTCAAGGCAAGGAGTGTCCATCCGATAATGTCGTTCCCTACGCCCGCACTCAGAACCACGATTCCCACAGTGGTGTCGAGGAGTTTGAGCTCGGTCAAGATGCGGCACAGCACGGGGAAAGCCGTGATTGAATATGCTACCCCTGTGAACAGCTTTACACCAGTCTTAGCATTTTTGCAAGCTCAATGCGTCCTAATGCGTACCATGAAATGCGTAAATTTCACGCTTTCGTCGATAAACTTGTGGTATAACGGAACAGCAAGAGCGGCGCCGAATCCGAAAGGTAGAATCATTCCGGCAAGGGCGACGGATGCTGATCTGAAGGAATCGGTCAGTACATGAAGGGTAACCAAGTGTGGAGTGTACGAACAGACGGGCATTGCGCTTGATGATGGCGGCATCGATTTCAAGTCTAGAGCATGCAAGGTCAACATCACCTCGAAGGACCATCTGTAGCACGCACCCGACGAGGAAAAGGAAGAGTACGAGACCGATATTAGCGACTAAGCTCAAGTACGGTTTACTATCTTCGGGAAATATACGCTGCGAGAAATGGGGAATGCTTCCGAACGCAGTGGGACCTGAAGAGAATAAATCATCTTTCAGTAGCTGCTACCATTTCACGAACCCAACAATATTCCGCCAAGAACTGTAATGGACCAGTCAGACCGGAAGAGGGACTGGCTTGATGTAACGCACCTTCCGCGATGACTTTAGGCTGATGTATCTTGCGCAGACCGAGAGAAAGCAGACTGGCGGTCGAAACAATGATTCCTGAGAGTGCCATGAAGGTTTAGCAAATGCCTAATTCCGAAATAAGAGGTAGAAAAGATTGAAAGGAAATGCACTTGGAACACAAAACGCCTCCATAGTTTACACCCCGCCTGCAAGCTTTGCACGGGACCGCCCTTTCAGGAACGCATCTGCTAACTACCTCAATGTTCTGTCTTGGCGGGCCCCATTCCCGAAATCGGGACGCGCCGCAGGACAGAATGATCGGCTAGGGGACGGCGCGCAATGGAGTGTGTCCATGTCTCCATCGTAGAACAGCACTGAGAGGCAGCTTCCGACGTACCAACTTGAATAATCCACAACCTGAATAGAGTACCGGTCAGCAAGAGATGGGTCTCCTCAAAATCTACAGCACCGAAGGGGATCGGCCGTGTTGACATCCGCCGGATTCTTCCCCGTTAACAGTCCCCCCTGAAGTACAGTCAGTCCATTGTGTCCCGCCAGACTGCCGGGAAAGTATCCATGTACGCCTCGTCACGGTATGGGCTGCCTCGAGGCATGGTACAAGATGCTTTCCGTGCCTGCTTTATGTGTGACGAACCTGGTCTGGGGCCGCCCGGGAGTGGAAGAGACTGATAACTGTGTTGGAGAACTCAGGCATTATCCAGAAATTGGACGATGCGGGATAGGGGGACTGGTGGGGGAAGACAAGCCACAGAAGTCTCCATTCCGATTGCAATTCAGGAGACTGTCCCGATCACGAGTGCCATAGCCGGCGGCCGCCACATCGGAGTTCAACTTGCTCTCCGAGAACGCGCCGTGTATATCGCTAGTGCAGCCTTCCCTCAGACCATTTCTCGCTCAAGCAACCACTACGTTGCTATCTTTACGCTCTTTAGGTTCATCGCAGATTGATCGCGGACATAGCTCATGCGGGGCGGTTGAGAGCGGATCCACTGCTAGAATTCTATTCCAGTAACACTTAAAATCCGCCGCTGGACCGGTCTTCTTGGTATTCTTATTCCTGATCGTCCACAGGGACACCACAGTAACTGCCCAAGTGAACAAACGAAGGTTCGAAGAGGCTCCAGGTTGGCTCTAAGATGATCCGCAAGCACTAACTCAAGCAGCTGACGAGCCTTGCCGGAATGAGGGATTTATCGTCGAGTTGGATGTGAGAATTGGCGCGACTAACTTTTATCCACTCGTTGTACTTTTTCATACAATTCCCGCTTCCGCTTGGATTCCTCGAATTCTTCCTGCCTCTGTTGCATTTTTTGTCTGCGGCGTTCGTCATCCCGTAAAACGCCCTTGTACATCGTCTGTTATTTCCAAGTTAGAATTCGAGATAGACTGATAATTTGGATTTGACTTGGTGTTCCTGCTCTTGTTGGAAGTGTACACCCCATATCGTGAGCGCCGCAAAGGCGACAGCAGCACCTAGCGTAACCTTTGCTCGCCGCGATGACATGGCTCAGACGAGCCGGGTTGGTCCGTGCGTTCGCTTCAACACGTGCAAATACCCTCTGCAAAAGTCGACTTCCACCAGTTTACCACGAAATTGCGGGACTGCAGGTGCCCTCGTCGGCGTCCGAATGACTCAGATAACTGTGTGTGGCCGCCTCCTCTATATTCCGGCTACTGATTCTCTGGTAGGAGTTCGAGGCGGCGCTGAAGGAGGTCGTTCTTGCCAAACGGTTATCCGCCTCCAAGATGAATAATTTGACCGAGATTGCTCTCAAATCGATGCAGGTGCGCCCTGTCGTGTTTTATATCGTTCCCAGCCTCACCACTTGACTCGGATCCAATAGGATGATACCCAACTTGTCTCCATCCTTTATCGCACTCACAAGACACTTCAACCGGCTGCTAAGGTTTCCAGTCTCTATGTTTTCGACGCGCTTGCCCGGGCGGCTCGATCCCAGGTTGTGAAGCAAGGTCTTACCGGCGACATCAACTCTCGCAAAGGCAACTGCGCCACTTTTCTCCTCAAGGTCGAGGGTGTACCTCGAAGGCTTGTGTCAAGATATGATCTCGGCTGCCACTCCTGAAGCTAAGGTTAGTTCACGGCTGGACTCGGAACCATCGCACTGGTACATATGTCCAAGGAGAAGCTGCTCCAGGCCATGCATGGGCACTGCACTTTCGTCTGCTTCAGCGTTGTCATGCTCCTCTTGGTTATCGGTTCTGGCTCATTTATGACTTCGTCTGTCCTTCGTCGCAATTTCCGCTTTCTGCCTGTGTTGTTGGAAGTAGAACAGTCCTAACCTTCCACACATCATCAGGAAAAAACGAAAAAGGTTCTCGATATTTGGTCGAAAGGGAGCACCTTTCCGTCCGCGATTCTAGTACGGCTGAAGGATGTGGTAAACGAAACGGAAAAAGGTGCATATCACAGCATGTATTCGCTAAGTATCCCAGTAATTCCACCATATTTTCTCCGCGCCCTTCTGTCCCTCAACTCTGAGACAAAAAACTGAAATTACTCCGGTTTGTTTCGTAGATAAAGGAAGTGAAAGTTTCGACCGATCCACGCTCCGCCGCAATCACCACTCCGCCTGCCGTAGCGCAAGCTCCGCCGCCCCATCCGGCAGCACCGCCAGCCCCACCGGTGCCCGTAATGGACCCCCAGGCGACACTCCTGGCCCTCCTCACCCAGGCTGCCAATAACGCAGCACAGGCCATTCCAGGGTGAGGCTTTTTTTGAAATCTTGCGAAACGCATACATTAAAATTATACTTTAGGCAAACAGTCGCAAATACGGCTGTACCCAACGCGTCGCAGCAATTTGCGGTGCTGCAGCAGCTTGCGCTTACAGCAAACTTGGGAAACATTCCTCAGCCTGCGGCTCAGTCCACCCACATACTTGCAGAGCGGCCCCGGGTCTTCGCGATCACCTCCGCCTCACCGAGACGAGCACTATGGCCCGGGTCCCGAATATAGGCCGCGGGGGCTCGAGATTCGATCCGTGGCCAGCAGCCCGGTCGGAACTTTGACGACCGGAATGGCTTCCGAGGAGGGTTCCGTGGTCGCGGCCGAGGCGATGGACGAGGCTGGGATGACCGTGAACGTTACAACAGAGACGTAGACCAGAGCCCTCCTCGCAGAGCTGGGAGAAGTCGTTCGAGGAGTCCCCCTGCTCGGTTTCCTGGGAGGCGTGAGCGTGAGGTGCGCCCCTACAGCCCGCCCCGGCGGCCCTCCATCGCGGCGATACCCAACGCACCGCCGACTCGTGCCGCTCCCGAAGCTGGAAAGGACGAATTCGGACGCGATATCAGACCCGCATCCCTCTCCCCCGAGCCACCCGCGGACATCATTCCACAGTCTCCCACCGCGAACGCCATCCCGACGCCTGCCCCACCACCCTTACCTCCAGCACTGCCGATTGTCCGTACACAGACTGTAGAACCTCCCCCTGCTGCTGCTGCACTCACGAGTAATCATGATCAGATGTCATTAACACCATCGGTAGATGCGAATACATCTTCACGCGCGCCTGATGCTGTTGCTGCTGTCGTTATCCCCAGTAAAATTCCGTCCCAGCAGCAAGGCATGGAGAAATTTAGTCTAGCGACATTTGATTTCACGTCGGCGGCCTCGTGGGAAGCGCTTGGAGAGATGTGGCAGGTTACCCATGGCTACTTGCCGTCGACAGAACAGCTCATGACGTTTGTTATGTCTGGTGGTGTTGCGGGCGTACCAAGTCAGCAACCGCAGCAGCTGCAGCAAACGGACTGGGGTGGTGGGGGTGGACAGGGTTGGGGCGTTCTCAGGCGGTCCGCAACGGGGGCGCGGGGGCGCGCGTGGCCGCGGAGGATTCTCGAGAGGAAGAGGTCATGGCGGCGGAAATTTTGCACGTGATGGCCACCAATGGCATTCGGACATGGGCGAAACGGACGCAATCGTTCTGGGTGGGGGCGACACGGATGCGATGGACGTCGAGAGTGCGGAGAAAGGTGGCGGAGGAGGGACAGGCGGGCGAATGCAGAGGGTGGGAGAAAAATGGGTGTTTGTGCGAGATCCAGCAACGAACGAATCATAACATCTGTACAAAAAACACTTATTGTACTACGACTGTCGCACCTCTTTCCACTTTTTATTAAAATTATACATCCATATCATCCTCTTCCAATCTGGTCAACTCGAAATCATTTGCTCGCCGTCTGTGATCGTCTTCAGAAGGAAATCAGCCTCGGCTGCCCGTACACGTAAGCAGTAAAGCTCCTGGAAGAGAAAGGTGATGGCCAGAAAGCGAGATAACATATTGCACTGCACAGAGCCCCAATAATCGCCCCCTGTAATAACATCCTCTTTATGGTGTCTCTGCCATGAGGAAACAACATCAGTGGGCGTGAGAAGCGGAGAATTGAAACGGACGTAGTCTTCCAGCCTCGTAACCGCGACGAAGATAGCCCACCAGAGGGGAAGAAGCGTTCAAACAAAATCTGACGAGCCGGCTTGATCGCAAAGAGGCAACAGGAAGAGGAGCGTGGAAGCACCAGGCAGCAGTCTGGCCAGGCTAGCCAGAACGAAAGGAATGTCATGCCGGCAAACGCTGCGGAGGAATGGCCCGAAGGAAAGGACCGCCTTCCATCCAAGATGTCAGACTTTTTACTGGGCCAGCTCGTCAATGCTGACACCGACAGGAGAATAGTGTGTTTACCCAGTGCATTTCAGTGCTACTTCGTCCCATTTGCAGCGCGCGAGAAAGTCGGGTCTCAACCTGCCTAAGGTGAGGTGTAAATTCGGGAGAACCCCCAAAAATCAAGGTACCTGACCAACTCTGTTTTCAAGCACGGTATATAAGGTGACCGTGCTTCAGTTCGGAGAAAAAGCATGAATACCTGTTTTTTAAGACGTTCGTGAATAAACGAGTCATCCCTCGACCAGCAAGAAGGGCGAGTATTCCGTGGTGTATCGTGACAAAAGAAAGGCGAAGTAATCCCAGCGCCAGAACCGTAGCAGCAGGGACCAATAGGGCGACGAAGTGATTTAACGTTCCACCGATTCTGTATCCACATAATGAGAATGAAATTACTACCTGAACGCTCCACTGACTGGCTCTTCTTATGCGGGTGATTAATGACCGGGTCGGCCACATAAAAGTCGCGCTCAAAAACAGGGAGATTCCCAGCTAATTCTGACAGGATCCAGAACGATGCCACGACGATCCTGCAAGTAGTATCGGATTAATCCAACGACTGTAATTTGGGCGCAAACCAATCTGTCAAATACGACCTGTCCAGCCAGTCCAGAGCATCGTCGCCAAATATTCGTTTGATTCTTGCTGTCAGAGCCATTCGTTATGTTTGAAGCAGGCCCGGGGCCGTGAGAAAGAGGAGAGACGCGAGTGGTCACAGCGTTATGATGGTGACATAATAACGCTGTGACCACTCGCGTCCTTCTCCCATTTCTTTTCTTTCACCCACTTCCATGGCGAAGGAAAAGTCCAAGCCAAAGGGCAGGCCTGCCGGCCAAAAAGCTATCACATCCTTCATGAAACGTGGCAAGAAAGCAAAGGACGACGATGCCGCGGTGGAATCCCCCCACGCGTCTGCCGACGAGGAGGAATCCGAAGACGACACGCCCGCGAAGGCAGATTCCAAAGCCATATCCCCCGACCTGTCCGACCTTCCTCCCATCCACGAGATTCCCGCCATTTTCGACGACCTCGTTAGTCGCATTCCCAAGATCAAGGACGTCGCGCAGCGGGTAGAGGGACGCAAGCTACGCGTCGCCACCATGTGTTCGGGCACAGAATCGCCCCTTCTCGCTCTCGAACTGATCCAGAAGGCCATTCTCGATCAGCATGGGCTCGACTTACAAGTCGAGCACGTCTTTTCCTGCGAAATCGAGCCTTTCAAGCAGGCCTATATCGAGCGCAACTTCCACCCTCCGATCCTTTTCCGCGACGTTTGTGAACTTGGCAATGCCGAAGCGTACGTTCATTATTCGCGTCTTTTGTCTTCTATTCTCACAACTGGGCAGACATACCGCGTATGGTGCCTTGGCTCCTGTCCCAGGGGATGTGGATCTCCTTGTGGCTGGGACATCCTGCGTCGACTACTCCAACTTGAATAACGTCAAGCAAGGACTCGATGCCAAGGGCGAATCCGGACAGACCTTCCGAGGCATGCTGTCCTGGGTCAAACAGCACAGACCTCCCCTTGTGATCCTAGAAAACGTCTGCTCAGCCCCTTGGCAGCGGGTGGCAGAAGAGTTCGAAAAAATTGGATACAGCGCCAAATTTTCTCGTTTCGACACGAAATTCTATTACATCGCTCACACCAGAACCCGCGTTTACCTTATTGCCGTGGACAAGAAGGGGTCCAAAATTCCCGATGAATGGTATAATTTCGTCACTAAAGAGTTGAAACGCCCTGCGTCCTCGACCCTGGATGCCTTTTTGCTTCCTTCCGACGATCCCCGTATCCACCAGGCGAGGCAGAAGCTTGTCAAGGAGAGCTACAACGCCCTCGATCGTCGGACTGGGCGAACTGATTGGAATCGGTGCGAGAGACGTCACGAGCGAGCGAGGTCGGACGAGTGTTTAGGAAAGAAGAGGCCTCTTACCAACTGGGATGACGGTAAGCCGCTCAAGCTATGTCTCCGTCTCGAGGCTGACCAAGAGTCCAAGGTGGTTCTTGTAGTCTTCCGGACTACAGCTGGGCAGACTGGGGTGTTGGTCAAGTCGAGCGTGTGTGGGACTTGATGGACATCCTCTACCTGCGCTCTGCGAAGAAGGGTATTGACCCTTCGTATAAGACGTCAGCATTTCATCCGCAGGTTTTTATCCTCCGCTCACTCTTCTTTCACAGACAAGTGTGGAATCTTTCCCAAAACGTCGACCGAACGCACGGCGGCCGAGTTGGTATCTGCCCTTGCCTCACGCCCTCTATGATCCCGTACATCACCAACCGCGGAGGTCCCATGGTTGGATTGGAGGCTTTGGCGATGCAAGGTCTTCCGGTCGACAAGCTCCTTTTGACGCGTGAAACCGAGGACCAACTGGCAGATCTGGCTGGAAATGCCATGTCCACCACCGTTGTCGGTGCCTGTATCCTCGCTGCATTGGTCTCGGGAATCGGTCTGCTCAAGGCTGGTTCTGATTCGCAGAGCTACGAAGCCAAGCGATCGGGTGCCATGGAAGTCGATGATGAGGTTAAGGCCGAGTCGATGGACGTCGATAG
Organism: Mycena olivaceomarginata; assembly: GCA_029378375.1. Lineage (NCBI taxonomy): Eukaryota > Fungi > Basidiomycota > Agaricomycetes > Agaricales > Mycenaceae > Mycena > Mycena olivaceomarginata. Next base: position 314,574 of record JARKIC010000189.1, on the reverse strand, counting down.
TGAAAACACCTCGGATGCCATTACAGACCACGTTGTGGGCGAAGACCAGCTTTTATCGAATCCATTGGACTTGTCGGTCACGAACGCTAGATCACTTGCCGATCTCCTGCAAAGCGCCGACAAGAGTGCCCGACTTTGCGACTGCGAAGGACGCACAGACATCACCACGAGGAAGCTATTCCGTTGCCAGGACTGCGACACCTCGTCGTGCACAAAGTGTGGAGGTCGCCCTGAGCATAATCCCGTCGTGGTCGACACGGACACCAATCCGCGCCTGCATCCTTCCGAGTTTGCGGACCAGCTCAAGTCGACGCTACCCATGTGTCTGTCGTTCGATGGCCTTTCCCAAGAACTCCTCGATGCCCTCAAAAGCGACGCCGAAGTTACCATTGCCCCAAAGTTGTGGTCGGCGTGGTGTGATTCCGTTATCCGGATTTCAAAGACAGAGCTTCGCTTCGTGGAGCCCAAGCGGCAGGAAATCTGGATTGCCAGTTACGAGTCGCCTGATGCGCTGCTTGAGCTCCACCTTCACCCTCGGCAACCGGAATGGCGCTTGTACGGCAAGGCCGACGCCAAAGCGCCCGCCAACGCCGAGATTCGTCAAATTCTGAAGGCCCCGGTTGGTCGCCTTCGTTGCGACGGCGCCCTGGTCTCAGGTTCCTGGGAGATCGCGTTACCCCAATTCACTTCCGTTCCGATTTCCATTCAAGGGGTTGGGGAACTTGTGCCCTCGTGGGAAGCGCGTCTCGGTCTGACAGAAGACGAGTTCAAGGACAAGCTTGTTCACTCGAAACTACAAGTCACTGTACCGCCCGACGCCGTTGCCAAGTTTGATCGAGACGTATCCGGTGTTTATGCTCTCCTCGATAAGTGTGGTACGGCGAACGGCGCGTTGCATAGGAAAGAGATGACAGCGAACGAATCGACCCTTCCACCGCTGTTCCTGCTCATGCACCCCCAACGTACTAGCGACGACGAAGACTGTTTCGTCTTCTCCATTAGCAGGCGCAGGTATGCGTACGGAGAGTCCCGGCCCATCGTCGCGATGCTTGATCCGAAATGGAGGCAATCGAGCGAGAGCGAAGCGAAGCAAGTCAGCTGTCGCGTACCGCTTTGGAAGAGAACCGAATCTATTAGCTTGAAGGTACGATTAGCATCCATCTCGTCGTTTTCCCTCCTGATTAGTTTCCAGCCTTCTCATGGCCAAGACGCCCAGTACGCCATCCCGGGACAAGCGCTCGCGCTCAGTGGGTCCAATGACGCTTGTGGAAGCGCATCTGCCGTTCTTGTGTGCAGTGTTCCCCTCCGTAACCAGGCTGGCTCCGAATGGCCTCGAGGTACGTGGGGGGAAGTCGACAAAGTCCACGAGCGGTCTGTCTTCCGGTCGTTGGCGTGGCTCCTAGAGCGCATCCGCCACATCGACGATAATTTCAAGGGGTCTTGGCAGACCGCGGAGTTGCCGGAGGAGATTTCGAACTGCGAACGATGCTCGCCATCCGCTCCCCAGTTACAGTGGGTTTCAGCAGGCAAGAAAATGGTCGCTCTTGAAGATGCCGTCCAGGCCGGAGAATATGAGCGTAGTTTGAAGAAGCGCCCCAGTCCGTTCGTTACGCAACTGAAGTTGGACGACAATGGCGTCGGCACAGTTCGTGTCGGCTTCAATGCCCCCACACTTCTCCATCGCGCGCTATCCCGTCTTCCTAGTGCAGGTCGTACCGAACGTCCGATCTTGACTTGGCGTCTCAACACAAATTTCACTCCCACTGCGAGCCTGAACCTCCCCAAGTTCGTTATCCTCAGCAACAAACGCGACAAGGAGCACGCACAGCCGCCCCACTTCAAGACTCCCCTGCGGAAGGAGCAGCTTCGCTCACTGGAATGGATGGTGCAGCAGGAGGCGGATGACGCGCCTCCCTTCGTTGAAGAGGAGATTTCCGAGGCGATTTTGCACCCACTTGGATGGAGGGCAGAGGGTCGCGCACAACGCCCTGTCCTTGTTCGTGGGGGCGTACTCGCGGACGCTGTTGGCTACGGCAAAACCGCGACGACCTTGGGGTTGATTGACTGCACCCAAGAAACGGTCGAAGAAGATTTCGAACGAATGGGCCGAGTAGACGGGAAGATTGCGATTAAGGGGACGCTCATCATCGTTCCGCCGCACTTGACGCGGCAGTGGGAGTCTGAAACGAGGAAGTTCACGAACAAGCACTTCAAAGTGATCACAATCGCCTCGCTCTCCAACTTGAACCCGCTCACGATTGAGGATTTCCAAAACGCCGACATCATAATCGTCGCGTCTGGTCTCTCGAAGAGCCAGGCATATGCAGACAACCTCCAGCTTTTCGCCGGCAACGGAATCCTTCCGAGCTCGCCAGGGCGTCACTTCAATGCCCGTCTGCAGGAGATATCCGAGTCTTTGAAGGCACAGACGAACCGCCTACAAGACGAAGGTGCCGCAGCGGTCATGAAAGAAATCAAACGGGCCCAAGCCGGTGAGCGCGGTTTTGTCTAGTTGTACTATGACTGACACTCGTATTCGTTAGCGGAAGAGAAGGCCGCTGCTGATGCGGCCGAGGCCCGCATTCTAGCCAAGCGATTGAAAGGTCGAGCTTACCGTGAGGCCGCCGAGAAGAAGGAGACCGAGAAGAAGCAGAAAGCCGCTGCGTCCACGTCCAGCCCATCACGCTCGCCGTCCGGACGTCAAGTAGAGGTGGTAATCTCTCTGCCTCCCGGTCGGAAAGCTGGGAAGGACATGCTGCTTTCCGAGGCCTCGTCATCCGCTAGCGAGAAGCCCGACGATAGCGATTCGGATGTTCCCCGGAAACGGAAGCCTCGGGCGGCGACGAAAAAGGCCATCGTCTTGTCGGACGACGAGGACGATAACGCCAGCGAATACGACGATGTCGAAGAGGATTCCAAGCCACCCAAGAAGGCTGCTGCATCCAAGGCGAGCTCGTCCCGGAAACGCTCCAAGGCCAAGAAGTCGGGATCAGACGAGGAGGATTATTCTGCCGAAGAAACTGTATCCGAGGATGAGCTGGAGGAAGACACGCCTCTCGCAACCTCAGTTCCGGCCTCTGAAGATGAAAGCGACGCCCCGAAGTCAAAGAAGGTCGCAGGCACGAAGCGTAAAGCTCCAGCCAAGAAAGAGACTAGCAGCAAATCTAAGAAGACCTCCGCCCAATCGACACCGTCGCGAGCGGGTCGGGAGAGCGAAACTTCCGACACAGAGGAAGACAAACCGGCGCCCAAGGGCAAGAAGCGCTCTACCAAGCGGAACGACACCGACGACGACGATACCGCAGCCCCGAAGAAGAAAAAGCGAGTCGACAACGACCCATGGAAACTCGAGACATCCGCCGTCAAACGAGACTGGACTCAGATGAAGGCCCCACCTCTGGAGATGTTCCATTACAGCCGCAAAGTCGTCGACGAGTATACCTACCTGGACGGCAAGGTCCACTCGCTCGTCACGAACCTCACTGCGGAAAGACATTGGGTATTGTCTGGCACTCCTCCGGTACACGATTTCGCAGCTTTGAAGACGATCTCCGCGTTCCTGGGTCTGCACCTCGGAGTTGATGACGACGGAGAAGGCCAGTCCGTAGAAGTGAAGAAGAGGCGTCGCGAACAAACCGGTAATTTTGACCTCCCCTCAGTTCGAGTTGTTACTGAGCTAAGCTCCAGATGCCGAAAAGTTTCACTCGTTCCGCGAGGGTCCATAGCTTGGAGTGGCATGCGCACCGCCATCAGCTTGGCCAAGTCTTCTTGGATCGTTTTGTCCGACAGGTGCGTTCATTTTGGGACGATCGCGAATGAGAAATTCATCGTTTTTCCTAGAATGTGCCGGAGATAGACGAAATTCCGTTCAACGAGGAACTCAAGTATATTACACTTCCTGCCGCAGAACGGGCTATCTATCTCGAGCTCGAGCATCATTTGCGCGCTTTAGACATGACCATCAAACGGGGGAGGAAGACGGAGAGTGACCGCGAGAAGCGTCTGGCCAAATCACTCGGCGACAGCAAGTAAGCGACATATCGTTTCTCGTTTAGCGCTCTTATTGATGGGCTACTTCAGAACTGCCGAGGAAGCATTACTCAAGCGTTGTTCCCATTTCGATCTCGACACCGAGAACGAAAATGCCATGAAAGCCTGCGATGTGATCGTCCGCGAACGCCAGAATCAGCTGGATGACTGCAAGGCTGAACTCGTCAAGTCGATCAAGGCCGGGGTCAAGCGGGAAATATCGCTTGGCAACGTCCCGGACGAATCGATCTTCAGCATATGGATCCGCTCCTCACAAGAAACTGGTGTGGATGATGCTGACGCCTCCAAAATTATCCGGGAGATGCTCGACAAAGCCGACGTCGATTCCATCAGCAAGAAGAGCCGCAAATCTGTCGAGTTGACTACGAAAGTAAAAGACGCCATTTGGGAGCATCGGGAGGCGACCCACGAGATCCGCCGTCTTAGCAAAGAACTCGTTGGCCGTGTCCGCTCGCTTCGCTTCTTCACCGCCGTGAGAGATCTCCAGAAGGAGACGGAGGTTCCGATGAATGTCTCGTGTGTAGCCTGCGGTCGCCAGAGCATCCCAATCGGCGAGGTTTCCGTCCTTTCTTCTTGTGGCCACATGGGGTGCTCCGAGTGTGTCCGCAATTGCGCCGACAAGGAGGAGTGTGTGTATCGGGAATCGGGGGATTGTATCTCCGCTGCCCGAGCTCTCAATATCGTCAAGGCTGACACACTCGGAGTCGACGATGAGGCTCGTGATGGACGCGGGAAGCATTACGGGAAGAAGCTGGAGCAGGTCATGGAGTTGATCAAGTGCGGTTTCTACCAGATTGCTTTCTTTGATTCTAACCGACTTTACAGCAAAACGCTCCCTAAAGACGAGCGGGTGCTCATATTCGTCCAATTCCCCGACTTAATGAAGAAAGTCGCCGAGGCACTCAAGGACAACGGCGTCAAGTTCCTCGAGATCAAGGGCTCGGCATCTGCGAAGAGTAAGAGCCTGGAGAGCTTCCAACAGAACAGCAAGGAGCGTGTTCTGCTCCTGAATCTCATGGATGAAAGTGCCAGTGGGGCGAACTTGACGTCCGCTAACCATGCCATCTTCCTCTCCCCCCTCCTTGCGCCGTCGCAAGAGATTTACGAGGCCTGCATGACGCAGGCGGTTGGCCGTCTGGTGCGCTTTGGTCAGGTAAAACACGTCCGCATTTGGCGTTTCCAGACCAGGGATACCATAGACGAGGAGGTCTATGCGATGAGAGAGGTAGCTCGACCTGTAAACTAGCAAGTAGTTTTGTAGCCGAGTCATAAGACTGAGATTTTTTTCACACTGCTTGTAATATATCTCCTCATATTGGCTTCACTGCCACGCCGGCGTCTCGCTTGAGTTATTCAAAAGCGATGGCATTTACGACTGAGAGCAAACTGGCGTACCGAGAGAAACATGCGCAAATAAATAACCTCCCATCAACTCTCTCGCATCCCAATTTGGAAAACAGTCTCACCACTTCGGACACGTATTTGAAATTCGCTGCCCTGGAGTACCCAATACGCATGAATCTATACAAAAAACAAATCCATCTCAGTTTGCCTGATTCACTTCTGAAATGAAAGCACAGCAACCAAAGCATGCAGCGTGCACTTACAATCAACGGGAGCCCAAGCTTGGGAGGAAGTGTTCACCCATGCCTAAATATGGTAATTAAACGCTTGAGAAACGACGAGTGGAACATTGTTCCCGAGTCCCTCCATCGGTTCGCTTTGTTCGCTTTGACCCGCCAAAGGCCATTTGTAGATTCGGTGGCATGTATCATTGTTCATGAAAGGTGGCTTCGTCGCAGGCATAGTATAAATACCGCGCGTCCTCGTTATGAGAATGCACTGCAACCAACACCGCGGTGTCTGCTATGTTCAACGACCCAGTGGTGCCACTCGTGCCATTTGCTTCGAGCTCTTCATCCAATACCACCTCCCTAGTATGTTTCACCTCGATTTACTCCTCCTTCGCTAATTTTTTGGGTGGCATTCAGACCGAGCTTGAACTGTGGCGAACGCGGCAATACCACGAATACCGCCACGACGCTGAGCCCGAGCTGGTGAAGGCAGGAGTCTCGTACCGGTCGCAAACCATGCGCCGCGACACCATCGATCCGCTCGCAGCTAAAAAAATAGCCGGATTCCGCCCAACACCGGTCCCGGATCCCATCCCCAGAATTTCTGGACGCCTCCTCGACTCTCAGCGCCGAGAGCCCAGCTGGGACTCCGGCAGCGGCAGCAGCCCCCCATACTTCGTCGTCGGCCGCAACAAAGCGCACCACCCCCGCATCTCGTTCTTCCCACACGACGGGCTCGGCGCCGGCGTCGCCATGGGGCTCGCGTTCTACCAGGAGGGCATGGTCATGAAGCAGAGCAGCATCGAGTTCTGCTTGCCCCCGTCGCTGCGGCGCGCGGAGGTTCTGCCGTTTAGGTTCAAGGTGGGTGTCTCGTCTCGCCTTTCGCGTCTGACACACGCTGACGCGAGGATTGTCCGCTTAGTGGCCTGGATACAACCACATCTCCGTCACGCACGACATCGTCCTCGTCGATCCCCAGACGCGGCGCCACGTCACGTACGGGCGGATCGCACAGCAGGTCGCGCAGGTGTTCTCTGTCTTTATCCAGGTGAGGTCCGCGCCTCTTGCCCCTTGTTTTTGTCTTTCTTGGCTTTTGCGCCCTAGCTAACACCCGCGAGTAGCGCTTCGGCGACGACTTCGACGACAGCGACAGCGAAGGCGGGATACGATTGGGACCCCGGGCTGTGACGTTCCACAATCTGCGCTTGCATCAGGTGTACATTCGGGACGGGGGAGTGTTGGATGTGGAGGTGTCCTATAGGAGGAAGAATTAGTTTTGTTTCGGCCGACGGATTCCTTATGTTTACTTGTACTCACCCACGCGTTCTGCTCGACATTACGGCTCTGCCAAAAAGTAGTTAATTGCATTATTAGTTCTCAGCCCACGGCCGTCGCGAATCGCACAGAATAACCAAATCTCATTAGGTATTACCTCAGTGCATTGGCCTCTCACTCTAAAATCCCAGCAAGATACAATCAATACAACACAACCAATCCATCGCATTGATCAGTCAGTCAATCCTCGATATCGACCGCCCCATACGGCTGTGCTTTAAAGTACGAGTCGTCGAAGTGGTGTACGCGTACGAATCCATCCTCTCCGCCGGAGGCGTAGCACGTCCCTGCTGGGTGGACGGCGATTCTTCGAGGTCGTTAGCGGGCGCGTTCCGGGTGTGGAATGAGAGCAAGACGCACGTATTGATAGGCCCGAAATGGCCCTTGACGCGGCCGACCTCCTCCTCGTACACCTTGTGCCAGAAGCGGGTCTCGAATTTGCCCTGCCGGAGGGAAGTGGTCGTCACGTTCATCGCTTCTTGCCCGCCACCGAGGAGAACCTGCACGCAATCAGACCAATAAATCGAGGAACGTCAAATAAGCGCACATAAGGCCGTGTCGGCGCCAGCGCCGCGCTGTTCAGCGGCGTCTCCGTCGTGTACGTCTTGATGATCATGAGGTTCTTCGTATCGTGTATCCGCGCAATTTTGTCCTTGCTGCTCGTGACACAGTACGTCCGGTCCTTGCTGAGCTGCAGGTCCGTGACGACGTCGCTGTGCGCGCGCTCGTTGTTGTCGATCTCCTCGCCCGTCTTGACGTTGAAGAGCGCGACCTTGCCCGACTCATGCCCCGTGATGATCACGTTGGGCGTCAGCGTGAAGGCGCAGACGGTCGCTTTGCTGCCGATGGGGTTGAAAAAGTAGAGGGGTTCTTCCGATTCTGCGCGAATAGCTCGGAAACCGCGAAAATGTGAAAATGAATGGACGCACGATTTGTGCCGTCTCCTTCCCGGTTGATGTCGAACACACGGATGGCGCACTGGTAGCCCATGCGCTGCTCGGTTATGCAGACGACCTGCGTGTCATCCTCGTTGAACGCTACACGCTTGACTGCCGTCTGAAACTCCCATGTATACAGACATTTGCCGGTCGCGACACTCCATAATCGCAGGGTGTTGTCTGCGGAGCCGGAAACGAGGAATTTGGACTCTGCTGTGGAAGCCCAGTCATTTTCCAGTAACGGATAGAATAAGGTGGTTTACAGTCGACGTCCACTGTCCAGACAGTGCCGTTGTTTCCGTCGTATGTGCCTAGTCTCTCGCCGTTGTGGGAGTACCAGACATTGATGACGTGGTCTTTTGAGCAGGAGAAGAGCAGGTCGCCCTCGGCGTTGAATTTTATTTGAGTCAGAGAACGCTCATGGCCTGGGGACACTTAGCGAATATTTGCAAGGCAAAGAAGAGTAGGCACCTTGCAGCAGAATGGGCCTCTGAATACAAGGTCAATACAACGATAGTTGAGCTGAACACGAAATACCATTTTTCAGTAAAAGTTTTGAAGCGGGACCGTTGTCGGATTCGGAGGGTGATGTAAGCAGATCAATTATTTTTTGCTTTCTCCGGTCATGCACTCGGCGCTCCTGGTCGACGAGGTTCTCAGGCAAATTCTCGACCTTTGCCCACGGACATGTCTTCCAGCCGTTGCAAGGACCTGCAGGTCGTGGACAGACCCTGCTTTAGACAATATCTGGAGCCATATTGGATCTCTGGTCCCGCTCCTTTGTCTAATCCCGGGGCTCACCTGCGTCGACGGTGTCTATGTGCGTTCAAAGCACACTGGAGTGGAGAGGTCGTCTTATTATTCACCAGGATGTCGTCGGTTACGACGGGTCTCTGGACCTTGGCGTCTTCAATTCGTATGCGCGCCGCATTAAACACATTACTCAACGGCACAATACGCGTATTCATCCGGAGCTTCTGTCTTTACTATGCGCACACGGAACGCCTCTCACTAGACTCACCACGACGCGTCTGTCATCGATAGAGCACGACTGCGTACCAGCGACGCTGAGCTTGTCTCCGCGCCTCCAACAACTAGACTTGGACTTGGGATTCAGGAGAAAGGGACCCGACGGATGCAACGACTACATCGAGACCTTACTCCGTGTCGCCACCGGTATCGAACGTCTCCGGCTCCGTGGGCTGGCCGACCAACGCTTAAACGGTGGCATCTCCCGAATGTCCAATCTACGCAGCTTATCCCTGCATACGGGCGCGTTCTTGACCGCAGAGACACTTGCTTGCATATCTGTGTTCCCCCACCTTTCCGAGCTCGAGATCGAGGCGGGCCATATTGATCCCGACGCGCTCCTCGAAGCATGGTCGGCCGCCGCTGCCGAACCCCGCTTCCCCACCCTCAAAAAACTGCACATCTGCGCACAGGCCCCGCTACTCGGTCTCGTGCTGAGAAATGTACCCCCCGCATCGCTGCATGCCCTGCGTATAGAAGCCACCAGCCCCGCAGGCGCCGCTCCCATCCGCTGGGGCGACCTATTCGACCTACTCACGAGCCATACGTATACCCTACACGACCTCACGATAGAGCAGCACCTAGAAGATATAGAGCTAGACCTAGACAACACTACACCCATACCCGCACCTAGCACGCCCGTAGATACCCAACACGATCGCCTCACATTCGACACCCTGCGGCGCCTCGCGCCCCTCCACCTGCGCCGCCTCACGATCGACACGACGCGCCTCCCGAACCTGTCCGACGCGGAGATGGAGGCGCTCGCGGGGTGGTGGCCCGCGCTCGTGCACCTCGACCTCGGGGCGCTGCATTCGTCGGAATGCGTTCTTCAAGCTCCCTCAGCCTCAGCCCCAGGATCCGAGTCACTCCTCGACGACGGTGACCACCAGCACCCCCCGCGCGACCCTCGCCTGCCTGCGCGCGTTCGCCGCGATGCCGGAGCTGCAGACGCTCATCCTGCCGCTCGATCTCAGCTCCGTCCCAGCGCCGACTCCCGAACTCACCCTGAGCTCACGCACGAGCCCCCTCGCGCGCGCGACCTTCTCCTCCCCCACCCCGCCCACGCCTGCTGCCGTCGCGCCCTACCTGCGCGGCGTCTTCCCCCGGCTGGGCGGGGTGGACGGGACGGACGAGCACGAGGCGCAGTGGGAGGAGGTGCGGAGGCTGATGCGCGCGTCTGTCGTTGGGGTTTCAGTTTAAAAAGAAAATTCGCGCCTCCAGGTTTGAGCGCTGGACAACCGCACTTTTTTCAGCTTCTGGGATTTTTAATTGCATATAATTCGGGTTACATATATGTCCGAGACAGCGTACATAGATTTTAGATTTCAGTACGTAGACTTTAGATCGCTAGAAGATAGAGTCGTGACATGGATACTACTTAGATCGGTAGACCTTATTTAAAAGTTAGAACTACTTAGGATTGGTTAGATACTCATACGCCTTGCTGTACTCGATTGCAAGGATTAATTTTATTCGGTCTGTGATCTTCCAAACGCATTCATTATTCGCAAGTTTCAGAAATTATAAGACGCATTAACGAGGACTCCCCGCACGTCCGGTCAATTTGTCTCTAGGGCCAAGGCCAGTTGTCGCCAGACTCCACTAAACGCCGACGGCTCAAGCAGTCGCGTTCCTGCGAGAGGGCGCTCAGAACAGCCGAAACGAGGTAAACACCAAGCAGCGCTACTCATGACACCGGCGTAAAGAAGAACGCGGGGTTCGTCTTGTCCACAAATTTCCACACCGTGCGCTCCTTCAGCCCGCTCGCCTTCCACCCGGTGAGGTACGCAGGGAAGTACGGCAGCGCGTCGTGCACGCTCAAGTCGTGGGCGATCAGCACGAATACATCCGGATCCGCGTCGAAGAGTGTGGTCCAGCCAACACGCAGAGTTGGTGGGATCTTGGGATTGGGACTGCTGGCGATAGCACACACACTAATTTTATACAGTCTGTGCATCCGAATCAAGTGAATCAAGTGAATACATTTTTTTTCCCATGCGGCAGCTGTGTGGAGTAGAAGGAGAAACGGATACACATACTGTGGGGAAGAAAAAGTTCCCATGGAGATGGGTGGTTGATCAACAGGGTATTTCGAGTGTTATGTTTCCCATGAATGGGAAAACACAGCCCGGGCAGCTACATATAACATGCAGACTTTAGGTTGTCTGATCCCCCCATCTCAAAATGCCTCACCAGCCCACTGCGACAGAAATTCACCTCAACAATATTGTAGCTTATCTGACACCTACCGTAACACTTCTCAAGGAGCTCAATGATGCATTTGGCCCTCCATTCATCCAGCCCATCTCCAACACTATTGAAACCTTGATTAGTATAGCTCAGGTAGGAAGTTTTCAAGATACACACATTCAAGTAACTAATACAATGCTATAGAATGTGAAACACAATAAAAATCAGTGTGCTCAGCTGATGGAGAACATTCACCAAGTCCTATATGCAATCATCAATCTTTATCTCAAGTCTGAAACAGCTGGCTCCCTAGATTCTGCAATGCTGTATCACATTGGGAAGTTCATGAGGCAAGTTGTATATATTCACAAAAAAGCCTGTGATCATAATTCCTCTGTAGGACTCTTCACAAGATATGTACATTTGTTGAAGCACAGCAAGATAGGAACAAATCAGATACCTGTTTCGTAATAATGAGATGCAGAACTTACTCAAAGATTGTCATGTAGGGTTGGACCAAGCTGTTGAAGTCTTTGCAGTATGCACTATTTAAATTCTCTTGCAGGAGATTGATTCACTGCTCTCAGATTAATACCAGGCCTGCAATAGCAAATGACATTGGTGAAATGAAACAGACAGCCAAGACCATGCATGAAGAATTGCTTGAATTGATTCAAACACTGTCTGATACCAGCACAAGCTCAGATGGGTTATCAGTATGTGCATAGTCAACCACTTCTGCCACCGAAATAAATTGGAACCAGGTTTATCTGGGCACCAATGATTTGAAAAATAGGTATACATAAGAAGGTTTACTGAGAATGTACACTTACACTTTCCTCCAAGTTCCAACTCATTCTCAATGTTGCCTTCCAAGCCCAAGATCTTCTATGGTCGGGAATCAGAGCTGGACCATATCATGAAAATGCTTGCTCAACAGCCAGCCAGAATAGCCATTCTTGGAGGAGGTGGAATGGGGAAGACAAGCCTTGCAAAAGTGGTCCTCCACCATCCAGAGACTTCCAAAAAATTTGAAAGCAGATTTTTTGTCAGTGCAGAATCTGCGACTACTAGCATTGAACTTGCTGCACTTATTGGATTACATATTGGACTGGATCCTGGCAAAGATCTTACCAGAGCTGTTGTCCAGTATTTTTCCAGGGCACCATCCTTGCTTCTGATTCTGGACAACCTGGAAACTGTGTGGGATCCAATACAATCTCGAGGTGGAATTGAAGAATTTCTTTCTCTGCTTACAGATGTGGAACATCTCACACTGATAGTATGTCCTTTAGTAGTGAATTCAATTTTGTGTGCTAATATCAAACAGATCACAATGCGGGGGGCTGAGAGGCCTGCTAAAGTTCATTGGACCCACCCATTTTTATTACCCTTGGAACCTTTGTCAGATGAAGCTGCACAACAAACCTTCATGGATATTACAGATAATGTCTATGCAGTGGAGGATGTAAATCAAATCCTCAGATTCACAGATAACATGCCTCTTGCAGTGGATCTCATTGCCCATTTGTCTGACTACGAGGGCTTGTCAAATGTCTTGACACGGTGGAAAACAGAGAAAACAGCACTGATTTCTGTAGGCTATGACCAAAAGTCAAATTTGGATTCATCTATCACACTCTCTCTTTCGAGTCCCCGAATCACACATAACAGCAAGGAATTATTGAGTCTCCTCTCAATCCTCCCTGATGGACTCACTGCTGCACAACTGGCCCATGGCAATCTTCCAATCTCTAAAATTCTTAGTTGCAAAGCTGTGTTACTAGCTACCTCACTTGCATATCTGGACAGCAATAAACAACTTCGCTCCTTGGTACCTATAAGAGAACATATACAGCGGTTCTTGCCGCCATCCAAGGCCCTTATACAATCTGTACACAGATATTTCTATGCACTTCTGGAGCTATACCGGACATATGAGGGAGAGCAGCTACGGCCTGTAATTAACCAAATCACTCTAAATCTCAGAAATTTGCAAGAGGTCCTGCAACGAGGGTTAGATGATAGTCTCTCAGATCATATAGACACAATTTCCTGCATACTATCCCTGAACTCCTTCCACCGAATCACCGGGCGTGGTACCACAATTTTGATGAATTATATTTATCCTATGTTGCCTGAGCTTGATGACCAACTCAACATACAATGTACTACTGAGATTTTGATGTCAAACACCCACCCTCCTGGTCTTGATCCCCAACAATTAATAACTCAAGCAATAGTTCTTTTCAAACATGTTAAGAACCCTCATTTAGAATGTAAGTCCACTTCTTTCTTCAAGTCTGTTGTCTCATACATCTCCCTTAATACCAGTGCAATTCTATTATGCAGCAGGAGTTTATTTCCTCCACTACGGATCCAATTCATCTCAAGCCATGTCCTTTTTTCAGAAGGCACTAGACTTGTCAAAATTGTGCGAAGACACCAATGAGCATTGCAAAGTCTTGCTCAGTATTGCTCAGTTAAAACATAAAGTTGGAGAGTACTATACTGCCCAAATGCATGCTTCTGAAGCACAAAGGTTATCTCAACTTTCAGCAAATTTGTGGCAGGAAGCAAGAAGCCTTCACATTGGAGCTGAATGTTCCAGACAGCTTGGAGATTTAAAACAGAGCATGGCCCAAATTGAAAAATGTAGAGAGATCATTAGTATTTGTGGCTTATCAGGAGGACTACTTGATTATTCAAGTATTGTGATCCAAGCAGAGAACCATCTCCTTAAATCAGAATATGCTCAAGCCAGAAACATTTACATCAAAATAGTTGAAACCAGCTCTCCTGACCAAAATTTTATCTGTCATGCAATAGCACTTCTCAATATTGTACAGATTGATATGAAGATTGGCGGGGATGCAGAAGATATGGAAGATATGTACCATAAGCTAAATAAAGCCAGGAATATTTACAGTGCTCATAATCTTGAGCTGGGAAAACTGTACTGTTGTATCACTCAAGCTGATCTTGAACTTAGAGAGAAGAAGTTTGATACAGCAAAGAGAAAATTCCTGGAAAGTAGGGGAGGAGACAATGAGAGTGAATCATTCTGTTTGGAAAGGCTGGCTGATATCAGGGCTTGGCCAACTTCTGAATGGCAATTCAAATGGCCAGTGGTATATTGTGGGTATGCCTACAAATCCAAAGAGAAGGTGGCACTTCACAAGGCACTTCTATTTCTAGGGGATGTTTTCATTGCTGACAAGGATGAAGAAACTGCAACCAATGCTTATATTGTTGCTCTGGAAGGATTCACCCATATGGATATACACCAGAGCCGAGCACAATGCATGATACGTCTAGGAGATCTTGCAGAGGGACAAGGCCATACATCAGAAGCAATTGCCTTTTGGGAGGAAGCTCGGCCATTGTTTGAGCGGTCATCACAGGCCAAGGATGTAGCCCAAATTGATGCTAGGCTCTCAACAGCAGAGAAAGCTCATCAGAAAGCTCTGCTGGAGCTTGTGACTTCACATGCACCTATTCATTTGGTAATGAAAGAAACACCAGAAGATGAAAAAGTGAAAAAAATAATTCATGACCATCTACCTTCAACTACAATGTGATTGTATTAGGGACACTCAATTCTTAGGTCAACCTGGTCAGGTCAGATTTTAATTCGAAAAATCAGAAAATCCCTTGATGGCTGGCTGCCTCAGCTGCATGTATCCCAATCGGGCCAATCTCCGTCTGTGAGCGTCAAAAGTCCAGTTGCAATTGGTGTTCTAAACTCCATATACAAAATGGTAAGTAGTTACACAGGTTGTAAGATTATATCAAACAAAGGAGGGAGAAGACCTGTTATATAAAATGTTATGTAGTTATGTAGGTTGTGAAATTATAATGAACAAAAGTGAGGAGACATGTACATTAGAATTAGCATGAATGGTAAAGGGATTAAGAATAAAAATTAGTCAGTGAAGTAATTGAGGAGAAATGAATTCACGTGATCCTTGACTTCATCACTAGTACCTGGCATGGCCAGTACCTTTGCAGCCATGTCAATTTTCTCCTTCACCTTGTCCATCTCCAATCTCTCGCAGTCGATAGCTAGCCACGCATCTAGCATCACCTACTTCTTCTCTTCGGCAGCAACTTTGATTTTCATCAACTCTTCCGGGCCACTCAATGAACTGTTGACTTGTTTGCAAAACCCAGACAAGGGGGTGTGTTTTGGCTCGGAAACAGTCACGGCCGGTGTCTTGAGTACACGAGGAGGAGCCTTGCAAAGATGGGGATCAATTTTTTAAGTCTGAGCTGTCATTATCATCGCTGTTGTTGTTGAGATCGGACAGGGCTCATGCTGAACTGCGGGCAACCTGCTGTGTGACTTTCGCACTCGTCCTGAGACTTCAAGGTTGTCAGAACAAGTCCACACCACGCTAAAACCAACAGATACACACTGGGTGTTGAACAGATCATACCACCCATTACTCTTCCACTCCATGATCGTTGCAGGTTTAAGAGCACCGTGGAGCAAGCCCATGCTGTGCTGTGATAAGGACCACGGTGTCGGTATTGAAAGGTATGTGATTCAAATTTGACTGTGTTCGTCCTCTAGAGGGGAAAGTATAGTTGAATGATAGAGAGGAAGGTTGGTGTGCGAATCCGCTTTGTGTGTGTACGGTGATTCGTGGAGACTGTTCATCTCCTAGGTGTGGATGAGTTTGGTGGACCTGTTGTCAGCAAAAACGATGTAGAGAATATGAATTACTAAACCTGGTCCCCCGTACGAGCATACTGGAACCCTAAATGTGTTGCCCTGTCTGCTTTCCTTGGTGTGCTCTCCCCCTTAGAACCAGTGCTGGAGTGCGATGAGTGTTGCACAGAGAATGACACTGATGTTGTTTGGTCGATGGCGAGACAATCGGTCTCGTTGGGTATGGATGGTGATTTGAATGTGATGGCTTCTCTCTGGGCCTGTTATGACGAGGGTATTTGGGGCATGCCCAAGGCAGATATCGCTACATGTCATATATGCTTATGTAGTACGATTCTGTATAGCTCAGGTAGCTAGATCATGTGATATCATCTATCTTTGCTCTTAACTCCCATGTTCAATGGCAACAGCTAGACACAATGAGTGGCAGTGCTACTGCCAAAGGCTAACCACCCAGGACCTGCTGGATAGCTGAGCAACTGTATAACTGCTCTCCCCGCTCCTTGAGATACTACTTCAATGGAGCTCTGGTCTCAGGTGACAAGACCGTTAGCTGAAGTGTTACAACAGCGGTGAGTGCCAGAGTCGGCTGCCCCACGTCTCTTCTGCTCAAATGTATGTGCTCGTATGCTTGAGTCCTCCAGCCTGGCGAGGCCTAAAGGACCTGCATCACAATGGAGCCCACAGCGAGGGCTTCACCATGGCTGGAGAAGCAGAGGACGGATAACAACAGGTACTCAGGGTGAGTTTCTTTGTTGTCCTCTGGGTGGAGGGTCTCATAGGTGGTTTACATGATGAGACTGCTCTTCAGGAAGTGGTACCCCATGTCACACCACCGTACTGGCTTATGGTGTGCGTGGGTCAATGGGCGGCTGCCTTACGGCTACCTCATCAGGTTCAAGATGGGGTTAGTTGGCAGCAGCCCATTGCCCCCCCCTCCGCCACTGGCTGCACCAACTTGTGGCCAGCTATGGCGGGACTGAACACCCTGTTATGACCATGCACCTTCCGATCTGTTCCGATCCTTTTCCGGCCTTTCTGACTACGGCCGTCTTACGGTTGTTACGGCCAAACCAACTTTCCGTTGCTCCGGCTTGTTCCGTTGACACACAAACCTTTGGGGTTTTTCGCAATGAAGGTCTTCTGAGCATTCCCCAAATCAAACATATGACTTATGCAACTATGCTTCTCTCTTATTGTTCTTATTGTCTTTCTCTGTACTTATTGTCTTTTACATACTTCTTTCCGCATTAGACTTATCTCCATATTTAGTATAAATATGTATTGTGTTCTACTGTATCTTTAGTTGAAAATTAATGTGCTTTGCCTCCGCATTGCTCCGTGGTCTGACTTCCGCCCTCTACGTCTCTGAGCCAACTTGGTTGGTGTACCCGATCCTCTACGTGGTATCACTTCCGGCCCTTTCCGTCCTTCCGGCCTTCCGTCCTTCCGGCCTTCCGTCCTTCTAGCTTTTTCCGACACGGATATAACACACCCCCATGGTGTTCTGTTCCCTTACCAACTCCAAGAGTCCGGACCTACCTGCACAGGATCGACGTTGGAGAGAATGTTGCTGGTATGCAGATGAGCAAGGAGGAGCTGCGAGCACATGCGCCTGGTCCGTGGCTGCACCACTTGAATATCTTAGTGCTGCCCCCCATCTCCTAGCGAGACTGGTACTGGGGCACTGTGGTCGCAGAACTCCGCGAAAAAACCACAGCCGCCGCGAAAATCCAATTTCGCGGCTTTTCGGGGTGGAATCATATATTTCGTAGGGTTGTACTTACCTGCCTGATTTACAGTATTTTTGTGCTTGTAGAAAACTCCGCGAATTTCGTTCTGACTCGGTGTGAATTCCCCCGTCGTGTATCTGGAACAGCAAAGGTATAACAAGAGCTACTCTAGATCCTCCGGTGTTGCTCCCATCGCGTCGTGGCGCTCACAGAGAGCCCATTTCCGAGGCCCAGACTCAGGGCTCGGGATTCGCGCCACCAAACAACTCAGGCTGTCGACATCGACAACCTCAATCGGCGCAAACTGCCCGTCTTGGTAGTAAGGTGTCCCCAGTTTCTTGCTCTTCTGCAGCTGCTTGACTGGGCGGATGACTGCAAGCAGCACGACGCGCGGCCGCTGGATCTCCTTGCCCTTCTCGTCAGTTTTGATGGGAAGATTGGCGGTAAACTCGAGAACACGGAGTAACTGCTGTAGGTGGCCGTGGAGACCATCTCAACTGGCTTGCGGCGGTGGTTGCGATTCTTGTCGACGTCGTGGTAGAACTGTAAGATTTTAGTCTGGGTCAAATGGATAAATACAAGCAGACCTTGATGAACGATGTGTCGCGAGTTATGTTCCCACCCGACTGCTGCACAAGCTGCGCTCCCCGCATCTTATCACCTCCATCCAAGAATGAGATTCGACCCCAGTGGGAGACTTCGGAGGGGATTGCGGTGCGTGCCTGAGGAGCATCAACATCAAATGAGAGCAGGATGTACTTCTCAATAGCCTTTCGAACAAGTGGCTCGACATCGCCGCGCAAATGCGGTTGACAACACAGATTCCGGGGTCTGAAAGACAGATGAGAAGGAGAGACTCAATGAAATTGACACCAGAACACGTACATTTCTCGGGAGTATGTCCCGCGAGCTGCTCCTCGCGCGCGTCAGAGAGATCAAGCTCTGTGTGCAGCTGGTACTTGAGCTTCACCATGCTGTTCTGAGCGATCTCCCGAAGCCGCCGAGCGAAGCTGGCGTAGGGATTCCGACGGCTCTTGCTGGAGTGCACAAGGTAGCCAACATACCGCTCGGTGATGTAGTTCCAATAACACCACATAGGGCCGGCGTTGAGTATGTCGTCCGGGACGTGGAGGAGGGCGTGTATTGTGAGGACGCAGGTCGAGAGGCGGGAGGTGTTGTACTGGTAGTAGTATCTGTATAATAGTCAGCCAATGCACGCAATAGAGCCAAAAGTTTACTTTTCGTATTTTTGGACCCAGTCGACAATCTTTGCGCGGAGTGTGGTATCCACGTACTCGCGGTCGATTGACATGCTGAGGCAGTCGTTGAAGATGGAGACAAGGTCGAGAAAGTGTTGGTAGTATTTTGGTTTGGAGAAGCGTGTGCGGAGTGCGACGGGGCCGATGAGGGTAGCAAAGAGTGTGTAGGACTCGGCAGTATAATAATGGCGTTGGGTTGCTAGATTCGGAACGCGCGCACCAAAAGCAGAAGGTGTAGTGTTGCCCGCAACGACGCAGGCCGCACCGATGGCATCAACGATGGACGACTCGAGACGATAGTCCTCAACACCGGTATCGAGGCCCTTGAAGTCGTCCGTCCAGAGCGTGAGGAGGTTTTGATGACATTCTCGGGGATGAGATGCATCAAGTCGTGGCCAAAGGAGTCAGGGAAGGACAGACTGGAGAGCGTAGCGAGGACGGGAAGCCCATTGAGCCCCGTCGCCTTGCCGCGATGTTCCGCCTCTGCATCGTTCGGCGCGGAATCAACAGCGAGTGCGTCCGCAATGAACTCGTCATGCGTACGCAGAGGAAGCGCATTGGGGTCGTATGACGCGCCGCCGGCACGATGGAGCGGGCAGTAGTTCTTCTTGCTGCCACCGGCAACGTCCCGCACACCCTCGATCTTGCACGCGCGGCAAGGGCGCTTTGCGCTCGGACCGCGCATGCGCATGAGCTTCGCCATCGCCGGCATATCTCCGAAGACGCGAATGAGATACGCACGGAGCAAAAACTTCCTGTCGCGGTCCGCATTGTACGCCGCAACGCCACGCATAAGCTTCCAAAGCTCGTTCCGAAGAGGTATGAGGAAGGAGTCGAGATCTTTAGGTTCCTTTGGGCCGGGGATGACACTGAAGCACAGGACGTGCTCAAGGAGGAAGCGGAGGTCGGGAGGGAGGTTGTAGATGACGCCGATGAGAGGCCAGCATGTCAATTTGCGGTTCTTGAATGGGCAGACACCGTCAGCGCTGAGCCCCAATGCGATATCTGTATCGGCGTCAAAAAAGAAGTGTGAGAACACCTCATCCTCAACGCGGACGTGACGTCCTCGCAAGCGTCGATAATGGAACGAGTCGAAGATGTCCCGGATCTTCCCGCTCTGTGTCTTGTACCGTCCACGATATCCAAGTTTTGAGCACATAGACTTGTCGGCGAACATCGCCTTGAGACGCGGGATGAGGGGAAGATACTCGAAGACGCCGCGAGGACGGCCTTGCGAGTCGTATCGAGCCTCCGAGCAGTACGGACATGCATCGAGGTCAGCGTAGGGACCAACAAAGCAGCAGCACGAGTCCTTGCAGCAGTCGTATTTGACAGGGTCGACGCCGGAGAGGAAGGCCATTTCGGACTGCAGTCGGCAGAGAGTTGGGAGATCGCGGAGTTGGGGAAAGGCGCGTATAAGCTTCTTGTACGCCCGAGCACCGAGATCGATGGAAACCTTCGCATTATGGGTGCGAATTGAGTCCATGGCGCTCTCGGTAAGCCTACAGTCTGCCGAAGGTAAGTTCATTCTGCTCAACATCGAAAACGGCGAGACGTACCTCGTTGATTCTCCTCCGACTCAAGGTACCCGTCCAACAGTTCTCCCGGGCTCAACTCGACACGAGTGAGCAGGGAGTCATCAAGCTCAGGATCCAAATCGTCATCATCCGCGTCGACGAGCTCTGGCCCGCTGTCCATTCCACTCTCAGTGCTGCTACATGTCTCGACCGTTACGAGACGCGGACGCGTGGTTGGGAGTTGATTGGGGAGTGGTGCCGGCGGGCTCAGGACATGCTGGTTGACATCCATGTCTGGGTAGAAGTCCGAGGATGCGGAGGGACCGGGTGGTGGAGAGACGGTGTTGCGATTGGCACGCGATTCTGTACCGAGTTAGTCAACGAGGCCTCATCGCGTGCAATCACACACCTTCATCCCTCTGAGCCTTGCGAGGAGGCTGGTCCTCATTCTCACTATCCGACCTCTCTCCCGGGCGCTGCCTCTTGCGAAACTTCTGCAGAATGCGCGAGGTAAGATTGTGGTTGGCAGTTTCAACGTATTTCTTGACGTTTTTCCAGCCGTTCGTCCGTAGATGACGGACTTTGGAGCTGCTGGGGACGTCTTCGCCGCAGCAGGGGCAGTAGACCATGGTAGAGCAGATGAGACGCGTGAATGGGGGCGTTGGACTTGTGTGCGTGAGCGCGAGTTGGAGGTGACATCATAGTCACATGGACTCCACACCTCTTCCTCGACGCCCAACACGGCCGCGAGCGACGTGCACACGACGTCTTCGGCCCTACCCATCCCACATCCACTCCGTGCTCGCCAACCCCATCTTCATTGCCGTCGTCGATGCCTCCGGACGGTCTCGGGATGACTCGGAATACCCTCTCCACCGCTCCATCGCTTAGCGGCACGCAGGGTCTATAAGCCAGTGTCCTGCAATTACGCTACCTACTCCCCACCTCCATTATGCCCCCCAAACACACCTCCAACAAAAACACCGACCCGCGATGCAAGGAATTCCGCAACAAAGACACCCACCGCAAGAAGGACTCCCGTCACCTTTCCTCGCAGCGCAACAACCGTCCTCCGCTCCAGGATGCTAACGCTAGGGCTGCTACGTCCTCGGGTGGTGATGCGCCTTCATTAGAAGAGGTTCAAGGTGCGCACCGGGTAATCGCGCCGACTTGCCCTCACACGTCATCCTAGCTGAGCTCGCGGCTACCAAGGCCAAACTAGCCGCTCTTGAAGCACGCCCGCAACCCTCGGAAGAAGCTCGACATGGTCCCCGCATCCGCTACCCGCAGAACGTGTCGAAGGTGACCATGGTGCAGCTTCGGAAAGTCCTCGGAATGTCAAAGTCGCGCTGGAACAATTTGCGGGTGCGTCGACGCGCTTTCTCTTCTTTCGATGAACTGATGCCTGACAGACTGCGATACGATATGCCCTCGCTGCTGCGCGGCTCGACAAGGGCCGCGCTTGGAAAGCTCAAGACAAGGATCGCCTCTTGGCGGCGAGGAATATAGTACGCAACAATGTTTCTGCTCCTTGTCCCCCTCACTGACCATCCTTACAGGTCAAGGAAGACTTCCCCGAGATGAAGCGTTTCGTGGGCGACTGGGGTTTCGATCGCATCGCCCAGGAAGCCTTCAGCGGCCGCAAGTCCTACCGCAAGTGTGTCGACAACCCCAACACCTACCGCGGTCGCACTACCGCTGCTCGTCGCGCCTCCCGCCGCCGCCGCTCCCCATCACCCTCCTCCCGTCGCACTCTCTCTCCCGTGGCTGGCCCGTCCGGTGTTGATCGTCGGGCGTTGACACCGCCATCGCCGCCTCCAACCCGGTCCAGCCGTGGTCGTCAAGTACCGGCCGATGACGATGACGATGACGATGACGAGAGCGACGAGGAAGAGGACGACTTGATGGATTTTGATGAAGAGCATACGGCGGACCAGGAGATGCCGGTGGACGAAGACGAGGACACCATTGATTTCGACGAGGCGCTGGGCAACTCACCGTAGAATACAAATGTAATTCACCTATACAATTGTAATTTTTCGTCTAAACTACGCGCGAGATTCACTGGATCGCAGCGCGGTTTGCCCGTGCAACCCGCGATAAATGGGCGAAATCCGTCGGATAACCATGCGAACGAGCTCCGCGGAACACTCCATTCGCGGGGTTCAAACTTGCGAAAAAGACAGCGTCTTTTCGCTGGGTTTTGAGGGGATTTCGCTGGGTTTTGGAGCCCTTTCCGCGTCAAAATCCCGCGAAAACGCAATGTTTTTTTCGTGGGGCGCTGCGACCACAGTGGGGGTCATGCATTCCCTCCCTGAGGGAGGGTACTTGCTTTAAGGAAGTGTTGATGAGCTTCCCTGCCGGCTTTCTACACTGCTACTTACTCGGCTGCTTCAAACAGTGTGCACTGGAAGTGAGCACCCTCTTCTGGCTGCTCCTCACCCGTGCCATTTGAGCTCCTGATGAAAGGACACGAGGAAGCTGGTGTTTCCCTTTGCTGGCCAACAGTTGGGTGAACATATCACATTGAGCATGCCAGAATATGCTTGTAATGCCGTCAACGTTCGGGAATCGCACTGACAACCCAGTTGCCAGTGTTCAGTCAACGCCAAGCTTACATGGCGACAAGGTGCCTTTGCTTCTCACCACGACCACGCTGGGCGACAAGAAACTCAGTGTACAGGCTCTACGGCCTGTCACTCCTCCATGCTTCCCTCTACACTATGCTTAACTTCTTCTATGCTTTCTCTTCCTCACCCTCTTCCTCCTGGCGGCTCTTACGGACAACATGCGTACTCAACGTGAACAAGACAATCACCATGAGCGCCTTACAGTAGCTGCTATGGTTCCAGCCCAGGACTCTTCAAGACCTACCCTGCACAAAGTGCGATGCATACAAACAGTGCCGTGCATCAACACCTGTGAAGCACAGCTGCAGCTACCCTGTACCAGCTCTCCTGGGTCAAGGTGTGGCTGGTGCTGTCATCTCCCCAACATGGAGTCTGGCAGTGAAAGGCAAGCCAATGGCGCCCTAGCTGCACACGCCTCTGCCCATACAAGGGCTCAATCTGGGTCTCAACACTCCCTACAGCAGCACCGTTCACTTCCCCCCTTGAATGTCTCTCTCTCTTGGGTGCTACAATGATGTGTCTTGGCAATTGAGCACCCTCTTTGGCTGCTCCTTGCCCACGCTGTTCGAGTTTCCTGGGAAAAGAGCACTAGGACGCTGGTGTATTCCTTGCGGGCAAATGATTGGCTGCACAATTCACGTTGAACACACCGGGATAGGCTCTCGACGCTGTCGACATGCGGGAGTCGCACTGATGATCCGGTCATCCCGAGGTTTGGGCGATACCGAGTTGAAATAGTGACGAGTTCTCTGTGTTCTCATCATGACTACATCGTGCTGCGAGAGAATCAGAGTGCAGGTTCCGCGACTGGTTTACCTTCGAGCTCCTCATCAAACCCTTGCTTTCCTCCTCTCATTCTATTGCTCCAGGCTGCTCTCATGGATGACACGCCCCTGGAATGCAGGTACAACAAGCATCATGAGTGCCTTCAAGCGGCTGCTCTAGTCTCCGTATATACAACCTCAAGTTCTTTCAATTTGTACAGGTGTGCACTTGCACTTGGAGAAGCTGTATCTGTCTCAGCAAAGTGTGTAGAATCTGCCTGCAGGATGGAATTGCCTGTGTTGGACCATTGGGTACGTCCCCAGCCTTGGTGCTATCGGGTGCTTGTTGAAAGGATAGTGTCCTGTATGTCTCTGACAGCACCACCCTGCACGCGGGTAGAATTGGGGGGAAAACCACCATTACATGAGCTGGGCTCTGTGTAGTGTCTCTCCTCCATGCCTTCCACTTCCCACAGACATGTGAAATCACTTGGTGCTACTCCTTGGGGCGAGGGTATGGCTGAGCTACACCATTGTGCATGTTCCACCCACCTAGCTCAATCCCGCAAGCAACACACCTCCTCTCTAGTTCCCTACTCATGTGCTGTCTTGCTGGCATCACTGTGGATGTGAGCGCCTCTGCCCTCTGGATGGCTGCTCCGGTATGGACATAGTAATTCTACTGGGATGGACTTGGCAACAACCCCAAAGTCCTTTGTGTCACTTCCTCTGAAGGGCACCCTCCGCTCCACTTTGGATGTCCCTCTCTCGTCAAGAGCATACCTCTTTTGAAACATTGGTCAAGGCACTGACCTCAGGCTGGGGAGGAGCACACACATACCCAACACTCCCACACGCATATGTCCTAGTGGAACTCGTACCGACGAACTGATCACCCCGCAGGCCTGATGTTTGGGTAATGCCAAGTTGACGTGGTTGCAAGGTGGTTCCACCACCACCATGTCCAAGCTATGGTTGTCCATTGCCGTACCCTGGACACCACCTCCTCTCCTTTCACCTTCATCTTTGGCTGGGATTTGGGAACTCCGGCACTTGGAAACATCAAGACCAACGAAATACAAAACCAGATGGATGAGGTTGGAGGAGGAACGTGGACACCTGCATCTCAGTGGTTGCAGGGTCTCAGGTGAGTACACCTCGCCCGGAACAGGATGCTGGGAGGCAGGACACGGGATGGGAAGGATAGCAGAGAGAGCAAGGGTTTGGAGGGAGGACAGTGGGTACAGCAAGGGCAGGACGAGACTGCACAGCTGTTTTCCAAGGGCGGGGCACTGCCCTCACCTCTCATCGCTCACCTGCACCCAACCCCGACCACACACTTGCGCGGCTGCTCGCATGCTCATCCCATGCTGGCCACCATTGTGCTTCTGTGCCTCTGCTACATGGAGTCGCTCCTGCTGGTTCGCGTGATACCGCCACTCAGCCGTCACCCACAATGGAGCGGAGACCTGCGGGGGAGGGCACCTTTTGAACTACCATTACACGGGCTGGGGGGCAAGATTGAATCTGAGTATTGAAGCAGATGATGCGCTGGTGGCACCCTCCTCACACCAATATGACCATATTTTCGAGTGATTTCTAATGCCATATCGATGTAGGGAGGTCAATATGGAACATATTTGTGAGGCCAGCCAGCCGGTCATTCGAACAAGGTACAAAACTCAGGTTACGACATCCCATCTTTTTGACAACTATTTGGTGACATTAACACCTACAATCAGATATGCCTCTCGCCTTTTACTAGAGGCATCAGTGTCAGGTGTTAAGCAATGTCGCATATGCCAATTTTTCAGCTCTCAGCTCGTTGTCAGCAACGGCCTCTGGGTCGGCTAAACAGCGAGTAACCCGGCGAGAACCCCAACCAGGAGAAACCCGATAGACGCTAATAGCTCGTGTGTTCCCCGAGCAGTAGGACCAGTCGTACGGCGTCCTCCCTAGGAGGCCGTATGTCGTAGGTCGGGATGCGAGGCGGAACCCGGAACGAGTCGAAGAGGGTGTGATATCCACTCAGGTACAAAACCTGAGGTGTGGATACAACCCGTAGTACGGTGCGAGGGAAGCGGGACAGAGTGGAGACAATGCCTATGTCAAGCCAAGGTAGAAGCCTGAGATTAGACGAGGTAGAATCTACGGTACATGGAGATTCTACCGTGCTTATATAGGCTTCTAATAAATTAAAGCGATCGCGGTCAATCGCGATCAGTTCCTGCAGCGTAGCATTAAGGAGCATTAATGCTGATGCTCCTGGACTCCTCTGTGTTGGTTCCCGTGGCGTCGGTGGACCTAGGAGACCCGACGTTCGGGTTTCCTAGTCCTAAGTGTCATCGTCTCCAGTGGTTCAAACCCCGATCGGGTTTGCAACCACTCCTGTACTCCGTGTACTCTCCTGTGTCAGCCCTTGGTGCGTCCGGGGACTAGAGTCCGTCTATACGGGTTCCTAGTCCCTAACGTCTTCTGTATTCCGTGGCGCAGACTCCCCGAGTCTGCGGCTTTTAGAATCCGAGGCCGGGTTTCAACCGTGAGAAGGTCACATGGTGGCGTCATGAGAGTACCGTGCCGCTAAGACGCGTCTGTATCCGTACGGACGCGTCGCGCGAAAAAGTAGAACCCGGGCGATTCATGACACTCGTTCTGAGTTCCTTTCTCCTTTTGCTCCTTCCTTTTTTGGGGCTCAATTCACTTGTTTCCCGCTTTCATGTCGTTTTTCCCGCTCATTATTGATCTGGGCGATAGCACAGAAATATTGCAAACAAATTTCAGTGCCTACAGTACATTTTTGCTCTTAATAATAGATATAACCCCCCATATCATCACCCAAAATCCCACAATTCCAAGCAACCAGACCCCACTCCGGATTCGCAAAGCCATCCAGCCAGGTAGGGGGTATTTCGTGGCAAGTCAGTTTGCCTTGCGACGAGACAAGGTCTGGTAAAGATAGTTGGGTGCCTTGGCATCTGTGTCACAGTGCAGCAAAATCTGCACTGGGAATGCAGTAGTTTCAACCTGCAATCTCTTCGGCGCAGGTCATCGTGGCGTGGTAGGTCGGCCGTGTGGCAACGAAAGGCCCTGTGGGAAGAATCACTGCAACAGTGTCTCAAGACCATCCCTTCAGAGTGGCAGGCAACAGACGAGCGCCCTGGTCGCACGGGACAGAGCAGAATAAAATGGGCGCAGGAGGTAAAAGGGTAGGGAAGGAGGGTCAACGCTGCTGAGGTACCTCGAACCAGCCACAATGTCCTCACGCGCATGCTTGAGGACCCATTGGATGTTGTTATAGTGCTGAACGCGTGATGGGATGAAGCGTGAATTATACATGGGTACAAGACCAGCACGCTCGAAGGGGGAGAACATGTGATTTGAAAAACGGACAGGTGAAATTGGACGTGAATCCACTGGGTCTGTCTTGAACATATTCGCGGGATGATTGGGGTTGTCCAAGAAAGCTATCTCTTTCATCCTGATTGCTTTGTGATTGGCTGTGAATAGCTGCAGAATATAGACTCAATATTTTGGCCAAGACGGGGTTGCTGTGGTATGAACCGCGATTTTTTCTTGAATTGCTTTCTTGGCACGTTCCAGCTGTCCGTAATGGAGTTGTTCCCGAATAAAGCCCATGCGGTGTATGAGGACAAGATGCGAGTGTACGACAGGCATCGGAAGGATGTGCCGGTCACCGGCATCACAACGCGAAGGACAGATGCGGTAAGGGAAGTAAGCAAATTCCTGCCGCGGAATGGACAGCGCGGTGAACACGGAGTCGCCTGGCTTCAACGTCGCCAAGAAGCAAACTTTGAAGGAGCCAGGGGAGTGATGCTCCAGGACAAGGCATGGCCGCCCATAGTTGTATGTCCGAGAAGAGGTCTCGAACTGGAGTTCGTGAAATACTTGTCGTTCCTTGTCAGTGAGTTTATACCCCAGGGACGTGACAAAATCGTAGAATATGTATCGGAGCAGGCTGCCTTCATGACAGACAGCAAAGTCCCCGATATTCACATCTCCGATTTCTGCTGCCCCGCTTGCGGTTAATGTTGCCATGACTCAGAAAGTCGAGTTGTTGCAAGTCAAGTCGGCCTAAGTCGATTTCGAATCGAGTCAAGTCGAGTAAGTTGACTTGAGTCGACTTTTCTTGAACGAATTTTCAGAAACTCGTTCTAAGTACTCTGCAGGTTGAAAAAACGCAAAAAGGAAAAAACAAAAAAATTGGCTGTCACGGCTATGTCACGGCGATGTCACCAAGCGTGAATCTGTGACTCCTGTCACAAAATTCGACCATGTCCCCAATTTGTCCCCAATCGCGTTTTTTTGACAAACCATGCAACTAGGCTGTACCGACTCGAAGTCGACTCAAGTCGACTTGAGTCGATAAAGCGACTCAACTCGACTCGGTTTAAATTGGCGACTCCAAGTCGACTTTGTTGGCTCAAGTCTGGAGTTGAGGCAACATTACTTGCGGTGCGAGAACAGGTGACGGGAGGAATCGCCGCTTCAAGAGAGGTCTCAATGACGGCCCAGGGATTGAACATGTCGGCGACGCTGCTCAAGCGATCACACCGACATTCCGGCCCGGGCTGTCAATCAAACCAATCGTCGAGCATGAATTCAACGAGCTGGGTCGCCAACAAAGACCTCCATTAGGTGCCAGTACGAAGCGCTCGGGTTCACAATTAGCACCATTTAAAGGAAAGCTGCGGTAACCTGGAAGGCCAAATCGCAACACCTTTCCGCCATGAGCCATTCTCAAGCAGAGGGACCTCACACTCATACCCACAGTCATTCGCATGGATGGACAGGCGATGTACATCTGTACGAGCAACAACCGATAGCGGGAGAGATGGGGGACAAGTAAGTTTGCGTGCTGGATAGCGGGTATGCCCAACTCGAACAGGGTGCAGGGTACCCCGGGCAATGCGCAAGGCATATCCGTTTGATGAGGATACCACCACAGTCATGGATTTTGCTTGTGGAACAGGTATGCAGTTCTTCATATCCTAAATGTCCTTCGACGTTTCGTGCAGGGTTAATTGCGAGAGGGTTGGCGCCCTACTGCAAGGTGAGGTTCAAAACCACTCACCTGAGCCAACATCTAATCTATTCCCAGAGTATTGTCGGCGTCGACATTAATCCGGCGATGGTAGCCCACTTTGCGGAACAAATCCACAACCAGGGCGAGTTATCTTCTCGGACTGCCAACAAGAATCTAAATAAAAATAGGTATACCTCCAGAAGAAATGCGTGTCGTCTGTGCCGACCTCAAAGGCGTGGAATCCGAACTCGACGGCCAAAAATTCGATGTCATTTGTTCCTCCGCGGCATACCATCACTTTGAATCTATCGCCGACGTCACACGCATGCTCTGCTTTTTTCTCAAGCCCGGAGGATGTCTCCTCGTTGCCGACTTCATGAAGAGCGCGGAACCGATGCCCGAGGATGTCCCAAACAACGAGGGCTTCACGGAGGAGGATATCCGGGGCGCGTTTGTGGGCGCTGGATTGGAAGAGGTCAGTATAAACCCGTTCACCAAGGCGAGGTTCCATGGCCAGCTTGTCAAGATCTTTCTCGCGAAAGGAACAAAGCCGACAGCATGAATCTGTTTAATTGGTATAGTTCATGTAATATTCTATAGATTTGTTGAGCAAGGTACGAAACAGGAAGACTCATGCGCCTTGAGTGTATTCCAATCTCATTCGGTCTTTGTTAATGGAATCCCAAACGCGTTCATTATCATTCGCAAGTCTCAGAAATTATAACCTATGGTCAATTTCTCCCCACGATGGCCAGGACCAGTTTCCACTAAATGGTTCAAACAGTCGCGTTCCTGCGGGAGGGCGCTCAGAACAGCCCAAACGAGGTAAACACCAAGCAGCGCTACTCACGCCGGCGTAAAGAAGGACGCGGGGTTCGTCTTCTCCACAAATCTCCACACCGTGCGCTCCTTCAGCCCGCTCGCCTTCCACCCGTTGAGGTACGCAGGGAAGTATGGCAGCGACTCGCGCACGCTCAGGTCGTGTGCGATCAGCACGAATACATCCGGGTCCGCGTCGAAGCGCGCGAGCTTGTCCAGCGAGACTTGGAACGCCACTGGGTCCGCGTTGAACGAGTCCGGCAGGTCCGAGCCGGCGAAGAGCGGCGCGGCACGGGAGGGGAGGTCGAAGGCGCCGTCGCGGGAGCGCGGGGACCAGAAGTAGTCGGTGGAGATGGAGGTTTTGGCCTCTTCGAGGAGGTGCGCGGGGCAGGAGAAGTTCTGCTGGAACTGCGGGCGGGGGCGGGCCTCGCTGACGTCGTGGAAGGTGTCCCCGCCGAGGGCTATGAAGGAGGTGGGGGTCACGCGCGCGAGGGCCGCGAGGTGGCCGTCCATGTGCTGGTATTCAGAATTATTTGTCAGACACGGTGAAGATAAAGTTAAACGGATCCTCACACCGGGCGTGTTCAAGAGGTAGAAACTTCCGTCGCCGAAATAGTCGACAGCTTTTAGGCCACTGAAAGTGAGGTTTGCGGTGGAGAAGTCGATCTTTTCGACATCGCGGCCGCTGAAAACGGTATAAGAAGGAGAATCAAAAGGCAGATGCCAACTGACACGAAATCACTGGCTAGCAAAGTTGCGTTGAGGAACTCCGGATATGTGCTGATATCTGTTTCCGAGCCAATGACGAGGCCGGTAGTGTTAGGAAATTTGGACAAGTCGCCCTGTGACAATTAACCGGCGAAACTTTGGAAAGTACGAAAAACACACGATGTGGTCGAAATGTGCGTGACTGCAAATAAAATCTGGAGTCAGCGCGCGGCAGATACGACAACAAGTGCGTCTCACCTCTAAATAACGGCATCTATGGTAGTAAGAGGGATCCCTCCATCTTCTAGCAATTCAGTGATGTCTTTGACCTGTTCGACTTGCGCGGTTCCCGAGGTGAAGAAGCCAGTCAGGCTCGGAGCCAGGTTCAGAGGGTCTTTCCGGATGCCGAGGTCGAACATGACACGTTTCCCAGATTTTTTATGCTCCACAAGGAAGGCATATAGCGGGCTTAACGCGTTTTCGCGTCCCGGAAGAATGGGGGCATAAAAGGCGTGGGCCTGGCCCATCAAGGACATGTTCGCGACATTGAACACTCGGACATCAACGGTTGCGGAGGAGTGGGGGATGCCCAAGTCGTGCCACGACGCGTACGTTCCACCAGCGAGGAAAAGGGAGAACAGAATGGAAACTGTGCGGCGCATAGTGAAAATGTGTTCAAGTTGGGGTCGAATCGTATAACCACCCAGACTTTAAAGCGAAAGCCATGCCTCTCTAGTCTGTATTTGTTTGCGGGGTTGATACCGTAGGTCCGGCTTCCGGATCACGTGGATGTCAAATACAACCGCACAACACGAAATTTCGACGTGTTTTGGATCCGATGAAGCATTCTCAAGTATTCTGGGCCATTGTAAGACACCAACTCAGACTCATGAATTTTCCTGAACCTGGAAGAACGCTGCAGGAAGCCCCCAAAAATGAAGCTCCTGCACGTGGCACTCGGAAATCCGTCCAATACAGAAGGAGTTGCCCAATTTGGACTTCCCGTTTGGGAACACTGACCTACGGTATCAGATGCGCGAACAAAATCAGACCATAAACAGTTCTCTCCCATCTCTGCCTGTCAAAGAGAGAACACGTGTTTATGGTCTGACTAGGGAGACTAATGCCTCTCCAGGTATTGTCGCGAGTTCGGTTAACGGTCCCTATCCGAGTTTTTTTGAGCAAATCAGCCGATTTATCAGCAGATCCACTGATTATGGTTTCTGGCTGGTGATTATGTTCGACTCATTGAGCGAACGACACGGATGCCAATTTCAAATAAATCTTGAAGGGGAAAAGACCAAGTATCCGAGTTTCTGTCTCGCAGCACTGGCAGCGTGCGCCCAAACCGGTACGGCGGCAAAGTTGTTTGAAACAAGCTGGTTCACCATATTGCCAGAGTGTGTTTTGCCCTGGTTTCGTGCGTGTGGCAGGCGTGAGGTGCTAGACAAAGAAAGACGAAGACGAAGACAACAGAGAGTTAATCGGCCGCGGGTCCTGGTGGTTGGGGCAGCCAATCCTGCATGGATCATTCAGCCCAATTGAGGGATCGAGATCATAAGAAGGGCAAACTCACAAAGATTTCCATCTCATCTCCTCCGATGAAAAAATCCTCCCAAAAAAGTGCATAAATATTGAGACCCGTAGGTCTACCACTCCGGAAAAGCGTGTCATCCTTGTGCAGGGGCCATGCTAATCTTCTCTGTATCGTTCCAATTTTTCGTATGACACCCCGAAGGGGTCAAAGAAGTGA
Source organism: Mycena olivaceomarginata (assembly GCA_029378375.1). Classification (NCBI taxonomy): domain Eukaryota; kingdom Fungi; phylum Basidiomycota; class Agaricomycetes; order Agaricales; family Mycenaceae; genus Mycena; species Mycena olivaceomarginata. The sequence goes on along the minus strand of JARKIC010000189.1, from coordinate 282,553 downwards.
GGAAATCCCAGGTACTGATCAGCGCAGTGATGTACCTTGTGCGGCAGGGTGTCTCGGCTGTGCAGTTACGTACTTCCCACCCTACCGAGGTCTTAGCCCCGACACGTCTTGGAAGAACACAAAGCACAGAGTAGCGGTGGGTCGGCGATGCAGATTCGGGGAAACGACAACGAAGAGCAAGGAGCGAAACAGTGGAAGTCGAGAGGGAAGAGGGTGAGAGAGCAAAGGGAAAGGGAGAAAGACAAAGAGTGAGGAAGGGGCCAGGTCTTGAGGGGACTTGACATGCGCAGCCCGAGCCTGTGGCCTTGAAATCTTGCTTGAAGAGGTGTGTCGGCGCGTCTTGTGGAGTGTCTTGGGGTTTGATGAGATTTGAGGCCTCGAGTCGAGGTCTTGAATTCAGGACGGAATGGTGAAGAGTAAGGAGCACAGAGTGCCAAGCAGTAAAAAGAAGGGGGGATGGAGAGGAACGAGAAACGAGGGAGCACGAGGATGGAGCAAGCTCGCACCCGTCCCTGGGGTGACCTTGAAAGAAGCAGTGTCTTGACGCGCGAAGTTTTGACGCGGTTCTTGAGGAGTCTCCCACTGAGGTCTTGAAGTGCAAGACCTTGACGCACGTCTGTGGCTCTGGAGGTCTAGCGGCGCGAGGACTTGGCGTGTCTTGAGGTCTTGAGAGTTGAGGCGCAAGCTATAATATATGTGAACATCAGCGTCGGCACGGTGGAAAAGTAATGTAACACGACATACCTCAGAGCAGCGGTAAAACCTCAAGGACAGAGCGAGACGATGGGAGTCAAGAGAGCAGAGCATCGGCATGAGATATGTCGTGAGAGCAGAGCAAGAAACAAGAAGGTAGAGCTCGAGGTGTTTTGAAGACCCACTCCTGAGGTCTCGACTCGGAGGCAACTTCTTGGGTCTTGAAGGCTTGAGCAGTCTCCCACTGAGGTCTTGAAGCGTTGGTGTTGAGGGCTCGAGTAGAAGATCCGGTTCTGCTCATGGCGAGCGAGTAAGAAGAATCAGCTTCGGCGAGATGAGAAAGAGTAACACAACATACCTGGGAGTGACAGAATAACCTTGGCGAACGAGACGGGAGGCGAGTGAGAGAGGCAAATCAACATACTTTGAGCGTTGGCGAGAAACAGCGAGAAACGGCACTGAGCGAGAAGTTGAAACTCCAGAAAGAAGTGTGTCGAAACCAGAGCCTTGGCGAGAAACAGCCTGAACGGCGCAGAGGGAGAGGGCCGGCAAGAATGCAGAGCGCAGAGCGTGGTAAACCTTGGCGGCCAGAAAGCAACCCGAACGACGCAGGGCGAGACGAGAGTGAGGATAGACGATTTGAGTGGGAGATGGTGGGAGTAAAGAGAAGAGTGACAGACTCGATCGAAAGGTAGTGAATGGCAACTTCCGGATTTCAAGTCGCCCATCAAGTTTACGCACCTCTCGTCTCCTTCGTCTTTCCAGGAACTACAGCACCATTCCGCTTCGGTATCCGCGAAAGAAACTGTCTTGAAAGAGCGCGACGGACCCCGGGAAAACCAGAACAAAAATTGAACCTCACGACAGAGAAGTTGAAAGCAACCAGCAGCATGAAAAAGAATGAAGTCTAATAGCAACGGGGTTCCTGTTTTGCACCGGGGTCTGCGCGAGGAAACAGTGGAGGCGAGACGCGAGAATTTGATGAAGGCAGTCGAGTCGCGTCGCGTCACATGGCCGTGCAAGGGCCGGTGCACTGCTTATTAATGAACTCACAGTCCTCAGGTCTTTCTGACACAAGAAACCAAGTAAACGCTAAGTATGCAGCCAAAGTCTTGAAGTTGGTGGACAGTGCAAGTATCGTATTAATAAAAGATCTACGCCGTGAAATCAATCGGCAGACCAAGACCCAACATAATATTGGGGAGGAACGGTCGGCTTCAATATCTTCACAAACAGGTCGCTGCACTTTGAACGTCACACATGAAAGATCTCGCACGACAGCATGTATTCACTAAGCATGACATGGGTTCAGTAGCGCATACAACATCCTACAGCTAAGGCTTAAACCGGGGGCTTGGAGCCAGCGGCGAAGGTGTAGGTCAGTCCGCACTTGCCGCAGTACTGGCGGTCGGCGTGGAAAGCCATCTTGAATAGGTCGTGAGCACAAGAACAAAGAATTACCAAGCGGAGGAGGAAGCTTACGAAGATACCAGCACCGCACTCGGCGGTCGGGCACTCGCGGCGGAGACGCTTGATCTTGCCGTCCGAGTCGACCTTGTAGTACTTCAAGATGGCCATCTTGACCTTCTTGCGCTTGTGCTTGATCTTCTTGGGGGTCTGAAGGAGAATACGCCGTCAGCTTGGTGCAAAAACAAGGTGGGAAGCGGACGAACGTTGTAGGTCTTCTTTTTGCGCTTCTTGGCACCACCACGCAGACGGAGCACCAGGTGGAGGGTGGACTCCTTCTGGATGTTGTAGTCGCTGAGGGTGCGGCCATCCTCGAGCTGCTTGCCGGCGAAGATCAGGCGCTGCTGGTCGGGGGGGATCCTTGGGGGAAAAACGTCAGAATGAGCTCGAGCAAAAGCGCAAGCGGCGCACCCCTCCTTGTCTTGGATTTTGGCCTTGACATTGTCGATCGTGTCAGACGATTCGACCTCAAGGGTGATGGTTTTGCCCGTGAGGGTCCTGCGCGACGACGGTGAGATTTGTGGGCGACAAGAACAGAGAGGATACGGACTTTACGAAGATTTGCATCTTGCAGCGGACGCTTCCGTCTGTCCAACGAACTCAACGATGGAGTCTTTGACAAAAGCAAGAGCCGGTTCGGTGAGAAGAGCGAAAATTTGGTTTCCCACGCTATATAGTCGATACGGATTCAAACTCCGCTGTGTGACGAGCGTGACAATTACAGCAATTACTGAACGCGTCCACCACCAACGCACTCACAATCCGATATACGCGCCATGGACTCGGACGATGAGATGCTTGACGTGCAACAGATTCCAACAGCAGCAAAGGGAAAGGGAAAGGCCGTCGATAAAGACCGTCCCTTCGACAATGACAATCTCCCCTGGTGCGCGTCGAGAGCCCATCGCGTCGCTCTGGCTGAGTTTGACGCGTTTTCAGGGTGGAAAAGTACAGACCGGTCACCCTGGATGATGTCGTCTCGCACAAGGACATCACCAGCACGAGTGAGTGTGCTCCTGCTCTCGAAACACGCGTCTAATCTCTGCAGTCGAGAAATTCATCGAAAAGAATCGCCTGCCCCATCTCCTGCTTTATGGTCCGCCAGGCACCGGAAAGACGTCTACTATTCTTGCGGTCGCGCGCCGCATATATGGCTCCGACTACCGGAAACAGATACTCGAGGTGTGTCGAGTCTAAACGCCACTTCTACGCGTCGCACTCACGCGCGTCCCAGCTCAACGCGTCGGACGACCGTGGCATCGACGTTGTACGCGAGCAGATCAAGCAGTTTGCGGAGACGCGCACGCTCTTCTCCAAAGGCTACAAACTCATCATCCTCGACGAGGCGGACATGATGACCCAGCAGGCCCAGGCTGCCCTCCGCCGCGTCATCGAGCAATACACCAAGAACGTCCGCTTCTGTATCATATGCAACTACGTCAACAAGATTGCCCCCGCCATCCAGAGTCGTTGTACCCGATTCCGCTTCTCGCCACTCCCCATCATTGAGGTCGAGAAACGGCTGGACAGCGTCATCGAGGCCGAAAAGTAGGTCGTGCTTACACCATTGAACCTGTTTGCCGACCTGGGAATTTTGTAGGGTTAAATTGACCCCCAGCGGCAAGACTGCGCTGCTGAAGCTCTCCAAAGGCGACATGCGCCGTGCACTCAACGTGCTGCAGGCGTGCCACGCTGCGTACGATATCACCGACGAGACGGAGATATACAACTGTACCGGCAACCCGCACCCAGCCGATATCGAGACGGTTGTGAATTCGATGCTCTCCGACGAGTTCACGACGGCCTATACACGTCTGTTCGCTCGTTCTTTGTCTCTTACAGCACCTGACCAGCCCAAATAGGGATCACCACAATGAAAACCGAGCGCGGGCTGGCGCTACAAGACCTGCTCACGGGAGCATACGACTACATCGAGAGCCTCGAGCTCAAGCCGCATGCCCGGATTTACCTAGTTGAACATCTCGCTACTACAGAGTATGTGCATAGTCCGATATCCATTCACTTCACTAACTAACACGACCTTCTACAGACATCGGCTCTCCACGGGCGCCAGCGAAAAGATTCAGCTCACGGCCCTGCTCGGCGCGTTCAAGAACGCCGTCGAGCTCTCCGCAAAGTAGTGTTTGCCAAATGTGAAGTATATGTATGCTATCGGATACAGCTACAGTGCACCAGATCTATAAATACAAGAAACAATTTTGAATCCTCTACGCGCTGTCGGTGGCTGGCCGCTTCCGCAGCCGCTCACCCACCGCGCACCCGAGGCCGTCCTGGTTTGACGATTTGCATACGACGATGTCGTCCCCGGAGACCGTCTGCTCGACGCTGTCGTGATGCAACTCGGGCGAAATGGTGACGTGGTTCACGCCATATGCGGCGAAGCAGTGCTGCAGGGACTGCTCCGTGCGCTCCCACTGCTCGAGCGACGTCCCAGGCGGGACGCAAACGTGCAGTGACGCCAGAATGACACTGCGCCGCGAGTGAATATCTTGCTACACGATATACAGTGAACGTACGATTGCGAGAGAATCCAGACATGCATATCGTGGATGGAAATGACATCGGGGAGCTGAAGTGCGGTGAGGGACGTTTGACAGAGACGACGATCCGTGGATAACTTACAGTGAGAAGGTCTTCCCGCACTTTCTCCAGGTCCAGCTCGACCGGCGCGGCCTCCAGAAGTATGCGGCCTGCCTTGATCGCTAGAATTGCAAGTAAATTTTAATGCCATCGCTAATATACAAGCCGGACAGGAAACGCACTCATCGGAATAGCACTCGCGAAAATGATCAGACTGATAGCAAGCGAGACCGCTGGGTCGGCGTAGAACCGACTGGGCGAATGCAGTTTCCAAATGACGATCCCCGCCACGATGACGCCGACGTCTGTGCACCCGTCCAGCATCAGAGCTCTGCTACTCGTCCATATAAGTTAAGAGCGTACTGTTAATGGCATCTCCAAGAAGGTGAATAAGCACCGCGGCGAGCCCGAGGTTCGGCTGGAGCGTGCTCGTGGGCGGGAACAGCGTGTGATGGTGCTGCGCGTGGACGCCCTCGCGCAGACGCACGTCGGCGAGCGGGTCGACCGCGGCGGGCGCGGGCGCGCCGTGGCTATGTCCGCCGTGGCTGTGGCCTCCGTGGTCGTGCACGACGAGCACGCTCACGATGTTCAGGCAGAGCCCAACACAGCCTATTATCATCACCTGCTCAGGGCTGTCGACAGGCTCGATGTTGATGAAACGCTCCAGCGACTGGAGGAATATTGATAGCGCCAAAGCGAGAAGGAAGACGCCATTGAAAAAAGCGCCTTGAAGGATTGAAGTGGATTTATGAACTAAAGTGCGAATGGCGCTTACCAACGAGCTCCGCCCGATGGAATGCATAGGTGAAGCCGACTGTCTGTTCGGAATGAATAAATCACAGGAATAAAGTGAGTGAAATACAGGAACCCACATTGTGGCCTTTGTCTTGCAGCTAGAATTATGTGGACAGTCAGGACATTTAAGAAAACCATTTTCAAACTAACGTAGGCCGCGACGAACGCAATGGCACTGGCAGCACAGTTCAAGTCAGTCTCATCTTCTCGAGGAAAAAACCCACTATGCCACGATATCCTGCATAAACCAAAGACATGAGTACCAGAAGAAAGTGCGGTAAACAGATCATGTACATTCAAGTAGTGGAACTGTTCCAAGAACCAGAGTTAAGTCAAGAAGCGGGATAGACAGGAAAGAACCGACCGCGTCAGCAATGAGAGCCAGACTCTTCGTCCGAAATCCGACTACGCGAGCGGTCGCAAAAGATTCAATCCTAGCAAGGGTAACCACGCACTAGCGATCTCAGCAACAAAGAACGACGTGGCGATCCCGAGTACTAGAGCGAGTCTGGTGGTGGTCTTCATGATAGAGCACAAGAACGCGCGGCTGTAATGGAATGCGGCGAGACCGGACTGGCCTTTTACAAGCCACGCGTAGGATGCCGGTAGTAATTACGCGCTATTTGCACACGCTTGTTCCGGAGGCGGCTGGTCCGGACCGGGCGATGGATATCAATGCGGGGAATGAGTTTATTCGCCGGAATTCAGATATGCGTATGAGAAGAAAATAAATTATGTATTATCCGCAAGAAGCCCTGGTTTTTGAAATACTACACTACACTAGTGCTGCACTTTTCAGAGGAGCTTGAGTAATCCCTCGCCCATGTCAGATCTGTACGCAGAAGTTAATGAATGCGCAAGATGAATGAGGGAAAATTGGCTCACGAGTTGTAGCCCCAGCGTTCTGGGGAGGTCTGCAAGTAAACGACCCCGTCCTCGATGACGGTCTCTGTGGTGCTGTTGGTCTTGGGAAGGACGCGGACCTTGAATGTCTTGCTCTCGACGATTTCCTGAAGGCCCTCCTGGAGCATGTCGTCGTCCTTGAAGCCTAAAGCGCGTCTAGTCAGCTTTAGCGAGATGGTAGATCAGAGTGGGACGAACCTTGACGCTCAAGCTGGTACTTGAGCCCTTTGAAGTAGCTCAATACAGTCTGGCCAATGCGTGCCTGCCAGGTCTTGTCGTTGACCTTGTCGCCGGCCTCGGTCAAGACCTTGTAGATCTCCTGGAAGTTGGGGTCGAGGGTGAACTCCGTTCCGCAGAGCTTGTTGATCTCGTCGCGAGTCTCGTCGACTTCGGCCTCGTACTCGTTCTCGATGGAGCTCTTCGCAGAGAGGGAGAAGCCTTCGCGGGGCGCCGACTCAATGGCCGGAAGCATGGTGTCGTCAAGCCAGTTCTGCAGAGCAGTTAGTTTATCGAATGCGTAAATGAAACGAAGTCCAAGTACCTGGTTGTAGCCGAGACGGTCGTGGCGGAACATGATGCAGTAGACACCGTCTTTGACAGCAGAGGTAATTGTCTCGCCTTTGTCGCCGAGGGGGTTGACCTTGGGCGGGTGTCAGTGCGAGGTGCACAGAAGCCATGAGCGAAACTTACGGTGAGCGTGAGCTCAGACTGGGTGACAGCCTCGTTGAAGAACGATTTCCCGTTTTCGTCGAATTTGGTCATGAAGTTCTTGAGCGCCGAGATGAAGCCCTCGACATAGCTGAGGAGAGAATGTCAGTAAATTCCCTAGAGAGAAAGAAGGAAGATGCCTCACCCAGAGAAGCAAGTGCCAGCCGAAGTGTTGCTCTCCTCAGCATACGCCCAGACCTCAGCGGCGTTGATGTTGATGGTGAACGAGTCGACTCCGAGAAGCTCTTTAATGCGCGTCTGGAAGTCTTCCTTCTTGGAGTCGAAGTTATCACGAACTGTGAAAGGAAATCAGAAAAGCGGGACGCGAATGGGACATGCAAAGACAGACTGTCTTTGCGCACGGCGAGGGGGAGCTTGGCGACGGCGGGCTTGGGGGTGAAGGGGACGGGCTTGGGCATTTTGGAGTGGTTTGGATGAGTGTGGTGAGGGTTGTGGAAGAGAGGATGCTGAATCCGCTGCTTTGCGTTGGCCCTTATATACCTTTTGAGCCAGGGGAGACCCCTGTGCTGGATTTCACAAGCCAAGGTTTGACATAAAGCTCCGCCCTCTCCCGCACTTCATGTCGGGAGACAGGAGCGACTTCACAACGATCAGGAGCGCCCAATAGAAGTTTGAATGCATGGGTGTCCTATTGAATGAAGGATGTGAAGGCTAGACATGTTGAAGCCTCGGTAAGAGTGACAGAGGAGCCACAAGTTTGCGTCGACGGTGTCGAAGTTGTGTTAAAGTCTGTTGAATCAACTTCAGCTTGGTGTACTTACGCGATGTCACTTACATCATTCGTTCGGCAATCATTGAGCCCAAACCGGGCGGTCAAAGCAAGAGATACTGTTCAAACTGTTGGCAACTGTTGAGGGACGAAAATCGCGCTGTATTCATGGTACGTTCTGTAAATGTGTTCAGTGGAATCAAATTATTCTGAGAAGAGAGAGTAATGATTCATTATTCGCCAAATGCACTCAATAACATTGCAGTGAATGACTCGTGAGTGGCGGAAGATTGGCGGACTTCCGAAGATAGGGAAAAATGCATTGCTCGGCACTGCGTCGCTCCGCGGACTGAGCCGTCTCGAACCTAAGCGTGGTCAATTAAACATCTAGGCAAATGTTACACTTCAGTGACTCACCCTGCCACCGACTAGAGAGGGATGTCTAGCATGAATTAAATCTTGAACAGGGACGAAATGCAGACAAAGGCAAGATCAGAATGATGCGACTCCTAAGATGATTATCAGCGTCGCGTCCCTAATCCACTCCTAAGAGCACCAACAAGCACAAAAGCAGAAATCCGTCTCAAACCCCACATTTCCTCACCTTCACATCATGTCGAAAGAACTGCGAGTATCCCCATGTCCCATTCTTCCGACCACTGACGACACTTTCTGCAGGCCACTCCAACTTCGCCGCGACATTCGTGATAGATGGGACTCCCCCGATTCCTCTGTACACACGTCCATCAGTGCGCTCAACAAAATCTTGGGATATACGATTACGCCTAGCGTTGAATGGCCCATTCTATGGGGGGCCGTCAAGGATCAGTTCCCGGATAACACGACCTTTGTCCCGCTTGTTGGTGAGTGCTTCAGTGTCTCTTACGCCGCCACTCTTAATTCGGATGTAGTGCGTTACACCATCGCGTGGTACGAGCGATTGATGGGTCGTCTCGAGAATCCGGCCTGTGAAGAATGGACGGACCAGCTCTTGAACACTATTACCGAGAGCTCGAAGGCGAAGGCCTTGTCGTTGCACATCGAGGTATAAGAACACAAAGTCTAGCAATCAATGTGCTGACAAACCTTCTGCTTTGCAGCCCAGCGAGGACGGTACCAGTCTCCCTAGCACCAAGTGGAACGCGAAACTGGCGACATTCAAACTCTTCATCCCCAAGGCTGAGCCTGTGTCGCAGATCAAACTCGACTCGACCTACGACAAGTGCCTTGAGAATCTTTTTAATGCCGACGAAGGGTGGGCTGACTTCGCAACCGAGACGTATGTCCCCGCGCCGACGACGATTGGAGCCGGTCCCTCTGAGGAACGTCTGTCTGTCACCCGCCTGCCGGTTCTGGACGCCCTTGCGCGCCCTCCCGACCTCTTCAAGTCCACTGGTCCCTACACCCTCATCGTCGAAGAACGCTCGCCGCAAATCGTGGTCCAATGCAGCCATGAGCCGAGTCTCGAGCTCATCGTGTCCTACTTCACTAAATGGGGAAAGACCAACCCCATCGACAGCGAAAGGGTAGCTGAGTCTCCGTATCTGTTCGCCTTCCGAACTCTGACTTGTGTCATTAGCGACACATATTGAGGGTGCAGCTGGTGGAGTCCGAGTACTGCTATGGTGTGTTCGACACAGTCACAATTGAGCGAACCATGGGCAGAAGAGGAGATTCCATCAACCCCGTCATGCTCCTTGCGTTCATCGAAGGTGTGTTGGGGTACAAGTTGGTTAATACGACTGGGGGCTCCAGGACATACACCTCGACGACCTTGCTTAAATAGTGGTCGTACGCTTGTCTAGGCATTGATTCAATTATATTACGGGGGAATTTTTCATGGGAACGTACTGCTGGCCAGCCCGACAGAGTTTAATATTTAGGAGAACGCAATTTTAGGCTGGAGCTCAGCGCTCAGGCACTAGATCCTACTGGGTATATATCCCAAGCCTTGGAAATGGATAGCTGCCGCAAGCTTGAGAATAAGCTTGTCCTGCACGCTTTCTTTCGGCATCCGACATCCTAGAGCGAGGACATGCGAGAGCAGGGCTTCAAACTGAGTCCACGGCTGGATCTTCACATTTGCACGCGTCCTAGTTTCCGCAGATCAGGATGGCAAGACTCAGACTCGCCAGTTTTTGAGCGAACTCGCTGTTTCTTCAAGAAAACTAACCGCATCTGTACAAAATTTGTCGACTTGCCGCGTCCATGTCGCGCGACCACGCTCCGCGCCCTACAAAAACTGCGAAAGTCCCTCTGTTTGACACGTACTTTGGGAGCAAGAGCGTGTAGTCGAATATGCGCGATGTGATTAGAGCAGGGCTGGCTGCAAGGGCATTTGCAATAGATCTGTCCAGTTTAAATGTGAAGAATAGGCATGTTGGTTCTCGTGGTTGAATTTGAACGCTCCTGCAAAGATGTTGCAGGTTGGATTGGACGATTGTCTTCTCAACGTGTGGAAAAAAGTCTGAGTAACGAGACACAGCACTTGAATAACTAAGATTCGGACTTTCGGCCGACTCGACGGACAGCCAGCTGCCACATTCGGCCACATTCAACTTTTCTTCAACCATTGCGCTGAAGTGTCCCAGCATGCTGCTATAGGCACGCAGCTGAAATGATGGTCATTGTTCCCTTGGACAGTTGTTTCGGCCCGCCATTCTCTTCGGAACGATGTTCGATTCTTGGGCGTCGTTGACGCGTCTTTAGAGGCGGCAATCCCCCCGTGGTTGCTTCCCTGTGGCGCACCCCGCGCGATGAAATCGGAGACGTCAATATCAGGGACATTGCCATTTATCACGAAGGCAAACCGGCTCCGATACATATACAACGATTTTTTCGTGTCCTAAGGGCTCCTAAGGTATGTCTTGACCAAGGAGGAACGAGAACATTTTGGCCAAGTCAGGTTAACCCTCACACAAGAAGAAAGACCCTACGGTCGACCATGTATCGTTCTTGAACGTCTTTCACCTGGCTCCTTCAAGGTTTGCTTCTTGGCGACGCTCCAGGCATCCTCTTCAACTGTGTACGGCATTCCGGAGGAAGAACTTGGTGATACCCTCCCTTTCCTCCCCGCCCCCGGTTTCGCGAGGCCCAAAGCCCCGAACAAGGCACAGTCCTTCCGATGCCAGTTATACGCTCAAATCTTGTCGCAAGTCGATCCGGCGTTTATCGGCAGCAACTCCATTACGCAGAATTAGAGCGTGTCCACGCATTAATAAGACAAAAAAATCGAGGTCCGTGTCACGACAGCGTCGTCTTCGCCACACCATTGAGCGTCTGTAGCTATTCGCAGTGGATCACGAAGCATTGAAGATGCAAGAACAAGCTATCTTGCCCAATCCCGACCATCCTGCCAACAAGTCCAAAGAATCGCTGGAACCAGTTGGACCTTCTCCTTTCAAGTATCTGTATGAATGGACCTATTACACCTTCCGCCATCTGGACCCTGTACACACCACATTCCGTTCGCGAACCATCCCACCACGGGTCTAGTCTCTGTTACAGACCAGAAACGGATGACGAACAAGTAAGTTTCCGTATATGGTCCGGCACCATAACAACATAGAATGGGTTCTCAGGCATGCCCCCGAGGATATTGGCGCCGCGTCGAGGTACCTCAGTACTACGAGTGTTTGGCGCCCTTCTAGCCCATTTCAGCTTCCCCGCCCCTTCTATTCTACTCTCCGGCGCCGCATTTTCCAATAAGCCACGACATATCGCTCACCCAGCAATTTCCCTCGCCACGAGCGTGACAGCCTTTGTCTATTGGGCCACGGGCCTAGCTACAGCCTGCTCGTTCGCCTTCTCAGGCCAACTCCAGGCAGACTCTCCCGCGGTGCACTGGCGGCGTGCGCGAGCATGCGACAGACAACCCTCCCGCGCGCGAGCGCCGCGTCCGGCGCCGCATTTTCCAATAGACCACACACATTCCCACCCAGCCATTTTCCTCGCCACGAGCAGGGCAGCCTTTGTTTGCTAAGCCACAGGGCTGGCTGCAGTCGACCAAGCTTAGGCAAACGCTACCGCGGTGAACTGGCGGTGCGTTCGAGCACGCGACATGATGTTGTCGGGCGGTGCTCCGCCACTAGGGCTCCAACCGTTTCCGTTTGAAACCGGTTTCAAACGGTTTTAACCGTTTTTATTTTCGTTTTATTTTCTGGCTGGGCCAAACGGTAAACGGTTAGCAAACAAACGGTTCAAACGGTTTTGAACAACTGACCGACTGAACACAGTTATTGGAATTTGTTTGGGTCTCAACAAGATTCAGAACGGCGAGAAATGTTGGTCCCATTGGATTTTGGGCCAAAATAACCAAGGTGTTGAGGTTGTGGCGAGGTCAATGGCGGCGCTGGGCGGTATCCCAATTGGGAATGATCACTGCGATTGATGGCGGGAGCGCACCTCTGCACAAGGGAAGAAAACAAGGAAGGCTCTCGTGCACTTTTGAATCTATAAAACTGAAGAATACCACTGTGGAGAAGAGCTGGGGGGATTTTCAGGTGAAATCAGGTTCGTTCAACCCGTTTGTTCATTTTCCCTGCCAAAAAAACGGTTTGAAACGGTTTTAAAACGGTTAGGGAACCGTTTCCGTTTGATTTGCCTCAAGATTCAAACGGAAACTAAATAGTTGGAGCCCTATCCGCCACGCGGAGAGGCTCGCCGACTATTGGGATGTTGGACAATCAATTGCCTCCAGCAGGCCCTTGCCACATTACGGGGCGAACCAATGAAAATACAGCATCCCTTCGTTAAACAGGAGCGAGAGTCTACGCAATTCCTCTCCTGTTATTTGGCAGACTAATAGCGATGGGCGTAGCGGCATTCAATCGAAGTGCGAGAACGCTCCAAGTCCTACGCGCTGCGGGTCCCCTCCGCCTTGGTCTTCGCCACGCTGTCCATGCTGTCTGTTCCCACTACACTTAGGTATCGGTTCCAGCCTTCAAGCGACTGCTCCGGGGTGTAAAACCGCGCAAATAGGTGGTATTATTCTGGGGTTGCGTCAGGACAACCTGCCACGACAGTCTCATCCCCTTCGTATCTATTAAATGCGTTTGGAATAGAGCGAGGCAGGAAAGCTGTTTTATATGTCCTTCTTAGCTGTTTTTGGGAACACGCATGTCCGGGACCTTTAAACTCCGCTTGGGGTAATCAGTCCAATCGATATCGTCGGCTTCGCCGAATCATGCGCATTTCCGCTTCCCCACCCTTTACAACTCAAGTCCGCGAAGGTATGGCATTCCTCGTGTCCGATCCACCGATGACATAACCCGCCATCATCTTGCCCTCATCTCGCCATGAAGATCACAGCTGTGAGTACTCCGGCGACATGCTCTGCACAGATCAACACTGACATTCTCAGCTCTATGTCTATCCCATCAAAGCGCTCAGGCCAATCCAGCTGGAAACCGCCGAGCTGGGCCCGCAGGGCATCCTCCACGACCGCCGGTTCATGCTCTTCAAAATCACCGACTCTGGCGAGCTCAAGAGCATGCAGATATCGCACTACCCGCAGTGCGGCCTCTTCTCGCAGGAGCTCGACACAGACGCCGGGATCATCCGGGTACGGTACCGCACCCCTGTAACACCCCTCTTGCCAAAGCACGAGGCGCATGATGAGCCGTTGGAGGTGCCCCTGCGCCCGGAGACGGCAGGGCTCGAGGTCCTGGACGTGAACCTGCACAACAGTCCTGCGGACGTCGCGTATGGAATGGGGGATCCCTATGATACGTGGTTTTCCGCGTGCTTTGGTTTCGCCGTGCGTTTTGTCTATATTGGCGATGGGAAGCGTCTTGTGCTCGGGAACGTGGCTCCTCAGGCGTTGGTACAGCAGCCAAAGGGCTGGGCTGCGACGCTGGCGTCTTATGTCCCTGGCAGTGTGAAGGCCGACGAAACACCGACATGGATCACGTTCATGGACGTCGCGCCCTTCCTCGTCACATGCGAATCTTCCCTGCAAGGGGTGAGGAATTATATGGAGAAGGACGGCGACAAAGTCGAGATGTACAAGTTCCGCCCGAACATCGTAGTCGACGGGGAAGACGAGTGGAGCGAGGACTTCTGGGCCGAATTGCTGATCAAGGGGGAGCGCAGGCTGGTATTGACGGCGAACTGTGGGCGCTGCTCGAGCCTGAACGTGGACTATGAGACCGGAAAGCCGGCTTCAGGGGAGATTGGGAACGTGTTGAAGAGGCTGATGAAAGAGCGGAAGGTGGACAAGGGCTACAAGTACTCGCCGGTGTTTGGGCGGTATGGATTTCTTGCGGACGGGGAGTTGAAGGTTTCGATCGGGGACGAGGTCGAGGTCTCGAAGAGAAACAGTGAACGGACTTCCTTCGCGTGGCCGGGTTTGGCTTGAGTGGAGACTGATTTGTACTGCCAGACATTGTCAAAATATTACAAGAATTTGAGAATTCTTTATTTCAGACTCGTACAAGTCGCTCTTCCCTATATGAGAAGACGTCAGTTGAATAATTGTATGTAGCGCGCAGGTCTCCGCGCATGGCAAGTTCATCAGCAAAACACAACCCTCATTCTTGATCCGTCCTCCATGACCTTTTTTCTGAGAGATGCGCCATTGGTCGTACGATAGCGTACCATATCTGTCCTTCTCGTGCGTTATCACATAAGTAATGCTCCAATTTCGTCTTCGCCCTTCGTTCCGCACCATGGCCACGACAGCACTTCCGCCGTCCTCCATCCCCTTATTCACCAGTGTCGCGGCATTTCGTCAATGGCGTGAAGCCGCTCGCAGAGACAATAAATCTGTAGGATTCGTCCCAACCATGGGCGCTCTCCACGACGGCCACATGTCTCTCGGTGGGGTGTCCGATCTTGGCCTGTGCTCCATAATTGACCCAAATAATGGTAGTGCGGAGGTCTCTTGCGGAGAACGACCTCACCGTCATGTCCATCTTCGTGAATCCGGCGCAGTTCGCACCGCACGAAGATCTTGCCACGTACCCGCGCACGCTGCCGCGCGATCTTGAGGTGTTGGAGGCGCAAAGCGTTTCTGTCCCTTCGGTGCTATCCAGCGGTCCAACGGTCCGCACGCCATCGGCGGTGTTTCTGCCCTCTGTGCAGGAAATGTATCCCTCTGGCATTGATCAGGATCCGGCTGTCCAGAAGGGCACTTTCATCGAAGTCAAAGGCTATGGCCATCAAATGGAGGGGAAAATTCGGCCTACGTTTTTCCGAGGCGTCGCGACCGTGGTCACAAAATTATTCAATGCCATCGAGGTTTGTTTTACTGTAATCGCGGTATGAATACCCGTTGATGTTGCCTCAGCCCACCAACGCGTATTTTGGCCAAAAAGACATCCAGCAATGCCTCGTCCTCAAGCGCTTGTGCCGGGATCTTCTCCTTTCGCACCCAGACCCGGGGCACCTCCATATTGTCCCTACAGCTCGCGATCCATCCGACAACCTGGCTCTCTCATCGCGCAACGCGTACCTATCTCCCGAAGGAAGAAAACTTGCACCGACACTGTATCGCGCTCTTGAGGTCGCTGAGCAAGCCTGGAACGAGGGACAACAGAAGGCCGCATGCGTTGAACGCGCGACGGATGTTGTTCAACAGATGGTCTCGCCTGGGGCTTCTGACGATTTGCAGATACGCTTGGACTATATCGAGTTTAACGACTCGCACGATTTAGAGCCATTGGAGGGTACGCGAATGCATAACAGCCGGGTTCGCAGCCCGTAATCTTGAGCGGCGCTATGTGGATTGGAACAACGCGTTTGATCGATAATATTGTGCTAGGCACCATAGCAGAAATACAAAACTGAGATTAGTGTTAGTGTACAAAGAGAGTCACTGCCGAGTTCGAGAGAGTTCAATCATCTCAGCGAAAACACCAATAGAATATGAACGAAGGGATTCCAGTTGTCCAACTTCCTCATCATCGGTTCCGCCCTTCCCATTATACACTACGTCCGCGAAAAGCCGGAAATAGGGTAGCCTGCAGACATTCACGCACTCGTCGAATCTCCAACCGCCAGACGGGCACCCCGCCCTGGCGCCGTGCCCACACCAGCGCGAGCAGCACATCGGCGCATACCGGCAGGGTCCCGTTCACCGTCTCATACAAGTTGATTTGGTGCAGCGCGATGCATCGTAGGCTCGGCCACCCGAGCGTGAGGGCGCCGTCCGGATCCCGGAATGGCAGGCGCGGAGCGAGCTTCGCGTATGGTAACACGGGGAGGTTAAAGCAAGAGCGGTAGTGGCTGATGCCGAGGAAGAGCATCGCTTCCGTGAGGAGGAACTCGAGCCACAGGGCGGGGAAGGATTTGTGTAGATGAAGCGTGTGGAGGCGGGGCAGCGCCCGGCCGAGGGTGTCCCACAACGACAAAGTAGAGCGGAAGGGGACGTCGCCGTCGTATACAGAGGAAGATGGCGGGGGAAGACAGTCCATGCCCCGGAGGTGCAGTGTCGTGACATTCGAAAGATCGAGGTGGTCACATATGGTCTGCATTATATCGACGGCGTGGAGGTAATTCCATGCGGCGTCAATTCGGAGCTTGCGAAACCACTCGGGACGAGCGGAGTGGTGGAGGGAACATCTGAAACTGGCGGTCATGTTTTCAATACGGACGGTGTCGTACGTATTGGGTGAGGGATCTTTCAAGAATATGCTGAATAGCTCGTAGTGACCTTCATCGTCGCGATCATGCCCCTTGACAGTAGCATCGATAGTCGCGGACGAAGGGATGACAAGATGTTCCAAAACGCTCAGACATGCGTACAATGAACCAGTCTTGATGGTGAGCGCGGTAAGCCGGAGGAGTTGGACCGTGAAACCACAGTCGTTTGTGGTCGGAGAGCAGCCGAAAATAGTTAGTATTTCAAGGTTTGGAGACCCGGCCAGGATGGCCAAGAAGGTCTGCAGTGTTGGGCGCTGGGCCGGGTTAATGTTCTGCAGATGGAGATGCGTCAGATGGGAGTACCACGGCGAGTCCCATGGAAATGCGCAGCATTCAAGATGCAATCGAACACCCGGGTGTGTCCCCACTCTCCTGCTCTCGATAATTTCCGTTCTGCGAAACAATTTCCCGGCAGCCACATGCCGAGACTATCTGCGTCGGTGTTCACGACTTTAATGTCCTGCAGGCGAGGAGCAGAGCCTGCATGCTTCAAGTTGGTTAGGAAGGTAGAGAGTTGATGTGGTGGCGAACGTATATCCAGCGTTACCCAACCGGGAAGCATGCTCGAGGAGTATGGGTTCCGGCGAATTCGCGTGATCTTTCTTGAGATCCACCCGGACCACGAGAGACGCCATCTTCGAACGGAGGAGCATAACGGGCGTCCATTTAGGGTGGGAAATAATGAGCGTGCTCCAGAAATCCGGGCACGAGAGTGCGACGTTGCGCCACCGGCTGCTAACACGAGTGATATTTAGCCAGCTCATGTCGCTCCGCAATCTGCGGATCGACGTTGGGATGCAGCGGACAAAGATGTCGGCGAGAATCTCCGGAGGGATGCGCGAAGATAGGCGCGAGCTCATTCTGCGGCGCTCGACGCTGTTCTGCGTGCTCGACGCTGTTCTGCGGACTGGATGATAAAGATGTCGTGTTCGGTACCAACTTGAAAATGGTCATGGTAGAGGCAGAGTCGTGACAGGGTATGAACCGGTGGAAGAAGTGGCGCATCGAAATCCCCGTGCGGTTTACTGGTGTCGAGCCGTTTAAGCATGGGAGGGACTGAGAAAGATAGGTGGCTCACCGTGAAGTAATTAGACTACTAGGCACCTTCGCGCGCACCGCCTTGAGTTCTAGAATATTTCATTCAACAGGAATGCATAAGTTAGATAGTTTGAATGATAAGGCCTTGCAAGGAAGAACTCGGGACGCCAGAGAACAAAGCGCAGGTGTCTCAGAAATTCGACAATACAAGCAGATGAATCAACGGACGGTAAACCGCAAGAAACTTACTATGACTGATTATCGTTGAATGGCCAGATAACCTCAGTCCGAGTTAGGGTATAGTAGCTGTGGGGTTTGTACAGCTTCGAGTTCCAGATAGAGCTTCCTTGTGAGCGCTCAGCGCCTCCTCGCATTGAAATCGTTACGGGTGCACCAAGCACCCCTAGAATTAAAGATATGGAGCCGTGCGCCTCTTGTTGCAAGGACGTTAACTGTGAGGAACCGCAAAGTCGGCCCGAATTCCGAAGTTGATGGGTAATTATAAGTAACGTTGGAACGAAACTTGCGCATGCAGGCGACGGTGGGCTAAGACTGGTGACTTGACAAGTTGTAGCGACCGTACGCTGCGAGACTACTCAAACTAAATGTTGCGTTGATAGTTCAAAAATTCAGAGCCACGATTAGTGTAATTAGCGTACAAAAAAGTTGTGTGCTACTGTCGACTAAAACTCAACTATCTGTGTAAAACAGGATTCAAGCTGTTGACAAGATGGGCAAAAAGAGTCACTGCCAAGTTTGTCGAGAGAGCTCAATCATCTTGGCGAAAACACCGATAGAATAAGAACGAAGGGATTCGAGGTGTCCAATTCCTCCATCAGTCCGTCCCTTCCCGTCATACACTACGTCCGCGTCGAGAAGCCGGAAATAGACTAGGTCGCGCATAGAGACATTCGTGCACTTGTCAATCTCCAACCGGCAAATGGGCACCTCGCCCTGGCACCGTGCCCACAACAGCGCGACCAGCACATCGGCGCATGCCGGCGAGTAGTCGTTCACCGGGTCATGCAAGTTGATTTTGTGCAGCGCGATACAGTGCAGGCTCGGCCACCCGTGCGTGAGCATGCCGTCCGGGTCCCGGAACGGTAGGGCCAGGCCGTCTAGTGCCTTCGGCAACATAGGGAGGTTGAAGCACGAGCGGTAGTGGCTGACGCCGACGAGGAGCATCGCTTGGGTGAGGAAGAACTGCAGCCACAGGGCGGGGAAGGACTCGTACAGATGCAGCGTATGGAGATGGGGGAGCGCCCGGCCGAGGGTGTCCCACAACGACAGAGTGGAGCGGAAGGCGACGTTGTCTTTGTCCGGATTGTCGAGTTTAGAGGGGGCTTGGAGGTGCAGCGTCGTCACGTTCGAGAAATCGAGGTGGTTGCTTATGGTCTTCAATATCTCGATGGTGTGGAGGTACGGCCATGACGCGGCAATTCGGAGCTTGCGACACCACTCGGGACGGGCGGAGTGGGGGAGAGAATATGTGAAAGTGTAGGGCGTCTTTACCATATGGACAGTGTCGTACGTATTGGGTGAGGAATCTTTCGAGAATATGGTGAGTGGCTCGTGTGCCCTGGCGGCCTCTACGGGATAATTGAAAGTCGCATCGATGGTCGCAGACGGTGGGATGGCGAGATACTCCAGTAGGGGAAGGCATCCTGATGGGCAATTGTTCCTGATGGTAAGGGCGGTAAGCCGCGGAAGTTGGACAGGGAAGCCACGGCCAGGGTCGGTTGGAGAGCAGCGGATGAGAGTTAGAATTTCAAGGTTTGGAGAGCCGAGGAGGATGGTCAAGAACACTTCCATTGCTGGGCTCTGGTTTGAGCCAATGTCCTCCAAATGAAGACAGTGTCAGATGGGAGTACCACCCCGAGTCCCACCGAAACGCGCAGCGTTGGAGATGTAATCGAACACCCGGGTGCTGTCCCCATTTTCCTGCTCTCCAATACTTGTGTTCTGCGAAATAGATTTGCGGCGAGCCACATGCCGAGACTGTCTGCGTCGGTGTTCACGACTTTAATGTCCTGCAGACGACAAGCGGCATCCGCCTGTTCCAAATTGGCCAGGAAGATGGTGAGTTGATGCTGGGGCGAGCGGATATCCAATGTTCCTAGCCGCGAAGCGTTCTCCAGAAGAATGGGTTCCGGGGAGTTCGCCTGGTCCTCCGCGAGATCGACCCGACCACGAGAGACGCCATCTTCGAACGCGCGAGCATAACCGGTGTCCATTTGGGGCGTGAAAAAATGGGGGGCGCTCCAAAAATCGGGACATGCGAGGGCAACTTTGCGCCACTGGCTGCTGACGCGGGTGACGTTCAGCCAGCTCAAGTCGCTGCGCAGCGTGTCAATTAATGTCGGGACGCAACGGACGAATATGACGGCAAGAATCTCTGGGGGAATACGCGAGATAGGTGCGAGCTCATTCTGCCGTCTTAGACGTTGTTTTGCATACTCGATGCGCCTTCGACGATGTTCTGCGGACTGTATGGTAAAAACTTTGGGTTCGACAGTATTGTACATTTCGTGGGTTGGAGGTAGAGTCGGGCGGAAAGAGTGGCGTCGGTAACTCGTGAGTTAAGCGTGAGGTGTACTTAAGGCAACGAACTGTTTAAGCATACGAGGGAATGGGAAAGACGGGTGGCTTACTTTGGAAATTTTGTGGACTAGATTCCGACAAGTCCTGCGCGCACCACCTTTGGTTCTGGAATATTCCATTCAACAGGAATGCACAGGTTAAACAGATTGAGAAAAAATTCAAATCTTCAAGCAACAACCAATGGCCATGCAAGCGCATACCCGGGTGGTCGATTCTGAAAATCCATTCCTCTGGCTGGGTCAAAGTCGACGTCAATGCCAGCCTCGCAGATGGCTTGGGAGTGGACGGTCTGGAGTATACAGAAACGCGAAAACGCTAAACGGCTCCAATAGGCATCCAACCCAATTGTCTCACACAAGCAAAAACAGGAAAAAGCAGGAAACTCATGAAAAATCACTTACTTATCGTTGAACGCCTACTCGAAATGGGGAGCCTCAACATACGTCGGGGCATTTAGCGTATGGTTGTTACACGTATCTACAGCCTTCAGGTTCCAAATTGCTGCAATGCGCTTGAAGTTGTTGAGAATACGAAGTTGTTTGCTTACAGCGTTGCAACGAAACACGAGTGCAAGTGTGAAATCCAAAGAAAATAAATCCATGACCGCTACTCTCCACTACTCATCTCCAACAGTGTCTCTATGCTCTTGCCCAGATCTCCCTCGCTCGCATCTAACACCCACTGTACAATCTCCGGCTCTACGGTCGGGAAGATCTGCAGCAACGTCTCCTTCGCCGCCTGCGCCGCCTGCCGTGCGCCGAATCGATCTGCGCCTGTATCCCTGCTAAATCCAAATTCGGCGTCGGCGTCCTCGACACCCCCGACCCGATTGCGAGCGACTGCAGCCGCGGCGGTGTGAGGGCTGCCCCGGGCGGCACACGCGAAGGCGTCTCGTCTGGCGGGCCCTGGTGGTACCCTGGCTGTCCCCGGCGGCGTGCCCAAGAGTGACTGCGACGACGCGGACGGCACACGCCGCACGCGCTGCTTGTACGGCGTCTGTATCGGGGGCATGTACCCGGCCTCGCCGGCGGGCGTCTGCGGCACGCCCCCGGCCAGATTAGGATTATCGTAGTAGTAGTTTGGCTGCTGCCCCTGCTGCTGCTGCTGGCGCACCGCATCCGGATGGCTCCAGTGCGGTACATTCGGCGGGCCCTGCCCCTGTTGCTGGGCAGTGAGCGCGGTTCTCCCTGCCCAGTTCAAAAGGCGCAAACGGCCCGGGGAGGTACTGCATCTTCCCCTCCGCGGTGTCGAGCGCTTCGTTGAAGATGCGGCCCAGGGCGTTCAGCGGCTTCGAAATGGTGTCCCCGGTCTTCTGGAAGAGCCGGCGGGCGTCGTCGGTGAGAGTCTGTACGGGCGTCGAAATCGCCAGGGGCTCGGCGGACTCTTCGCCTTCGTGTGAGGATGCAGATACGGGTCGTTGGGGTCGTAGACGGGGTTGTTGGGAGTGACAGGGATAGCGGGGACGACGTGAGGGACGAACGGGGGAGTCGGGGGGTAGAGATCGTAGAGCCTCTTCGACATTTCTGGGGACCTATGTTAGGGACGATCTCTTTCCCGCTGGGCTAGGAATTTCATACCTCTCGAACTCTTCTTGGGTGATATTGGACAGCGACGTGTGGTCCATAGTTTCTATAAAAGAAACAGCTCCCATCTAAGGGGAGTCGGGTTAGCCTCGAATGAAGTAAGGATTAAGACGACTTGCAGAGACTCGAGAGATAATAGCCCGCTTCGCTTTGCAGTTTCACCGGATTTCTAAATCGATTAATAAACCTGCAGGTGTTGGTCAGCTTTCTAGCACGATTGACATGTAGATACATACTCCACATTCGACAACAGATGCTCAGGGTTCGCCTTGAGCACCACAAAAATCAGTATAGGGACAAACGAGTCCGCTCCTTCGTCCTTCTTCAAATGTCGTATGAGGCCTGACACAAGTCCGTCGTGAGCCTGATGGAACGAGGAAAGAGAGGGCAGGCAAACCAAAGATGACCTTGCAGCAGTTGAGAATGCAGATAAGCTTATCTCGCGGCGCCTTGTAGTGGTTGATCTTGAGCAGCTCTGCGTGGCGAGTCGTGAGCGGGCGGTGCGGTCGATGATGCACGACACTAACCTTGCTGCGCAAACATCAGGAAACCATTGCTGCCCTCGCCCACCGGGATATCGAGATGGGACTCTCGAATCCAGCCAAATAGCGCTATTCGTTGTGTGAGTACTCTGTCGCGCTCCAGATCGTCGGCCGTTATTTGCCGGCGGGGGATGGCGTGTACCACGGCAGGGGTGAACGTACTAGAAGGAGATTCAGTACGAAATGCGAAAGTGATTGCGTGAAATTGACAATTGATAGAGCTGATTCATGACGAGTTTCTCCATGCCTTCGAGGGCATTGTCAAATTCTGCGTCTGAAGCGTTCTTCCAGATTTCGGACTCGCGCATGGGTTTGACAATGAACTAAGAGGTGGGTCAGAGCGGCTTGG
This sequence comes from Mycena olivaceomarginata, assembly GCA_029378375.1. Lineage (NCBI taxonomy): Eukaryota > Fungi > Basidiomycota > Agaricomycetes > Agaricales > Mycenaceae > Mycena > Mycena olivaceomarginata. The sequence continues at coordinate 259,900 of JARKIC010000189.1, read as the reverse complement.
CAAGAAAACACCACTCACAGTTAAGAAAATCGTTTATTATCTTGACCTGATCACCCACGGTGAACGTCCGCTTGGCGAAATTGCTCAAAAAGCTATCGAGAACTGATTGAACAGCTGCAATGATGCTGATGGTTAGACCGCCTACGATTTGAGATATTTCGCGACAATCTCGGCGTTCCTCGACTTCATCTGATCCAAAAACTTTTGAAAGTCGAACGGAGGGTCCGCTTTGCTGGCTTCAGATGACGAAGTCGCCGGCGTGCTGCGCCCTGACGTGGTTGTTTCGCTTATGCTAGCTGCAGACTGGGTGGATGGGTCTTGACTCTGGGCGGATGTGTCCTGACTCTGCGGCTGCTGATTCTGCTGCTCGACAAATGCCGAGAGCGTAGAGGGTGAGGGTACACCTCGGGCGACATCCATCGAACCTGGCCGCGACCGCGATTTGGATCGAATAGGAAGCGCGAAGCTGCGGGCCAACGCCGAGAAGGAAGGGAAGACGGATGAAGCCGGCGTTAAAGGCTGCGGCGCCTCGAGCTGATGCTGAGATGATGCTGCGACGTCTTTGAGTGGGGGTGTAGGCGGGGTGGGAGACGGTGTCCTTGGGGGCGGAGGGTGGGCTTCTGCGCTCTCCCATGCCGCCCGGGCAGCAGCCTCTTCCTGGTTAGCGAGAGGGTCGAATTCCAGTAGAACTTGTTCTGAAGCTGGGGATCTGACGTCCAGAGAAACAGAAGGCGCCGTTTGAAACCCTTCAGAAAAAGACTGTTCAAGGGCAGAGGGATCCGGAGTGTGCAGGGAGCGTTCCTCCACAGGTGTTGGTTCCTCCTTCGAGGAATCAGCTGCATCGTTCCATGGATTGGGGCTTTCAGGCAGCGCGATCTGACTTTCCACGGTTGCCGGTACCACTATTGGGTCGACTGGAGGTGTAGGATCCATAGAGTTATGGATATTGGCGAGCAGCCAATTTCCACGGTCAGGGCACAAGGCAAGCGCGCGACGCGCCGTGTCACGCCGTTACCGTCTCTTTCAGGCCAAACCACCGCTTCTGGCTAGTGGCACAAGCGTTTATTCCTTGGATTATCTACAGACAAGGGATCTTTCTTGTGGGTATCACTGCCTCTCGAAAGGCCATTTTATCCACATACTGGACGCTCACAAGCTCAAACAGATCTGATAGCCAGGCGACACCCACATCCTCGCGTTCAACGTTGTACTCACCATGTAAGTCACCGCTTCTTGGAATAACGAGTTAGATGGACGCTTGGATGAGACGCATGTTCGACTCTTCTTTGTGAAAGCTTGAAATCCATGCATTCAGTTGAACTATTAATTCCAGCACTGAATCAGGTGCTCCCACCACAATTAGTTCAAGGTGAGCCCCACCGATCTTTATCAGTTTATGCTCAAATGTAACTCGATACTAGTAAACCAGGCTTCGTCACGGGGACACCACATTACGCTCATTACGACTCCAACATGGACGCACTCGATGTTGTAGAAGATGTCGTCCTGCGGGGACTCCTGCCCGAGTCCCCATCGCAGCGCCATGAGCGGGAGATCCGGACGCAACACAACCAACTCGTGCCCATCGCACGCTTCCCTCCAGAGATTCTCGCCCACATCTTCGTCCGTTGCGTCCCGACGTCAATTGACACACTACGCAACGACTTGAGCTGGCTGAACGTCACCCGCGTCAGCAGCCAGTGGCGCAAAGTTGCCCTCGCATGTCCCGAGTTTTGGAGCACGCCCATTTTTTCACACCCCAAATGGACACCGGTTATGCTCGCGCGTTCGAAGATGGCGTCTCTCGTGGTTCGGGTCGATCTCGCGGAGGACCAGGCGAACTCCCCGGAACCCATTCTTCTGGAGAACGCTTCGCGGTTAGGAACATTGGATATCCGCTCGCCCCAACATCAACTCGTCATGTTCCTGGCCAATTTGGAACAGGCGGATGCCTCTTATCGTCTGCAGGACATCAAAGTCGTGAACATAGACAAGTTTTATGACGAGAGGGGGGCGTGGCTTCCGGCGAATTTATTCCGCAGAAAACAAGTATTGGAGAGCAGGGAAATGGGGACGCAGCCCGGTATTCGACTACATCTCGAATGCTGCGCGTTTCCGTGGGACTCGGGGTGGTACTCCCACCTGACATATCTTCATCTGGAGGACATTAACCCAAGCCAGAGCCCAACAATGGAGGTGTTCTTGACCATCCTCGCCGGTTGTCGAAACCTTCAAACTCTAACTGTAATCCGCTGTCTCCCATTCCCAGGCGGTCCTCTCACTATCGAACTGCCCCATCTTACCTTACTCACCATCAAGGAAAATCCCTCATCTCTATGTTTCCTGCTGAGCTGTCTCATCGTCCCGCCGTCAACGATTATCCATATCTCCTCCACCATTTACGCGTTTCTCGATCCCCAACTTACTAAGACACTTACCAACACCATCTACCAGGATCTAATCCCCATGTTTTCAGAAGATCTTTCTCCCGATACCTACGACACGGTTCGCATCGATTACAGGAAGGGATTCACATATTCACTCCATCACTCGGCTCGTTCCGAGTGGTCTCGCAACCTTCGAATTGAGGCGTTTCACTGGGGGCACCCTGAAGCCCTCCGCTTGACAGAGTCTGTATGCGACAACCTCGATTTCTCGCACATTACAACATTGCACCTTGATGGCATGCCCCTCATGTCTGTCAAGTACCCCCGCCCACGCCGCCGCGTTCCCCCCGCTCTCCCTGTGGGACATCATGGGCCGGAAGGTCCGCCACGTCCACACGCTGCATCTCTACAAGTCATTCCCCGGCGCGTGGCTCGAGTTTATGCTGGCACAGGCGATGCTCCTCATCGGCGTTAGCGCCCGCCTTTCATGCTTCCATACACAGGCGTCGTCGTCGCGCGGCTTACCATTTCGGGGGCCGGACGGTGTCGTTACTCATGCCTGGCCCGAGCTGCGACGTCTGGTGCTGCACGAGATCGACCTGGGGGCTTCCTCGGATTCGTATTCGTATAAGCCACGCTGGGGGGAGGTGTTCTGCGCGTTTTTGTGGGCGCGCCGCCAAGGCAACGCGCCGATTTGGCAATTGGAGCTTGACGAATGCACCAATGTCTCCGCGCATGACCTGGCGCACTTCAAACACCTCGCGGATGTGATTTGTAACGGGAAATTGCGAACGAAGGATCGTCCAACCGACAAAGAGGACGATTTCTTGCGTTCACGTTCTATTAGTGCTTTTTCACGCATGTTTTGGTACTTCTTGGGGAAAACGGAAGAACGGCCGGAGGGAGAAACGTGAAACTGACGAGCGTTTTGTCTTATTTGCTGGGTACTTTCTGTAAATCTTCTTGGTCTGTATTCGCTTTGTATATGTATAGTGTTTTTCAATGTGCTTATCGTATGTGGTCCACCGAGAATAATCTCAAAATTATCAGGCGTTTATTATAGGAAGATAACCAACTCTACGTGCTCGAACAAGGTCCTTGCCTGTATGACGAAAATCACGCTCTGAAGTGGCTCATTAGAACCGCCAAAACGATGCAGAAGCATGACTCACGGAGTGAACACAGACGCAGGGTTTGTCTTGTCGACGAAGTTCCACACCGTCTGCTCCTTGAAATGACTGGCCTTCCAATCATTGAGATACGCAGGGAAGTAGGGGATGGACGATATCAGGCTTATATCGTGAGCGATGAGGACGAGAATGTCCGGATCAGCGTCGAACGTCGCGAGCTTTTCCAACGATACTTGCGAAGTCACTGGGTCGGCGTAGAACGAATCCGGAAGATCGGAGACGGCGAAGAGCTGCTGAGAGCGGGAAAGCATGTCAAACTCGCCATCGTGGGACTCGGGAGACCAGAAGTAATCCGTAGATATCGCCGTCTTCGCCTCTTCTAAGAGATGGGCGGGGCAGGGGAAGTTTTCCTGGAACTTGGGCCGGGGGCGGGCTTCTCCAACATGGTGGAAAGCGTCCCACCGAGGGCGATGAAGGAAGTGGGGTGTCACACGAGCGAGGGCAGACAAATGACCTCGTAAGTGCTGGGGCGGATTACTATCAGAAAAACAGGGGCCGGGGGGTTGTAGATACCACTCACACCGGGCGTATTCAAGAGGTAGAAGCTTCCGTCGCCGAAATAGTCGACAGCTTTCATGCTACTAAAGCTGAGATTTGCTGCGGCGAAGTCGATCTTTGTGACTTGATGGCCGCTGAGGGTGGTATAATATGAGGTTAGCAAGGTCCGCGAAAAGGCAGATGTGAACTTACGCGAAATCACTGGCCAATAATGTCGCATTGGGGAAGTCTGGATACGTGCTGATGTCTGTTTCCGACCCAATTACAAGCCCAGTGGTGTTCGGGAATTTGGACATGTCGCCCTATGTCATCTGGTGATTAATTTTAAACCGTTCTTCGAAGGACGCAAGACACGCACGATGTGGTCGAAATGCGAATGACTGAAGAATATCAGCATGTGAGCATACGACAACAACTGCGCCTCACCTCCAAATGACGGCATCTATGCTTGCAAGAGAAATGCCTCCATCCTGAAGCAAGTCGGTAATATCCTTGTGCTCATCGATTTGGGTAACTCCTGAAGAGAAGAGGCCAGCTACACTGGGAGCGAAATTGAGGGGATCTGTCCGTATTCCTAAGTCGAACATAAGGCGTTTTTGGGAAGTTTTATGCTCCACTAGGAAGGCATTCAGCGGAAATATTGCGTTTTCATGTCCCGGAAGAACGGGGGAGTAGAAAGCGTGGGCTTCCCGCACGAGAGTCCCATTCGCGACATCAAATACCCGAACGTCGACGGTTGCATTGGAGTGGGGAATGCCAAAGTCGAGCCACGACGCGGACGCTGCACCAGCGAGGCAAGTAGCGAACAGAGCTGAGGTGAAGCGCATGATGAACTGTGTTGCTTGGGAGTGGGGGATGGCTAGACAGTACACTGTGCCTGGCTTTTTAACCAGAAACTGGAGAGCGTCATCGACGTGCTGAGAAATTGGGTGCTGATAAATACGCAAACACCGCAACGCCGACTCCGCCCGAAGTACGCGTTGCAGTTTGACTGTCTGCGCACGTCGGGCGCTCTTGACTTGGTCTCGGGACCGAGGCGCGCTCGGCACAACACCTTGATAGCTTCATGGGTGTTGATAATCCGCGAACACCGACTCAGCCCGAAGCACACCACTGTCGATCCATGGCGCCACTCTTGACTCGAGGCGCGCTTGGCACAACACATTAGCAGCTTTACTGGGCGCTGATGAATACACGAACACCGACTCCGCCCGAAGCAATCCTCTGTCGCCAGTCTTTGAGTCGGTCTCGAGACCGAGGCGCACACGACACTAGTCTCTTGCACTGACTTCCCACTCGCAACCTCGTTCTGAAACACGACACAGAATCTTTAGCAGCTTGCAGCAAGCGGGGTTTTAAGTCCGTTTGAGTGTGACTTCAAGTTGAGGAACTTCAGATCGCCATGGAGGGAGGACGACGACTGAAATCCTTCCATGAGAGCGCTTGTAATTCGTACAAAAAGAAAGCAAGAGCTTGAGACTACGGCCACGAGCTACAGTCGAGTCTAAGTGGGCCGGCCATCATTCCATTGTCCAGTTTGTTGATCCCCCTATCAACAATATCGAGGCCCAAAAAGGAAACACCGCGTTTGCCCGACTTTAGTTGCTTAGCTCCCCTCGCTGACGCGTGAACCGGCGATATAGAAAACAAAATCTGGTACCTCTTTCCCATGGTCTATTTCCAGGATAATGGATCTGCCTTCAACGAATTCTAAAGTGTTCATTAGGTGCGGCATTCATAACAATTATAACAGCTCTAAGTATTATGTTCTTCTCGCAGTTTTGGTGGATTTCCAAGTATCTCCAGGTACAGATTACGCAGTCTTATTGGCGCTGGAGTAGCTCGTCAGACCAGCCAACATCATGCAGAAGTGCACAGAACTCACATCGGTGTAAACGCAGCCGCAGGGTTAGTCTTCTCAAGGAAGTTCCACACCGTCCTCTGCTTCAGATGGCTGGCCCTCCAATCGTTCAGATACGCAGGGAAGTACGGGAGCGAGTCGCGCAGGCTGATGTCGTGCGCGATGAGGACCAAGACGTCCGGGTCGGCATCGAACGTCGCGAGCTTTTCTACCGATACTTGCGCGGTCACTGGGTCCACATAGAACGAGTCCACTGTGTCGGAGAGGGCGAGGAGCTGCTGGGAGCGGGAGCGGAGGTCGAAGGCGCCGTCGCGGGACTCGGGAGACCAGAAGTAGTCCGTCGATATTCCTTTCTTCGCGTCTTCCAATATGTGCGCGGGGCAGGGGAAGTTTTCCTGGAACCGGGGGCGCGGGCGGGCCTGTCCGACGTGATGGAATGCGTCCCCGCCGAGTGCGACGAAGGAGGTGGGTGTCACGCGAGCGAGGGCACTGATATGGCCGTGCATGTGCTAGTGAATTATTCGTCAGAAAAAGCGCAGCGAAAGATAGAAAAGGCACTTACACCGGGGGTATTCAAGAGATAAAAGCTTCCGTCGCCGAAATAGTCGATAGCTTTCAGGCCGCTAAAGGTGAGATTTGCTGCGGTGAAGTCGATCTTGGTGACGTTGTGGCCGCTAAGAAAGGTCTAAGACGGGGGTTCGAGAAATATATGTGCCGGCTCACGCGAAATCACTGTCTTGTAAAATTGCATGGGGGAACTCGGGGTACGTGCTAGTGTCTGATTCCGACCCAAGTACGATCCCAGTGGTGTTGGGCAATTTGGACATGTCCCCCTGATAAACGTTGTCAAATTGGGCTGCGAGTAAAAGCAGTAAGGGACGCACGATGTGGTCGAAATGCGTATGACTCCAGATAACCGAGTCTATGCTCGCAAGAGGAATTCCCCCACCTTCGAGCAACTCAGTGATGTCCTTGAACGGCTCGACGACAGTGGCTCCGGAGGAAAAGAAGACCGCAACGTCGGGAGCCAGGTTCAGGGGATCTTTGCGGATCCCGAGATCGTACATAACACGTTTCCCAGTTTTCTTGTGCTCCACAAGGAAGGAATACACGGGGAACGGCGCGTCTTCGTGTCCCGGAACAACGGGGGAGAAGAAAGTGTGGGCCTCGTTCACGAGAGTCGCATTCACGACATTGAATACCCGAAGGTCGACGGTGGCATTAGGGCGTTTCACACATCCCAACTTGAGGCCCGATTTGAGCCCCAACTTGGACCCCAACTCAAGACGAAGTTGGAACCTGAAATTAGGCCGATTTCGAAGTTGGATGTCAAATCGTGCTTAACCCCACGATCTGACATCCAACTTGACCCCAACTTGGCACCCGATTTCGTGCCCCAACTTCGCTTAACGCACCTTGGATACGCGAGAATGCCAACTTGATGCCAACTCAAGTTGATCTCGGACTGACGGGCATTCACACATCAGTCCCCAACTTGAGTCCCGACTTCGACCCCAACTTGGTCAAGTTGGGACCAAGTTGGGGTCGAAATCGGGGTCAAGTTGGGGCTGAAATCGGAATGCGTGAAACGCCCTATTGGAGTGGGGAATGCCAAAGTCACGCCACGATGCGGACGCTGCACCAGCGAGGGAAGTAGTGAACAGAGCTGAGGTGAAGCGCATGATGGACTGTGTTGTTCGGGAGTGGGATGCTTAGGCAGTACACGATGCCCGGCTTTTAAACCAGAAACTGAATCATGACCAACGCGGAGAAATCGATGCTGAGAGAATGGTCCGTGATATTGAGTGCTGAGAAATGGGCTTTCTAAAAGCTCGGAAAGGCAGCGGAATTGGCACGGAATTGAGCAGAAATGTTAGCCGAAGAGCAAGTTGCCAGTGGGCCTTAGAAACTGGATCTGTCGTCGTGTTTCGGTGACCAATCCAGAAGGGGTCATTGCATCCGAGCTTTTTTTTTGTGCCCGTCGTTGACCGTCTTGAGTACGTCCTAGAGTTGCAGGAAAAAAGTTTGAGTCTAGTTTAGGGAGATTGGATATTCGCCCGTCCAGCGAAGAATGAGGTCTTGTATGGAAAGCCACGGTGAGATGGTAATAGTACTAAAGTGGAAGGGCAATATGGGGGTAGTGATGTGATTGCCCATCGTTAGCAAACAAGTCGGACGCGTCGCTCGCTTTGAGTCTTTGACGCGTCAACGCGTCAAAGACTCAAAGCTTTTCTTTTCACTCTTCCCTCTTTGTCTCCGTCGCCTCTTTGATAATTCCTAGTATATATAGATCCTGCGAGCGTAGAGAAGACCATCGTCTCACACTGCGCTCGCAGGTAAGTTCCACTTACTACTTCTCTCTCGCTCATCGTCTCACACTGCGCTCGCAGTTATCTAGATCTCGTCGTCGCTCTCGATAATTTTACGCCGCCACGACGGCTTCCTCGGGCCCGCACCGTTCGCTCAACGGACGTTTCGCATCACGACCCGCGCAGTCACCTCCCGCGAACACCGCTAGACGTCTCGTCGAACGCGCAACTCCACGTCCCACAACACCCCTTGTTACGCCAGCACCCTCCCCAACGCCGACCGAGCCAGGCTCCGTCCCGCACACCAACGACATGACCGACGCCGATCACAATGCGGGGCCCAGTAACACGAATAATCCTGGCCCTCCACTCACGATGGAACGGCAGATGGGGAACATGCAGGCGCAGATGGCCCTCATGCTGAGCTCCCTACAGCTGCTACAAGCCGGGCAGCCCGCACCCGCCACTGGGCAGCAGCCACCGCCGCCACTCGTGTTGCCGGCTCAACCGCCACTGCCAGTACAGTCGCAGTTCGTACCCCCCATCGCACCACTCAATTCACCTGCCGGTGCGTCACCATCCCTCCGTTCCCTCTTCCCCACGTCAAGCCGGCATGCATCACCTCTGTCATCTCGCACGATTTCGAGGCCTCGGATCTGTACAAACTTGACAAACGGGTCAAGGACACGGCACCAGCGTACAACTTTAACGCGGCCGGTGTCCTCGAGATGAACGCTTCGAAGAACAAGACTTACAAAGTCTTGAACTCGGTCACCCTCCCCCTCCACATTTATTTCGCCATCCTTGGTGCCCACCTGGCTGCCAAATCCGTGGCCCCTACCGTATATTTCTGGCGATATATCAGTCACATCGAAACGCTCGCGTTGGAGTACGAGTGGCCTGCAGTGCTCGAGTACCACACACTTTTCTTCAACCAGCGGCAGGAGGAGATGCAGGCCGGAGTATACGCCCACTGGGCTCTCCCGACCCCGACCTCCTCTGTGTCCACGTCTACCCACACAAGAAAGCAATCCAGGCTGTCACGAAAACCGCTAAGCGGCCCACCACCGCCACGAGTGGCGACGCGCCGTGCCGCAATTTCAACGCCGGGAAATGTGATAGCCCGTGCGCGTATAAACGGCCGCACATTTGCTCCTCCCCGGGCTGTGGGAAGGACCACCCCCTTACGCAACACAAGTAGGGCCTCGGGCAGACGAACAGCCTCGCCTCCTCACCACCGCTGACTCGTCACGGCCCACTCGCTAACGACCCCGTCCTCCCCGACACACTCGCAATGGCCTCCTTACCTCATTTACCACACACCAACTTGTTCCCGGCGCTCGCGGCCCCACCGCCGCGCCCGAACACTGACGCACGCGTCAACACCGCTCCCGTCGATGCTTCCCCCGCCCCCACCGTATCTTCCGTTCTCAACGAGGACGCTTGGACTTTTTACCTACGCGATTACCCCGACAGAAAATTTGTATCATCATTAATCCACATAATTCGACATGGTGCAAATCTGGGTTTTACGGGTGATAAGACCACTACGCAATCATGCACGAACCTCAAGTCCGCCTTCGAGTCCGCTGCAACCACCTCCGCTCTGTCCGCAGACATCACCGCACAGGTCGCCAACGGGCGGACTGCCGGTCCGTTTCTTGAGCCTCCGTTCGAGAATTTCCGTTGCTCACCTTTGGGCGCGGTAACTCGCAAGCGATCCACGAAAGTTCGCCGCATACACCACCTGTCGTGGCCGCGGGGCAGCTCCGTCAACGATGGCATCCCTGACCAGGAGGCTTCCATATCGTATGACATGATTGACCGTGCTATCAGCGACATCATCACCGCTGGACGTGGCTCTCACCTCCTCAAACTCGACCTTGAGTCCGCCTTTCGCCATATCCCTGTGCGGCCCGCAGACTGGCACCTGCTCGGGTTCACATGGGAGGAGGCCTTCTACCACGACGTCGTACTCGGCTTTGGCTGCCGCTCGGCACCATACATTTTCAATCTCTTTGCAGAAGCGCTGCACTGGATTTTGGATCACCATCTCCCCGCCTTCATCCGTCACTACCTCGACGACTTCCTCGGCATTTTCGCGCCAAATGTACCCCTTGCCCAGGTTCACCAGGCTCTCGAGTGGGCTCTCGCCCTTGGTGAGCAGCTTGGTCTGCATTTCCAGCCGTCAAAAATTGCAGGCCCGGCCACCATCCTCGATTTCCTTGGGATCGAACTCGACACCCTCCAGATGGAGGCTCGTCTACCCTCTGAGAAACTCACTTACCTCAAGGAGCTGCTCACGGAGTGGGGACACCGCACGCATGCGACCCTTCGTGATGTCGAGGAGCTCACGGGCTTCCTGCAGTTCGCCTCACAAGTCATCCCTACTGCTCGCGCCTTCCTCCGCGGGCTGTACGACTTCGAGTCCGAATTTACAACACCATTTTCCCCGCCGTCGCCTTTCCAAGGCCGCTCGCCGTGACATCGCATGGTGGGCCACTTTTGCAATGGAATGGAACGGCATCCGTTTCATCTCCCCGCAACGCCGCGTCCTTCACATCTACACAGACGCCAGTGGTACCAAAGGTCTTGGGGGATTCTTTGGGGCCAACTGGTTCTCTGTCCGGTGCCCACGTCGCCATCGAACACACCATATCCAAGTCAAGGAGATGCTGGCTGTTGTTCACGCCGTCCTGTGCTGGGGCGATGAGTTCCGGGGCACCCACGTCGTCTTCCATGTTGACAACGAGGCTGTCTACAATGGCATGACCAACCTTTCCATTCGATCTGCCCCCACCATGACTCTCCTCCGCCATTTCCTCGCCCTTGCATGCCGGCTTGATTTTTCTTTTTCTTCTGTCTGGTTATCATCTAAAGAAAATGCGATCGCTGACGCTGCCTCTCGTTTCTCCTTTACACGCATGTTCGAACTCGCCCCCTTCCTCAACCGACAGCCGTGCTCCAAGCGCCTCCAGATTGGTGGTACGAACAGCACACCACTTTCCCCAAAACCGTCGCATTTTACCTATGGCACGGGCTCGCGTCCAACACCCGCAGAACGTACAACACGGGCCAGCGTGGCTTCATCAATTTCTGCAGGCTCCACAGCCTGTACAACGACGATGGAGCAATCCTCCCTGCCACTCAACCCGCCATCATGGGCTACGTCGCCAGCCTCGCAGGCCGTGTGCAACCCAAAACCATTAAAGCCTACCTGTCAGCCGTCCGCTCACTCCATGTCGACGCTGACCTCCCCTTTCTCCGTCTGCGAGACACCCATCGTGCAGCGCCTCATCCGCGGCATTAAGCGTTTCCACGGCGAGAAGGATCGCAACCAGTCCAACCCATCACCCTTCCAATCCTCCTCGCAATACTCGCGCAGCTTCAACCCGGTGTTGTTCCCGGCCACACCACGCTCTATGCGGCCTACTGCCTCACGTACGCCGGCCTCCTTCGCTCGGGCGAGGTCACTGTCGGCGGCGGAAAAGACGCCTCTCTCAACCTCACCCGCGCTGCCATCCAGTTCCTCCCCGATTTCGACAACGCCACACACATCAACCTCACCCTCCCTGGCTCCAAAAATGACCCCTTCCGCAAGGGCGTCACCCTCACCATTGCAGCCGCACCTGGTAAACCCTCCTGCCCCGTCAACGCTGTCAAACAGCTCTACGCAGAGCTTCCGCGTGCCGGGAGTGCACCCCTCTTCGAAGGCTTGGACGGCAAGCCCCTCCAATACAAAACCTTCGTCGGCGGCCTTCGCACTGCACTTGCCGCTGCGGGATTCAATCCCGGTGATTTCGCCGGTCACAGTCTCCGCCGCGGCGCTGCCACGGAGGCCGCCGCAGCCGGGTACAATGACTACGAAATTCAATTGCTCGGACGCTGGCGCAGCGACGCATACAAACTGTACATTGAAACCCCCATCGCAAGAATCCTCCACCTATCTCAACAACTCCACATGGCTCATCCCCACTCCGTCCCTTTCGAGCCTCCAGCCCTTCGTGACTACACACCCGTGGCTTGAGTCTGATCCATGATCAGCCCGAGCGCTTTAGGACCCAAATATTCATTTGATCCCAATCACCCTCTCTCTCTCTCCCCACCTCGTCGCGCGAAGGAGCTAATGGAAGGGCAATATGGGGGTAGTGATGTGATTGCCCATCGTTAGCAAACAAGTCGGACGCGTCGCTCGCTTTGAGTCTTTGACGCGTCAACGCGTCAAAGACTCAAAGCTTTTCTTTTCACTCTTCCCTCTTTGTCTCCGTCGCCTCTTTGATAATTCCTAGTATATATAGATCCTGCGAGCGTAGAGAAGACCATCGTCTCACACTGCGCTCGCAGGTAAGTTCCACTTACTACTTCTCTCTCGCTCATCGTCTCACACTGCGCTCGCAGTTATCTAGATCTCGTCGTCGCTCTCGATAATTTTACCCCACCCGCCATCCCTATTTCATTCTACATATATTTCTCTACTCAGTATTTTACATGTCCCTCGTAGCTAGGCTTGAGTCTGATCCATGATCAGCCCGAGCGCTTTAGGACCCAAATATTCATTTGATCCCAATCACCCTCTCTCTCTCTCCCCACCTCGTCGCGCGAAGGAGCTAATAAGAGGCACGGTGATTTCCGATCAACAATCCGAAACCCGAAAAGGAAAATCCCTTCCTTGCTTTCAACCACGATGGACATCTCCGCGCCTCCTCGTCAACGCGTACATATATCCACCGGCGACATCCCTAGCAAAACAATACAGAATCTGGCCGCATCGCACCCATTCACCCAGCAGGAACGTCTGTGGTGAACTTTCGCGATTCAGACTCGCGGCTTAGGCTTGTACACAGCTCGACATCGTCTTCCCCGCCAACGACGCGCTGCACGCGGTCCTATGCGCGCTTGAGACCGCGTATGTCAAAGCGGAAATGGAACTAGCAAGCCTGGTTGCCCAGGCGGAGACGTTCGTGTTGCCGCTCGAGCCTCGGAGGTGCACATTCCTGGCTCAAGAAAACCCAACGCATTCATGCTTATACAAGTGCTGCAGCACGCTCACCGCGCTGAGCATCTCTCCGCACTCGGACGACGTCTGGTGTCTTGATTCGCGCGGGGTCTTGACTCTCCATCTGTCGGCGGAGAGCTACCAGACCCTCGGCATCACGGGGCAGAAACTGCCTTTCAAAAGCCATTCCTCTGAGCACAGTGAGCCCGTTCGATGGTATTTGAAATTTCGAAGGGCTTAGATATGTACAAGCTGTATCCCTCCCGTTGCAGCCAAGCGCCGACTCCCTTAAGAACCGACAAAAGCGCGACGCCGCGCTGAAAGCATGGGATCTGCGCCGAAGGCAAGCGGGGGATGCGCCGTGGACAGTGTTGTACTGCGCGAATGGTGAGCTGTAGCTCACTCAAACCGACGTAAGCTCAACAACTAACGCACGCTCAGACGTGAGCGTAACCGCCCAATTCGCCGCCTCAAACGGGCACACAGAGCGTGTCCGAGCGGTCAAGTGCCAAACGACCTCCTCGCGCAGCGTGCGGGTGCCTATGGTGACGCTCCCGGCGCGTCCCCCCGCCGCGGATCCAGACGCGGTGGAAGACTGGGAAGACGAGATGTGCGCGCTGTTCGAGTGGGTTGGCATGGCGGGGCTCGGGTCGCAGCGGTATGTTTCACACGAATTGTATTTCAACAAATATGCCTTCTCACTTCGATCCGGATGGCAGATTACAAGCCAACGACCGCGCCGACGCGTACGTCGCGGTGTACGAGCCGCCGCAGTCTTGGATGGCCACGGTGGCGGACGTAACGCGTCTGCGCTGGCGAGGTTTCCTTGGACCGGATTTCGTGCAGTCTGTGATTGACGCTGTTTTGAGGTATGTCGGGGCGTTAGCATTTTGCAGAAAACAGGCTCATTCTCTTCGTTCCAGCGTCCCCTCTGCTCAATTCGTCGCCATCACCCTCGCATGCGATCCCAACTGCTCCGGTATCTTACATTCCGCCAGGGAAAGATGGTCTCAAAACCCCCGCGCGGGTGCCCAGCGCTGACGGGGAAGATAGCTGGAGTTTGCTGGTTGCGCTCCAAGCAAAGCGCTGGTGCCTGGCAGAAAGCATCGGACCGCTGGATACGCGCTGGGGCTAATTCACTCAGGCGAGACCGGTCGTAACAGCAGAATATAAAAGTAGTATAAAAGTAGCTAGCGGCACATACAATACACAAGTGTCCCCAATACGATTCGGTGCTACAGAGAAAAGGAGTGTGCGATGCGTTGTGTAAAGGACGTGACGTGCAGGAGAGGCATACATATGTGTGAGACAGAAGCAGAGACGGTGTATCCACATGACTGGCGAGCCAAACGAGAGGTAGCGGGCGGAAGGAGCGAAGGCGATGATAACGATGAAGCACTGGCGGCGCGCGGGCGGTCGGAATTTTCGAGGCAGTTTCAAACGTTCTGGGCAAGGCGGCGGGGCGTGATGCGCGTCAGAGACTGGCGAGCGCTGGGGTTCGTGAGGGGCCCACCCGCGGAGTGCGAGTAGGTGTGGCGGACACTCGGGGAGCCGGGGGTGGCAGGCGCGTGGATGCGCGTGTCCCACACGTAGATGCGCGGCGTGACGGTGGGGGGCGGCGACGGGGTCATGAGCTGCATGTGGGTGTACACGGCAGGCGGGGTGGTCGGGGACGAGGACGTGGGGGACTCGGTGCCGGGGGTGGACGGCTCGGCGGGGATACTGATCGGTGGCACGCTTACGCGGCGGGGTGCATTAGCGCGCTCGAGATCGGTCGCGGTGGTCGAGTTGCGAAGCGAGGACGGCGGGTGGAGGACTACGGGGCGCACGCGCTCGGGGTCGGCCGTCCCGCGGATGGCCACCACGTCGTCAGTGTCTGTACGCGTGTACGAAACGTCGCCCGCCAGCTCGTCCAGCGCCAGGGCCGCGTCGGCAGAAGCAGCAGTCTCGTCCACCAGCTGATCCCAAATCGCGCTCATCCTGATCGGCGGGGAAGGGTCCTCCAGCTGCAGGGGGCTATCGCGGCCGCTGTCGCTGCTCTCTGAGCTCGAATCTGAGACAACGACAGGGTGCTCGAGACGGTCGATCTCGCCCGTGTCCATGAATGTCTCGTAGACGGCGTTCTGGAAGAACTCGTCAGAGTCGGGGTCGAAGGGGTTGCTGACGCTCCATCTCGCGGGGTCGGGAGAAACGGATTCCGGCTGGACCCTAATAGCAGGGGCCTTGGAGCCATATGTCTCGGAGAACAGTGCACGACCCATGGAATGACTTTTGAGGAGAGATACAAGCAATCAACGATCGCAAGTGGGTGCTGAGGCTGGGCCTGAAGAGCTTTTGAGGAGGAGGAGGAGGAAGAGGGAGAAGATACGTGTGACTGATGTGACAGACGCGTTCAGCTATCTGCTTGCTTACACCGACGGAAATAAACTCACGCTCGCTTCCCGATTTGGACGACCTTGCGATTTCTGATTTAACCGCGAAAAGCGCTACCTGCTACCCAGTCGGGCGATTCAATCCGCACTCCATCCCGAACCAACGGACGATCATCCTGAACCACTTGTGCGAAAATATCGATAGAATATGAGCGCAGAAACTCGCTTTCTTTAGTATCCTCCTGCTTTTGCTCTCCCCGACCATCCAGCACGTCCGCAAACAGCCTGAAGGGGACGCAGTCTGGGCACCAGCAATCGGGGCAGTCTCCGATATCCAGCTGCAAAATCGGTGCACCGCCCACACGGCGGGCCCACAGAAGCGCGCGCAGCATCTCCCCGCGCCGCGGCCCCGTCCTGTGCCGCCGCACGTCCAGGTCAATATTGTGGAGCGCGAGACACCGTAGCCCGGCCCACGCATGGGTGAGCGCACCGTCTAGGCCCCGAAACGCCAGGCCGTGCGGAGACGTGGGGATGTTGAAGCACGAATTGTGGTGGCTGACGCCGACGAGGAGCATCGCCTGCGTGAGCATAAACTCAAGCCACGAGCCGATGTACGACTTGTGCAGGTGCAGCGTGTGGACGCCCGTGAGCTTCCGGCCCATGGTGTCCCACAAGGAGAGGGTAGAGTGGAAGCGGAAGAAGTCGGGGGTCCGCGGGAGGGGTAGTTTGGGCATGTAATGGAGGTGCAGCGTCGTGACGTTTGAGAAATCGAGATGGTCGCACACGGCCTCGGTTGCGCGGAGGGCAGAGCGCCAGCCTTTCCGTGCCCAGCCCGCCGCGTCGATTTTCACCTTACGAGACCATTCGGGACGGGCGGAGTGGTGCAATGAGCATGCGAAACCGTTTTTGTAGTTGATGCAGACGGTATCGTACATGTCGGGAGAAGTGTATTCTGAGAAAGCGGGGATTAGAGCCTGATAGACGATCTCGGTGAGAGGTGTATCTTTGGGTATATCTGCCGGGATGGTGCATGCGATGTCAATAATCGCTGTCGGCGGGACGACAAGAAAGCCCAACAGGTGTTCGCACAAGGACGAGGAATCATCAATGGTCAGGGAGGTAAGACGCGGGAGCTGGACAGTGAAACCGGGTGTGGCTGGGCAGGAGCGAATCACAGCTAGCGTTTCAAGGTTCGGGGAGCCGACGAGGATAGCCAAGAACGTCTCCATCGTCGGGCGCTGGGCTGGGTGAATGTTCTCCAGACGAAAATGTGCCAGATGGGAGTACCAGCCCGAATCCCACGGAAACGCGCACGATTCGAGATGCAGCCGAACGCCCGGCTGGGTCCCCATTTTCCTGCTCTCCAATACTTCTGTCCTGCGAAATAAATCTCCGGGCAGCCACATGCCGCCCTCACCCAGGTTACCCATATCGGTGTTTACAATCCTGATGTCCTGCAGGCGAGGTGCGGCATCCGCATGCTCCAAATTGGCCATGAACGTCGTTAGCTGAGGCTGGGAGGTGTGAATATCCAAGGTACTCAGCCGCGACGCGTTCTCGAGCAGGATGGGTTCCGGAGAAGTTGTGGGGTTCTCGATAAGATCCACCCGGGCCACGAGAGACGCCATCTTCGACCGCGCTAGCATAATCGGTGTCCATTTGGGCCGCGAAAAGATAGGCGTGCTCCAAAAGTCGGGACACGCGAGGGCGATGTTGCGCCACTGGCTGCTGACGCGGGTGACGTTCAGCCACCTCAGCCGGGTGTCCAGCTTATGGACCGACGTCGGGACACAGCGGACGAAGATGCCCGCCAGGATCTCGGGAGGGAGGCGCGCGATGAGGACAAGCTCGTTCTGCTGCGTTCGAATCTCCCGTGCTTTGCTCTCCGCCTCTGACTCGAAGAAAAATACATCGTCTTCAATGTTAAAAAGTTCCATGTTGGAAGCTGTTGGAAGCCTAGTCGCTGGTAACCGCCGATAGCAGTTGTTGGAGCAAAACCGAGCAACGGCACGTAACAAGAGCCTAAAGCCTATGAACCTGAAGTGAGCGCGCGTCTGCAAATACAATTACAGTCGCCAGTGGTAGTGGTTCGTGTTGAGTTCGTGTTGTTTGGTGCAGCCGTCAGAAAGAAACTCACGCTCGCGTCCCGATTTAGAGATTTTCGATTTTCTATTCCATGCGATTACATTTTTTTATCTTTCAAGGCGAATAGCCATCATATCGTACAAAATCTGTCGAATTGCCACTGCGAATTTACGGTACGGCTCCTCCCTCGCCCACGGGTTGCTCTTCAGCCGCCTCCCTCTTTGGACCTCTCTTGGGCACGACCACCACCGCATAACTCAGATAAATGCTATCTTCCTCGTGAGGCCTGGACTCGTTGCCGGTGTGTTCAACTGCCTCCTCAACATCCTCCTTCCAAACCGTCGACGTAGTGTGGAAGCGGGGGCTATAGAATGGAATGGATTTCGGGGGATGGTGGCTGATCCACTCGGCATCGGTTCCCTTCAGGTCGACCACGAGCTTCGACTTCGAGGGGTAGCTCAAGTATTCCTCTTCCTCACCCTTCTCCGTCCGTTTGGCCGCCTCGGCCCTGATGTGCGCAAGGATGGTGTCGACGTGGGTTTGAGTCATCGGAAAGACATCGGCGCTGCACACTGAGCTACTGTCATACATCTCGAAATCATCCCTCGTCGTAGTCCACCGAATCAACACCGGCAGTAGCCTCACGTCCCCGCCGGTCTCGCCTGCCGCAGCGTAGAGTGAGGCGTCAGAGCCATTCAGCTCGGCAGTTCCGGCGGAGTACTGGTGGCGGAGAAGAATCCCGTAGGGTTTCTGCAGCCGCATGAGCACGGCCTTTATCTTGCGGCTCATCACCTCGGCGGGGACTTCCGGCGTATCTAGGCGCTCGCGGAAGATCTTGAACGCAATGACCGCCCGATATCCACTGACGATGTCTCGCACGGCATGGTCGACGTCGGGGTAGAACGCAATCCACGATCCAACATGCGCGGCGTGCCGAGTCCAGCGCCCTCCGATTTTGATGTCGAAAGCTCCGTCCCAATGCTCGGCGGTCAGGGAAGTGTCGCCCAGCCCGACGAGAAACGTGCCGACTAGATCGGTCTCAGGCGTGTCGCGATGGGGCTTGAACTTTCCGCCTGGTCCATATAGATGTATCTTGTACGGCTCTGCGCGGACCTTGGTGGGGAAGAACGAGGCGCTCCAGAGGTCCTGCACCCGCTCGATAAGATCGGGGGAGACGCGGAATTCGCTGGCAGTGATTTCGCGCGCGTCGCGAACGCGGGGATCGACCTTCGTTTCCTGCGCTTTGACGTCGCCGTACCCCGAGACAGCCCCGGCCTCGTACCACCGTCGCAACCGCTCGGTAGTCTCGGGCGCAGCGATCCTGGGCTTGCTCGCAAACGCACTGATATCGCCATCGAATTCACAGCCTTCCCGTGTGATAGTCAGGCCGAAGGGAAGGTCCTTTATTTCCCCAGACAAGACCGTCGTGGTAGACTGCAGTTTATACAAGTCCTCCATAGCTTGCTTTGCAACCGCCTAAGTCGTCATTTAGCAGGTGCTCGGCAATTCAAAGAGCCAAACAAAATCCACATCCTCTCCTGGAGAAGAGTCTCCGTTGTCGTGTTCCTCGCCGGTGTCCGCTCGCCATTCACTAGCCTTGGTATGGCATATACCGATGGGCGTCAGATACGCAGCAGCATTATCAAGAGCTGCTTTGAGGTCAATCGCTGTGCGGAGAAGATTGGGAATAGGGCTCATGGTGGAGAGAAACGAGGTTCGACGAGGAAAAAAAGGGGCTGTAGTGATCGATCAGCTTTGAAATTGCTTGGCCGCCTGTCGTCCTGGAATCCCTGCGCACACTGACACTGAGGCCTGAGGTATCAGTGAGATGGTGTACGAAGCGAGAGCCCGCCAAAAGGCTTTTCTCCTAGAGACGACTCGGACCAGTGCGGCCAAAGAATGAATCAATCACTGCGCGCCGGACTGGATGTCGAAACCGCCGGTGAAGACCTAGATTCGCGGACGCGAAAAGGACATCGATTGCGGACATTGAAGCCCGCGTGCGGCAGCCGGAGAACCCTTTCCTCTCAGTCTGAAATCAGCCTGGCAGCCGCAACCTTGGCCGCAACATGTTCTTGGGGGTTCCAAAAGATTTGCGCGCACATCTTCAAGTGCACTGAAGCAAATAGGTGTAAAGTGCTTTGCCATCGGCGTTCCTTCTGGGTTGGCGGTGTACAATTACAGTAAGAATAAGAGTCGCCAGCGGTAGTGGTTCGCGTTGGGTTCGCATTTATTTGTTACAGCCCTTGGAAAGAAACTCACGCTCGCGTCCCAATTTAGAAGTTTTGAGATTTCACTCAATCTCAAGGTACAAAACAAAAAACAAGAATACAAGTACATACTGCGGAGTGGTAGTGGATATACAGGATATAAGTGGGGGTTGTGATGGATATAAACAAGATATAGGTGCAAGTTCGAATAGAACCGGGTATACGGTGACGAAAAACAGAGGTCTACCGCAATTGCTGGGAGACGAAAAGAAAAATACTGCGACGCCTCTCGTCGCACCTACTCCTCCCCACCAAAGTTGACGTTCACGCCCCTGCTCCTCAACATATCCTCCGCCATCTTCGCGCGTTCCGTCCACATAGCCAGCTGCGCCCTCAGCGACCGCGCCTTCTCCTCGAGCATCCGCTGGTGCTCCGCCTTGCGCCGGCGACTCCTCCGCGCGGCGAACGTGTTCAGTCGGCGTTTGTACTCGATCTGGACCGTCTTACTCGCCCCGGGCGGTGGAGGCGCGCGCCGCGCGGCGATCTCGTCCGGCTCCATATCCTCCTCATCATCGTCGTCCTCAAAGGCCACGGAGTGCGCGCGCTTCTGCGACGCACCAGCTGCGGGCGCGCGCCATTGCGGCGGGGGCGGGATGACAGGGCGGCTCGTGGGAACGACGGGGTCGAACGTGTCGAGGGCGGGGGTGCTCGGGGAGAAGGTCCACAGCTTGCTTGTGTCAAGGGGGAGCTGCTTGGACGCCGGCGCTGCCTCCGTCGCGTACCCGGAGGCGGACTCGGTCCCGCCGAATAACGCCTGCTCCTCGAGCTCGGGCATGTTTTGGAGCAGCGGCGTGTGGAGCGGGGTGTCCATGGGAGTGTTGCTGGCGCCGGTGCCGCGGTCGAAGGGCATATGCGGCGAAGTGAGGTAGTACGAGCCGTCGTCAGCTTCATCGTACCACTCACGGTAGTCGACAGCCTCCTGCTCGCCGCTATACAGATCGTTCGCCGGCTCGAAGCCGTCGGGTGCGCTGGCGGGCGCAATCTGCTGCGCGATCATTCTCAAGTAATTGCTGCACGCAAAGGACTGGCGAAAGTCCCTAGGTTGTTCAACTTGAAATTGGGGAGCATTTGGGAAGCCATCGAAGCATGGAGTCGGCGAGGGTGGACGGAAGGCGATGTTTGCTTGGTTCTTGTGTTGTTCAGACTGATTATATGTGTCGTATTCGCCATTCGACGCTGACCGCATCGAGTTGCTCGACATGTACTGTTGTGCTGAGCCCAGCGACGCAGAGGAAGCTTGGGCTGAGGCCCACTGTGAGCTCGAAGGGTCGTAGGACACCCACTTCGAGCTCGATGGATCGCACGACACCCACTCGGAGGTGGATGGGCGTTGGAAATCCGACATAGTGCAGGGAGAAAATGTGGCGTATACTATACTGGTACGCGTCGTAGAGGCGATACCAGGATTGGGATGACACTCACGGGAGCCTCAGAGAGAACTTGTTGCTGGGGAAGTGCTGATTACACGTCTGCGCAGTCGTGGAAGGGAACAAGCGGCGTCTCACGACGCGTAGGCCCCTTATATATATATCCATTGTGCACAGCCACAATAGCTGTGCCAATTAGAAGCAAAAAAAACACATCTCCTTCCGATCCTTTCCGATCTCCTCCGAACCCTGCGCTGGCGCTGCGCCGCGGACTTGTACATCCCATTTGAAGCACCCCACTTAGCACCGAAGTTGTGGGCGCCCATGCCAGGGGCACCAGGTGGTGCCCGACGATTTATTTATCTGCGTGGGAATCAAGCAAGTCAATCGCTTCATCTAGGTTTCCATCTACGCCTGAGCTGTGGTCTCTAAACGCTCGCGTTCAAGATTTTCGACACAACTTGTGATACGTCTAACTGGAACGGGGGTGCTTCCAAAACGCCGGCCACGTAGACTTGACGTAGACCGCAAATGGATTGCTACCGAGCGCAGCACGCGCAACACTTGCCCCTTTCTTTTCCAAGGCACTCTGATACAACGGAACCCCAATCCAATACTAGTCCGCCGGCCAGTAGCACACCGCTCAGCCTTCGATTTCTGTCGATCGGCCTTGGAGGCTCCGGTCTCGAGGCAGAATTGAATAGCTGTTCGTCTCCGGCTGTGCCAGTAGTAGTGTCAGTGCCATTGCGGGCCGCCCGCTGCAGACACTGCGTTCGCCTTCAAGTCTCTTCACAACCAAGGACGTGTTCGGCTGTGACCTTCCCACCACTGCCTCCGTCGATCCTGCCCTACGTATATTATAAATATGACGCTCGCACACAAGCTGCCGCCCACAGACACACAGACACTACCGAGATGTGGACCACCTTCCCGAGCACCTCCGTTTTTGCCCCTGACTCCTTCGAGCCCGTTATTCCGATGTGCGAGTGCGGCTCGGAGCACGACCACGATGCCCACGACCGTGATTCTGTCGTCTCACCGACGCCAAACAGGCAGCTCAACACCTCCTTCCCACTCAACGACCCCGCGACGGCGCTGAAGCAGCGCACCTACACATCCATACCACCCAAGCCGTGTGCGAACACTTGGCAGAAGTGCGACTCGCGGGACGCAGCCTTGGCCGCGATCGCGTCCAAGCGACGGCGAAACACCCTCGCAGCGCGCAAGACCCGGCAGCGCAAGGCGGATCATCTACGCGCGCTCGAGGAGCGGGTGCAGGTGCTTCAGGCCGAGTCGACGATGTGGCGCGAGCGCGCCCTGATGGCGCGGGAATTGTTACGCGGAACAGGCCTCGACTTTTCTTTCGACGAGCAGTAGGCGCGCGGCCACTGTATTTATTCGGCATTATCATTATTCTATTATTTATTCGCCCACTTGAATGGAGAGCTTTGAGGAGACCTTGAAAGAACAGGAAGCTGGAAATTTAGAATGCTCCGGAGAGCATAATCTATTGTGAATTACTAGTAGTTACATTGATCTAAATCTCTAAAGAGTGCAGCATAGGCATTGATTATTGCGGCTTGCACCACAGCAGTGAAGGAAGGGAAGAGCTTGCCATCATACTTCGCAGTTCACCCGATTTTAAGCGAAGAGTAGATGTACTAAGCGAGCGGTGCCCTGACATATTTCCGCCTGTACTTCTCGTCGACCGAGTCGAGGTAGTACGCGCCAGGCCAGATGTTGTCGACGGAGCCCTCGGGCGTGTAGTTGACAGCGTTGTGGTTCTTCTCGCGGAGCTGCGATAACCGTCAGAACAATGCCTCGCAGGACGAGAAACGCAAACGCACCTCAAGCGCATCCACAAACTCCTGGCACGGCACAACCTTCATCTGCTTCAGCCGGTTCAGCAGGTCCATCTTCTGCGCCATCTCCGACGTGTCGCCTTTAATGCGCAGCGTCCAGAAGCTCCCCGCGCACCCACTCCCAAACGCAAACAGGCTCGCACGCTTGCCCTTCAGCTCCGCGCTCGGGACCGTCGACAGCAGCGACGCGAGGCACCCGTACAGCGACGCGGTGTACATGTTCCCCAGCCGCCGCGAGCACGCCATCGTCGGGTCGACCTTGGCCGCGAAGCTCTTCTTGCCCGCCGCGACGAAGGTCTTCTCGACGTTCTTGTCCGTCAGGGACGCCTTCGGCGTCGCGGCGAGGAATGCCTCGCGCTCGGCCTCGGGGATGGCGGCAAAGTGCGACGCGGTGGGGGCGGAGAGGAAGTCGTTGAAGAGCATGCGTGCGTGGCCCTTGATGGCCTGCTTGCCGTACGGGCTGTGGAAGAGCGCGTAGTCGACGTTCTCAAGGGAGAACGCCGGAGCAGCGGCGCCATTGGCGTATCCGTTCCCGTTGGCGTGTCCGTTGCCGTTGGCGTGCGCGGCCTTCTTGGCGGCCTTGACGGTCTTGGCTTTGAATGCCTTGTATGCCTCGTCGAGGGCTTGGATGTAGGTCACGACAGACACGGGTCCATCGACTTCCGGGTATTCGGAGGACAGGTTGGGCTTGTAAAAGTCGTAGGTGTCGGCCATGTACGTTCCGTGGATCGCTATTTAACCAGTAAATATCTTTCTTGCTATCGTAAATCGTGGTGCTCTGGTTTCGTTGGCCGCCAGGCACTTCGGCCGTAAAGCCCGGCTCCATCGAAGCCAGAGCAACAAAAAATGAGACTCACGTTCGAAGACCACCGGTGCGTTGGGGCCAATGAGCATGGCAACGGCACCTGCACCTCCAGCCGGACGAGCGGCACCCTTGGCGTAGATGGCAATGTCCCCGGCCACGACAATCGCATTCCGGCCGTCCCAGGAGCTGGACTCGACCCAGTTGATTGCGTTGTACAGCGCAGCAGTCGAACCGTAGCAGGCGTTCTTCGAGTCGATACCCTCGATGTCAAAGTTGCCCGACTCGGCGAAGAGGCTCATGAGCGTCGTCTTGACCGACTTGGACTTGTCAATGATGGTCTCGGTCCCGACATCGATGCGGCCAATGGATTTGGGGTCGATGTTGTATTTTTCCAGGAGACCGGATACGGCTATTGCACGGTTATGGTAAAGACGAGGTCTAAAACCCAGCCGGCTAGGGACACGGACCGTTCAGTGCGAAAGAATTGATGTCTTCACGGTCATCGGGCCAGGCCATGTATTCCTGGCCGAGACCAATAGTATATTTGCCCTTGGAGACACCGTCATACTCTTCGAGGTCGGCCTCAGAGATGCACTACAGGACGGTCAACAACAGAGACGACAGCGAGTAAAAGACGCACACGACGGGGGAAGTAGGTCTCAATTGCGAGGATACCGACGTCCTTGGGACGGGGGGACTCGGCGGGGGCGTTGAAGGGGATGGTCATGGTGGTTTGTTAGAACGGAAGATGGGGGTCAGATGGAAGGAGCAATGGGTCTAATACACTTATATCCCACTCAAACGTATGAGGCCACCGGCTAAATATTGATATCATACGTTTTTTGCAAAAATGAACATCAGACGCGTTACTTCGATCAGCCCGCCCCTTGTTCCCACCACAACTCGTTCTGCGCCCGCTTTTCGGTCTTTTCACTTTCCGTCTAAACCGCTATCAAGCACAAACGGCTAGTAAAAAAAATCCACAGCGGCGCAGCTATTCGTTCCTTATCCGCACTGCAATCCCATTCCTTGGGTCCCTCGAGGCGTTTTCATAACCAGCCTCGTTGTTTTCCACCCGAGATCAATATCCGTGGATCTCCTCTTTGGGAAATGGCGTTGCGGCGCGTGACGGCCGCTGAACAAAAGACGAGGTCTCATTCTGGGTCTCCACTTGTCTCCGACGGCCGCGACGTATCCATTTTTTCTTCGGATCCTGGTAAATTCTGCTTGCCACAGCGGTTCCGACCTCAACGCACTTTTTGTCGGAAACTTGGTCGGAGTTGGTTGTGGATCCGTGGTCCCGGCTTGTGGCTCCGAGTCGATTCGCTGCTAGTACATACTCGAGTGTGTACACAGTAATTTCCGCCCGCGACGCGTATTCTGTCCAACCGGTGAATGTTGGTCTCGGGCCTCCGAGCGCCGCAGGGCAATGCCCCCGCATCTGACGGGCGGAACCATCCGTCAGCTCCGCCTCCTACTTGTCAGAGGCGACGTCGCAGCTCGCCGTTCTCATTCAACGTCTTTTAGTCCCCGACACACTGTGAGCCTTCTTGGCTTCGTTGAATTCTGATCCGTCACGGTGGATTGTTCAACTTGTTGAGATGAGTTCCCGGTTGTTATCAGATATTGCGGGGGCTTCCAACTGACAGCAATACATATCTGCTCAAATCCATCGCCAACATGTACCAATGATATCCGCCGAAATTGGCATGGACCGCGGCCTGGATTCCCGCCCCGCAGTTCAGTCCGCAATATATACCCCGCATCAAGAGGTGGATATCTAGGTAGAATTAGTCATGCGATAACCGCGGCGCGTTCAGTGTCTACGTTCAAGAAGTTCATTCGGGAATGTGGGTTACGAACAAAATCTATGCATAGTCTTTCGTTGGTGCACGTTTGTTCAGAACCGGTCTGAGATCTCTGGTACCCAAAATTCAGAAAATATCCGAGGCTTTGGAATAATTAAGCTACAACCGCCGTTGATAATTCAGTTTCGGGAGTCTCGGCAACTCCCGGGCTCCTATTCCACCCTTCTCGAACACTTGTTGAGAATCACTCTTACCTCCCTGGTGTCCCCAAAACCTCCGTACTGGTCACTGCGGCCTAAAATACGGACTCTTGCTCGCTCCCCTTCCGGGTATCTACCAGCCCATCTCCTACTCCAAACTATTGTCGAATTTCTGGAGGAGGAACTCACCCGATACGATGCCAGTTGGGATCCCGGCATTGAAGCTTATTGTGTTCTGATGCAGGAGTACAAGGGCGACTACCAAAGCCTGCTTGTTCCAGTTCCGATCCGTCACCTCCCCACCGAAATCCTGGTTCAAATATTCGAAATCCACTCAGCTGCATCAGGTTTCCCCGATTTCATGCAGTCCCCTCCGTACGAATTCGAAATCGAGTTGAAGCGCCTCGCACACGCGCGGCTTTTGACCGTGTCCCAGGTGTGTGCGCGGTGGCACGACATCGTCTGAATTGACACCCTCACGTTTTGGACGATGTTCGAGCTGAACAGCATCCTCTGGAGCACTTCATCTGGTGTCGCAAAAACGACACATTGCTGGAAACGTCTTTGGAACGTGGGCAGTGCGCCCCGAATATGATCAAAATCCTCGATTTCCTTGATCAACCGTCAGAATACTTTTACAACACTGCCGTCGATGGGAGGGTGCGTATTTCATCGAGCCAATCGACGGTCTCGACTTTTCTATATTAAATAAAGGGGAACCGACCACTCATAAAGCTACTCCAACTCAATGCGAGGGACATGTCATCATCTGCGGCGGCCCAGTCGGTGGAATTTTTCCGCAGTTCACCGCAGTTGGATTCCTTGCTCGTCCTCCCCCGTTTGTTACTGGGAAGGATCCCCTACAATCAACTGTCCCGGCTCGATTGCGATGGGGTGCCTCTCGCTGAGGTCCCCCGTGCAGTATCGTTGATGCCTCTTGGGTCTTCCTTCCCCATTTCGGAAGAAACTGTTTTATGGATGCCATTCACAGCGTCGACGATCCCCACTCTCCACTGCCTTATAAGTGGGACCTTTCGCCCCTTTCAGGCTTTCGTAGCTTTGGGCAAGATTTTCGCGAGCCTCGTTTTGCCAAATCTCGAGGAACTGGTTTTAACGTCCTACTCTTTTTTCGGAATTCCCTGTGGAATGGCCGCACTGGCAGTTCCTAAAACGCTCCGAGTTTAACGGCCACCTCCGAGAGTTGCTCATCGCCGAGGTACGCATAACAGAACGCTACCTGATCGAAGGGCTTTCTGAGCTTCAATTACTCGAGTTCCTCCAAATCGCAGACCACCAGAAGACGAACGGCGACGGCGTAGATTTTATCGTCACTGACAGTTTCTTGTGCGTCATGACATTCCAAACTCCTGCGGACAAACCGACGTCGCGCGCCCGGCATCTCGTCCCGCGGGTGCGCCGTCTTGGCTGCGCTTCGCAGCTGGCGTTCACCGAGAGCGTGTTCGTCAACTTAGTCACTTCCCGTGTCGAAGTGTGCGTGTTGGACGATCCCATTTATGTCGCCGTGTTTCGGCTTGCAGCTGGCGATGAGGCCCTGCATCGCGCTGCGCCAGTACATACTGCGATGCAGGGGCTTGTCGCGAACAGCAAGCGGCGGCTCGCGTAAGAATTTACTGGATCTTTGTATCCTTCTAGAATCCGCCAGTTGGTTTTCATCTCTCAGGTTTTCGTATTTTTCTGACCTCTTCCTGGTAACCAGATAACAAGCGATGCAGTGATCTGCTGGCAAAGCAAAACTTAATGTAAATTTACAGGGGGTTTGTCTGGGTGGTTCACGAACACGGTCAAGTAATGTTGTTTTTCAAGTTGAAAAGACAACCAGCCATAACATGATTTCGTATTTCTGTGTGTGGGAAGTTCTGTTTGACTGCTGAGCAAGCTGCTGGGTCGATACTGGCTTAATTCAGTTCTTAGTTGGGCAACTTCTTAGGGTTGAAAATACAGGTTGAACCAGGAAAGAAATTTCATAACATATACCTATACCCGCTCCAATTATCTCCCTTCTCGCGCTTCGCATCCTCCACCGTCGCATATCGTCCATTCCCATTATCCTCCAACTCTTCGGATCCGATAACCTCGTCACGCTCCCCGCGATCGCGCCTGGCGTTCTCTTTCTTCAGCAGATACAGCATTGTCGAGTTTGCGATAATGCCGATGCAGATGTACATCAAGACAAGGCCTGTGCGTGCAGATTTTCAAAGATGAACTTCCGCCTCCCCGGGAACAGAACAACAAAACGCACCGTGTCCTATAACGAAATGATCCGTATGTATGCAACAGATGATTTTTTTGACGCAACTTACCGAGCGAATACCAAGGAGTATCACGAGCACGGTACTGTGATCCATCGCGTGGGCATTTTGGATCGTATTGGAAACAATGAAGGGACGCACAACATTTGAACTGACGGCGCCATTGATATTTCCCCTACAAATGCTCTAGACGAGAGGTGGACGGTGAAATTCTGGCTCACATGCTGATTGCGAGCGCGAGTGTAACTCCGCGCTTGTATACTCCCTCCTGATTATTTGCAATCCAAGTAACAGTGTTTGCTGAGTGGTGGCTGAGCTGACAAAAGAGGCCAAAATCAAAAGACGTACGAACGACAGGGAAGATCCCGCTTTCGGAGCATAATTAGCGACGAGTCGTTCAAGTTTCTCAAAGCGAACAGACCAAGTCGCTACGTAAACGGCGAAATAGGACAGTGCCGCGTTGCGGGAGACGATCAGTATGATATAACCAATTCCACCTAGATTTAATCAGTAAAGAAGGATCGGAAGAGCATGGCGACCTCACCGATAGACAGCATCACGCTTTGAATGAAATGTTATTGACGCGGAAACTGGAAGCCTAATTTTGCCTCTTACATATTACAGTAGCCTCGGCGGCCATGCTTGTCGGCATACAAGGCCACGAAACAGCTAGTGAAGATATTGAGACCGTCAGCGGCCATGCCTGAGAAATTACTGTATCAGCTCCTCACGTCACAACAGCCGCGAATGCGTATATAGGAACAGTGAGCAGGTTTGCTGGGGTCG
The DNA here is from genome assembly GCA_029378375.1 of Mycena olivaceomarginata. Lineage (NCBI taxonomy): Eukaryota > Fungi > Basidiomycota > Agaricomycetes > Agaricales > Mycenaceae > Mycena > Mycena olivaceomarginata. The sequence continues at coordinate 230,834 of JARKIC010000189.1, read as the reverse complement.
CGCGGAACCCTGAGCGATACCGAGAAAATCAGCAAGGGGTTTCCAAGGTTGGAAGCGAGTTCAATGCGGTGGCATACCGAGCTGGCCAAGGAACAAGTCAGCGAATATTCACCCGGCAGATACATAACCATAGTACCTGGTTTATGATCGACGGAGTGAACAGAGAGAATGCGTACAGAGGCATGTCGCATCCCTAGAAACACGCGTTAGGTAAAGCAATCGTAAGTCGAGAGAGACGTTCCATAAGTTGAACCACTGCAAGACTCATGTGAATTGACTTGCAAATTAAGAAAAAAGTGGCTGTACTTGAGAACCATGTCTTCCAATCACGAAAACTCGACAAAATGTTTTTCATCTGAAGTTTCTCGCCCGCCGCCGAATACTGGTCGTCGCCCTGAAGTCTCCTGACCACAAAAGTTCTCTCTGCCTCTGAGAGGAACTTCGCCGTGTCGGGGAAATCTTGAACAATCCAGTACGACGCGACACCAGCAAGAATCGTAGCAAGACCTTCAAGAATGCTGGCACTGTTGGTCATTCATATGTCAAAAAAGAAAATGCTCACAAGATCCATGACCAGGCTGGTCGCCCTGCCACCCCGCCCATGTTAGAGATGGCAGCCTGGAAGGTAAGGGAGGATAAACAACCACAAAATCTGATAAAGATTCGAGGATTACAGCAAGAAGGCCTCCGAAAGCCCCAGATAATGTGGTAGCCGAAGTGAATAAAGCCGTCCGGATCCCTGCAAGATGTCAAGGTTTGTTTACTTTCGGGGACCAAAACGTACCCAGTTCTTTTCGTTTATAATAGCTAGTTAGAACCTTAACAAAATCGTACGTATACATTTTGAGAGGTTTGCATACCAACTAAGATAATATGCCATGCCTACATGGGTCAAGTTAGCGGTATTTCATCGCTCCTAATAAACTCACCTGGATAAAGGCCGGCCTCGAACGTGCCCAGCATCCATCTGAGCCCTGTGGGTAGCGTTAAGCTCACAATTGATGTAACTCTGTGAACCTGAACGTGCCGACGAGGCTACCAAAGTTGTGCGCCACCCCTTGAAGCGTCTGCAATCACTTTTGAACCTGCCGAAGCTTTGCCATTGTGGATTTCCTACCATGATAAGGCCCCACATCACCATGAGAAACGCAAACCAAACGGAGGGCCGCAGGCGTTTCAGGAAAATATTGGACGGGACCTGGATTGAGGGAACTCATTCGGTCATGAAACGGCAGCAAAGGGCCAAGTACCTCAAATATGGCATAGCTAAGTCAGTGAATGCCGTTAATACGACTCATCGACCCGGAATCGTACGACTGACGCAATGAAGAATACCGTCAAAGATATCAAATATTGGTTGTCTGAAATTTCGAGGTCCCGTTCCAAGTTATACAGCTGCGGCGTCGCGATAAGGCTTTAACAGAATTGTGTATTGTTTGACGCACTTTTGCGCTGAGAACTCGCTGGTTAGCTTCGAAATATTACTGAAGCATGCACTCACTTCCCAATACTCGTCCGGTCAAGGAAACTGAGCAAGTACAGGAGGGAGAACCACGGGATAAACCGCAGGTCGATTTTGCGCATGACTTTCCGCTCGTCGATTTCAGCGGTATTGATATGGGCATTGTACAACGTCTGCTCGGGCTCAACGGAACCCTTCTCCTCAACGATTTGCACCGAGTGCTTAGGTGAGTCCTTGATATCCGGTTCCATACGGTGTAGTGAGTGGGAGAAAGCTGGGTTTGGCGCTGTTGTGATAGAAGAACCACTGCATGACAGCATGCGGCCTGTACAAGGCTTTATTTTTGCCAGATTTCGTCACGGGTCGGATTTGGAGGTGCCAGAATGAGTACAACGCACGAGCAGAGTCCTTCGAATGGCATAGACAAGAGTAGAATTCCATATTCGATCCAGAGGCTTGAATCACAAAGTGAGTCTTTTCAATCCAAAGTTGTCGTTCTCCCACGCCCCCAAAGATGGAAGCCGAAAGCCTTATCAGCGCCGCTTCATGATCATTGGCTTGGGAAGTCCTCCTGAGAGCCTGGGAAGTCCTGAGAAGAGATTCCAGGTGCCTGGTGGCTGTTACTCCACTTTTGAAGAAGCAAGGATATGACAAGAAGCCTGGGACAATATAGAGGTCCTGTGGTTTCAGACCAACCGTCTTGCTCCAGCTTGAAGTTCCCGCCTAGGCTCCGAGTTGGACGCGGACGCCACGCGCCGCTCTGCATATGTCAGATAGACTATTTATGTCTCCATTTCGGGAAAGATGGGAGCTTCACGGATTATAGATCGACCGTTCAACCTGGGAAGCGGTGGTCCGTCTCCGCGATCCCGATGTCATCCCACGACGTACTGGTCCTACAGTACTGCCAGCTTGAGGTTGGCATGCAAGCTTTGAAGGTACTTCGACCTGGTGCACTTGAAAAAGACCCATTCAAAGCCACGGCAGGCAACGGCGTTCCATGGAAGTCCGCGATGCCGGGTAGTACGAGTGGGGCAATACTTTGATAACCGCGTCCACCTCTGACAGCGTTAAGAAATGGAGAGAAACGGTCAGCTGAGTCCGGCGTAAAGGCGAAAAAATTCTCTGGACCCACTCTGCACGCCAATCGAAGAACCACGGTAAGTTTACATCCAGTTGAGAAAGATATGGAGCCAACCTGAGTACGTTGCTTAAATTTTGTCAGATGTTTAATGAAGGATGCAAAAGGATGTCGAGGGAAAGCGTGGAAGATCACTAACCCCATATGTCACAGCCTGATATGTTGTTGACGAGCTCAATTGGCCTTCTGACCGCCGAACACCAAATGAAAAGCTTCGTAATAAGGCCATTACGCTAGACTGATAAACGAATGATCTTGCTGGCTCTCCCAAACCACCATGGACACCAAGACCTCCCCCCCCGCGTCCGACACTGCTACGCCTGTTCAACCTCCGGTTTATAATGCAGATGTGGATACGAGCGGTGTAGATGAACGCAAGCTGCTTCGGAAGCTGGATATGGCACTCATCCCTTGGCTCAGGCACGTCGTCGTCATTGATTCAGTTCGGCCTTTCTGACGCTGGCTCAGTCTCTTGTACCTGCTGAGCTTTCTAGGTACAGTACCTACTACTTTCCTTACTGGAACCAGTGATACATCTCGTTCTCCTAGATCGCACAAGCATCGGAAAGTAAGAACTTGAAGGTCGATTCCTTGCGACGATTTGACTTATTAGCCTTTGAATCTAGTGCCAAGGTAGAACTCCCCGCATTTTTGTGGATTTTTCGTTGAAAAAGCGCAGTTGTACAATCTGGAAGCGGACCTCCACATGACGGACGACCAATACCTGATTTCTTTGACGGTGTTTTTCTTTAGGTGAGCCCTCTGAATTTTTCGGAGCATCGCTGAAGTTACCGCTCTAGTTATGCTATTTTCGAGGCTGGTGTCTCTCGATCATCTTTTATTCTTTGTTCCTCATGTCGAGTAGGTTCCGTCAAATGTATTCTTGAAACGTTTACGCCCGTCCATCTGGTTATCACTTCTGATGCTGCTGTGGGGAGTTATGATGGTGAGCCCTTCAAATTCAAGTTTTCCGAGGCTCAGCATCTTACAATTTCTAGACCGTCCAGGGACTTGTCCATAATTTTGGTGGTCTCGTCGGTACGGCGGATCGTTTTAGTAGCAGTTCTGTGTCTAACCGCCGTATTCCAGGAATGAGGTGGATGCTTGGGACGTTCGAGGCCGGGCTATTCCCAGGTCAGTGTTCGAGTTGACATACTTAGCGATGTCAAAGACTGACTCTACCCAGGTGTAAACTACTACCTGTCATGGTGCGTGGGTTTCTAAAATATCTGTACATCCTTGACAACTCTGTGAATCTGCAGCTGGTACAGGCGTAGCGAGTTCGGAGTAATTGGGCTTGCTTTCCAGGATGTTCGCATGCTGACGGCTTGATGAAGATCAGAGCCGCGATATTCTTTTCGGCGGCCACGGTATCCGGTGCATTCGGTGGTTTGCTTGCCGTAAGTGACCGTCTAATTGCGTCGTTCATGTTTTAACTGAGCTTCAGGCCGCAATCTCCAATATGGAAGGCGTTGCTGGGGAAGCCTGCCTGGGCGTGGATTTTGTAGGTTCATTTGTAACTCACTCAGACAGTGACCGATCGATCTCCCTCTAGCATTCTCGAAGGCTTGGCCACTGTACTCGCGGGTGCGGCGTCGTTCTGGATTATCCAGGACTTCCCGGACACCGCCAAGTTCCTTACTGAGGCGGAACGGACCGTTGTGATCAGGCGACTTCAGTCGGACGACCAATTCTCGGCCGCAGGAGAGGTTCTCAAATGGAAGTATATCTGGAAGAGTTTGCTCGATTGGAAGACCTGGATCGGTAAGAACTTTGGACAAAAGGTGAATCCCCGCTAACGAGGCATTAACTAGGCATGGCAATCTATGTCGGGGCCGATATGGTAGGTGTCGGACTCTCTCAAGGTTTTAGTTCCGACTCTTTCTTAGCCATTATATGCGTTCTCCCTTTTCCTGCCTTCCATCATCAATCAGGTTCGTCGCCGCTTGAAATTGGTGTCCTCCGGTCTGACAGTTGTTTAGCTCGGTAATCATAGACGTTCGTCGCTGAAACATGTCTTCTGAATGTTTATCAGGATTCAAGGCTACCCCCGCGAATCTGCTAACGGTTCCAGTGTATTTCTTTGCCTGCTGCATAACGTGATTATTCTGTTTCCCCATCATTACCTCGATCCTCATCTCCCATAGATGCCTCGTTGGATTCTTAGCGGACCGATACGGTCATCGAGGATTTTTCAACATGTAAGTTGAACAGTCACGTGGTGGCAATCTGTACCATTTAATGGCTTGGTTTCAGTGGTTTCTTGTGTATAGGTAGGCGCTGTGTCCTCTCGTAATATTCTCTATCCTTTGCTAAGCCTCTGAATAGGGGGCGCGGGATATATAATCCTCATTGCTTCGCGAAATGCGGCTTTATCATACTTTGCCGTGTACATGGCTACCTGGTTCGTCATACATCGCCGCCATGCTAATTCCTTGATATTCAACCATATTTAAGCGGCATCTACCCCGTCATTCGTGCGTATTTGTCAAATATCAGTCGATTGCTAAGGTCGAATTCCCGCCTCTCCAGCCAACTCGATTGCTTGGGTATCAAACAACGTTGAAGGTATAGTCTATTCAATTCATCACAATTTGGTCCAAATCTCAAAATGACCTAGGATCCTACAAGCGTAGCGTATCCCTGGCGATGGTGATCAGCTTGTGCGTTCCATTTCTCCGATCTATATGAGGAATTCTAACGTTTGCGCAGCGGCAATATCAATGGAGCCGTCAGCTCGAACGTGGTAAGTAAATGAAAACTCCTTTCTCCTTCTCTGATAAATTATTTGTTCAGTATCGAGCAAAAGGTATTATCTATCATTGCCCGGAAGTCCAACTGATGTCGCCGCAGACAAACCCTGGTACCCTCTTGGTCATGGCAAGTCCCCCATGATTTCTAGTGCGGCACACAGCTCACTGTCTTTCAATAGGTTTAGTGCTCATGTACATCATGTTCGGCATCATTGCCTCGACGACTTATCATTTCGCACTACGGGCGGAGAACGCGCGCCGCGACCGGGGAGAACGAGATGAAATCATCGGCAAAACCGACGACTCTCAACTGAACGAGAAGAATGGTCGGTTCGACACGGTCGAGGACGCGAAAAGAGAGAAAGGAGACGAATGGAGTGGATATAGGTACATATTGTGAGCCTCTGCGTCAGATTCACTACACGAACTTGAACGAGAAACGACAATTGTATGAATGCCATTTGATTTGATTTGATTTGACTTTTTTTTGTGGAGTGCAAGGCAACGAGCAGACAGATCCAAAACATATCTACATGTGAATGAGCACAGCCAACCCGCGCAAAAGGGTATTTAATACTTAGACGGGTGTTGTTGTCACTTTCTCGTGGAGGTTGCAGTGCTGGAGGCTAGCCGATTGTTGGTTGTCCAGTTACTGACCGTACGACCAAAAAAAAAATCAAGCATGCCTTTCTCAGTTTCTATGGCAAGCAGGTCTGAGCCGTGGGTCCAATGTCGTGTCATTTTTTTCATGTCCCCTGTTGGTCTTACTTCAAGCATCGGCACCTGGCATTCGAATTCCAAAATAGTAACCGAGGGGCGTGATTCAGTCATTCCAAGCTAGCACTGCCTAGCAGCTCCGAGTTCTAAATCCTTATCGCATTCTACAACAGTCTGTATGGACCGGAGTTCTCAGTATACCCTATGTTTTGGCAGCCTTGAAAGATTAGCTCATCGCTAACAGAGGCAAGTTCAACTTCAACGTTACTGTGTTGAAAGGTACGAGAATAGGGCTGACCTTATTTTGCGGCCACTAGGTGAGCGTGAGTACTCGGCCCCGCTCTGGGGAAGCAAAAAAAGACTTTTTAGCGTGTTGAGATCCTGGCGACGTTTTGGCATTGCTTGTCTCGAAAAAAGATGAAACTGCAAAAAACAAAAAAACAAAAAAGAGACCTGCCAAAAAAGATTTCCGGATCGGGGAATCGAACCCCGGGCTGCCGCGGTAAATCAACGTTACTTTCAACACATGAGAGGCGGCAATGTTAACCCTACACCAATCCGGAGATATACTTCTACGTACTCGCCACATCAAATCCATACCGGTGACCGCCCAGTTCAATTTCAACCTTCCTATCGTAGTGCCCTTGCCTCTAGAACCTCATAATTTGATCAGTCACCTTCAAGCCGCATCGGCCGATGGCGCTTGTATTTGGGTTGCGACGGGGACCAAGAGACCGCAAGGGGCGTACACCAATCCGGACATCTCTGCCATCTGGATCCTGAACCATACATATTACCGATGACCGGTGGGCCAATTCCTCTTCTTTGTATTACCCAAGAGAGGTAACATGTGCGCCAGCGCTGTGGGTGTCGAGCCTTGAAATGAAGCCAGGATTGCTCGCGAGGACTTAAAATTTCTTTCGTGTTTGTTGATGCAGCCTAGAGCAGCCATCACTCAATCCGGATTGGTGTAGGGGTTTAAATTTCCGAAAATGGTTCCGTCCCCATTGCAAAAAATCTCAAGCGCGGGGAGGTGTAATACTTTCACGGTCGACCTTGAATGAGGTAGTGAACCAACTAATATCCTCGAGGCGTCAGACAGGACGAGACCGCGTAATTTGGGATGATTCGGAGTTCGCTTCTTGCTAAGGGTGATGAGGTGCATCTCTGCTGCAGACAGAACCTATATTCAAGCAGTAATGCTTGTCCGTAGTGGTGTAGGGGTTAATATTGCTGCCTCGGGTTCCGTCCCTTGGTCAGACACAGCGACTGTCGCAAAAATCCTGCTCGGAATTCAACGGCTTGTGTCCGGCTGCAGGCCGGATCTGAAAATGGCGTAACGCCATTTTCAGATCAAATTCGCTGCAGATCCCGCACATCGTATGTCCAATCGCGACGGTGCCCTCAGTCCGGCGCGTTTCTCGTTTCGCCACGACTACAGCTCGCAGCCGAATGCGGGTAACAAAGAACCAAGTCGTTCGCTAATGCATGGATGATGGATCCGATTTCTGGGTAGGTAGGTACATATAGACACATCTTAAGGTAACAAACAGCCACGCGGAACTTTATACTAGTAGTACTTGTCGTAGGGTAAACCGGAGTTGGAGGTGAGGGGTAAGGTAAGTAAGGTGTAACAGAAACAGAAACAGAATGATGCTGCAGGGTCCAAGAATGAGATTGATTGCGAGCCAAGACGCGGATGAGAGAGAATAAAGAGAAACAGAGCCCGAATAAAACTGCATTTTGCGCCGCTCCACAGCCCGAAGTACGCCCCAGCGGTGGACACGATGCCCACCGCCTTGCCCACGATCGTCGGCGGCTCGACCTGCCCCTCAACGGGCGGGGACGGCGACACGAGTGAGCGCTGCAGCGCGTTATTCGGACTTGCCGAGTAGTTGGGATCAAAAGCCAAATAGTAGACCACAGTACCGGTGGATTTTAATCATTTTTTTTAGTAGACCCCCTTGCGCCGCCATTAGTGAACACGAGGCTTTGACGAGGCTCTAGTCCTTCTCTCTACCATGGCACATCCTTTGTTCTGGCCCGGAAAACGCTATTTCTACGCAATCGGGAACACCTCTGCCGTGTCGCTTGCTCGAGATGTACCCCCGACAAAGACATCCGTCTATTGCTTCTGGGCTGCGGAGATCCGAGAAACGTGCTGTACACTCTCTTTTCCGAACATGATACTGGTGAGTGACTCGATTAATCCCAATTCGACAGAACCTAGCTGAAGTATCCCACAGCAACCCGCAAACTTGACTTCACATGTGTAGATTTAGAGCCTGCGGTGCTTGGTTTGTTTCCCCTCGATTTGACTGCCCACCCCGTTCTCAATCCTGCTCCAGCCCGCAATGTCCTGCTGCTGTCCCTCATTATCGACAAAAAGCCTGTCGAAAACCTCTTCGACATCTTCTTCCATCTATATCTGGAGAAGGATCCTCTTGCCCTGCTTGTTTCTCAATGCCAAGCTCTCCTTGTTGCTTCGACCACGTTGCAACTCTGGAAGGAGTCTTCGTATGGTTCCACACTTCCAATGAGTAGCCAACATACCCTGACCGAATTACGTTGGCACTGGGATCAGTACGCCAGAATGCACTCATTGCCCAAATCACAGCTGGACGCGATTGTGGCGAATTTCAGAGGGGGGGTTACAGAATACCAGCGCCAGTATCATCAGGGGCACCTCATGATGCACACCAGCCGATCTGCAGGGCCGCTCATGATGTGTGCCTTCCCTGTGCTCTCTGAGTGCTTCCATGACTTTTGGAAACATGGGACAACATTTGTATCTGCGCCTCGGCGCTCTGCAGCTATTCTCCTCAACCCCACTTTTGTCTACAGTCAAGACGGCGTCGGCTGTCACATTCATTACGGCACCGACCCTGTCATACCCTTCCATCTAGCACCCATCTTTGGTAACCTTAACGCCTGCACCATCTCGTTCGGATATTGTGAAAGGCATCCGTTCCCAATTCCTGGATTGGTGCGAGGCGTTCCGCAGGTACCACGAACGCGGCCTGTGTGTCGTTCGCGTTTTCTTCGCGGATGCCATCTTTGGTGCTCGCGCTCTCCAAATCTGCAGGGAGTCGGGTGCCGTGCAGACCGGAATTCCTGTATGTCAGTGGCGCGCCGAGACGATCACTCTTGACAAGGAGGAATACAAGCACGCCCCACTTACATTCGACGTGGTTGATACTTCCAATCTAGACGATCATCTTGGTTTACTCAATGTCCTTGTTACATCCATACCTCTCTTATCAGGCACTGGTGACGGCGTCCTCTATCTAGAGTCTCTCCTCATCCAAAATAGTGACGGAGATGCCCCCAAGGACTTCGCCAAGCGCTTCTGCGCTGACCTGACAGTCATGACTGTCCTTTTCCACCTTTGTCCTGTCGATTTTATCACAGGCTACTCAAGCCGTGGGAACGTCCATGAGCTGCTGTCATACGAGGTGGTGCGTCGGTCACAAGAACCAACTCGGCAATATCATCAGGTCACGACTTGGAAGACACCAAGCGGCGACCCTCCGGAGCTCGAGCCACGGCACTTGGGCACTTTCCTCTATGATCTGTACCATGCACTTTTTGAGGAGGAGGATGCTTTGACGTTCTATCAACGTCACCGTGTCAATACCCTCGATGCCATCAGCCGCGCCAGTATTTCGCACTATAGCCGAGAGAGCTTTGTGCTGCTCTTGAAGTTCATTCGGAACAGGCTACAGATTTCTCGGGAGCAATGGATTGCGGTCCTTGACAGATTCATCGACATTCACCAATCTCATCTGAGCCCCTTGAAGGTGAACGCCCTCAAATATCAAGACTTTTGTGGTCTACTTCATCTCCACGGGGTCTACACCATAGACATCTATCGACGAGACAACACGGCTCGTACCGGGCCCTTCACTGCATGGTCTAGAGTCCCTCCTCTGTTCGTGTGTTCTTGACGGTGCCGAGAGAGAAGCTTCATGTTCTCGCCGGGAGCTCGCCTGCCACACCTACCCTTGAAGCTGGCATGCGAGGGCCCCAGGATGCAGAACATCTTCTCATCCATTCACACAGCATTTGGGACTATCTCTGCCATTGGAACGCCTGCGAATCCGAAGGCATATTTCGAGGAGGAGCCAGAGGGGTTCCAAGGCAACAAGCCCCTCGTTGTCTCATTCATCATGCCATCCATGTTGCTTATGGATCACGGTCCTGCCAAAGATCTTCCCCGAGACATGTTGATTACCTTCGGCATTCAAAGCAATGCAGCCAACGTGATGCTTTATGAAAAGACTCTTGGGTTCCGCCTGGAGATCCACACCGCTAGGCTCTTTGACAAAGAAAGTGTTCTGGTTATCCCGGAGCAACCGCTACCGTCTGGACTTTCCGTTAGCATGAAGGTGCCCTCCGCTTCCGGACCGATTGGATCTCAAGGCCCCATCGGTGCGGATTTCAGCGAGGAGTGCGATCTGCTGGAATATTTTTCGACCAAAATCAATGTGGAGGACGAATTAGCCAAGTCAGCATTTCAATCCTCGGAGAATGTCCATGTGCGGCAGATCTCGTTTGACGTCATCCAGCTCGTGCTGGGGGGAAGAAAACAGGACATCGTTTTTCCATTCCCTGTCGCAGGGGCGCAGCACCGATTACGCTTAGCCAGGAAGTCCCTTTGGATCGAGGTTAGTTGGCCTGTATCTTCTCTGCGTCTCCTTAGACTCGGAATTGACATCTGCATCCAGATCATTGTTCCTCTTCGAATGTCTTTCACACAAGAGGGAGCAAACGTGGACCCGTTCCCAGTCACCATTCCTGGCCTCATGCCTTGGAGCATCCACCGCCTCAACCTCGAGTGTCTTCCCATCTTGAATCTGAAGACCCGTAAGCTTTATGAGTGGCTCAATCCACATGTCGGTGCTGCCTTTTCGAGCCGAGAGGCAAAGGCGAGAAAGAAGAAAGACGTGGACGCCCTCATGTTCGTCAAGGACAGCATCCACTCAATCATTGTGCGTTCGTCTGGGATCCAACCCAAAGGCTCTTCCCCTCAGCGTGTTTTCGCCCTTCGAGACAAGGCAACGAACAACTGTGACACCATCCTTTTCATCGACAAGCTTCGATTTGACCTCTCTGCCCACACTGTGGTCTGTGATGGCTTTGCTCTGCCATTGAGCGAAGAACGGATGACAAAGATAGGGCATGATTTTGGGAAGCTTGTTCCAAAGGTGATGAACATCGCTTTGGAGCCAGGCGAAATTACATCCTGGAAGCAGCTACTTCCTGTTCTCGTCGAGAGATGCCGCACTTGGGCGCACCTCGACTCATGCCAGTACATCAGCGAAGGCCTGGTCCCACTCACAACCGAAATGGATGTTATCCCTCTCTGTGCATGTGGTGAAGGGCGGGACACACAGCGAATGCACAATGAGCCGCTCTGGAAACCCCTGGCGAAGTACTGCACCAGGATTGCACTTTCGCCCTTGTTTGGCGTGTCGTACTTGGAGACCATTTGGAGGACAGATCGAAGGTGCTGCGTCTGTCGAACGAAGGCAGGCTTGACATGCCCGAAATGTAAGAAGGACCGATACTGTGGCCGGTGAGTCCCTTATCGTAGGCCAAGATCAGAAATTCACCGTTACTTTTAGGGCTTGTCAGAAGAAGGACTGGAAGAGACACAAAGCCATGCATCATGACATCTGGGAGAAGTGATGTGTCGAGACTGAAGAGAACGTTCGAAAGAGGCGTTGTAACCGTCCTTTGTGAAACCATGTCATTTCTTTTCTTGAATTTTGAAATTTATCCAGAATTTCTACCCATGTTCACTTATGTTCGTTACTGAGATATACCATGATATCGTCAATTGAGTCCACTCGGCATCAGAGGTTAATATTGAGTGATGGGTGCTCTACTAGTAGGTTGCATAAAAAAACACGAAAGAAATTGGAAGTCCTCGCGAGCAATCCTGGCTTCATTTCGAGGCTCGACACCCACAGCGCCGGCGCACATGTTACCGCTCTTGGGTTGGTCAGACACAGCGACGCCATTTTCAGATCAAATTCGCTGCAGATCCCGCACATCGCATGTCCAATCGCGACGGAGCCCTCGGTCCGGCGCGTTTCTCGTTTCGCTACGACTACCGCTCGCAGCCGAATGCGGTAACAAAGAACCAACTGACACACCCAAGTCGTTCGTTAATGCATGGATGATGGTTTGGGTGGGATCCGATTTCTGGGTAGATAGGTACATATAGACACATCTTAAGGTAACAAACAGCCACGTGGAACTATATACTAGTAGTACTTGTCGTAGGGTAAACCGGAGTTGGAGGTGACGGGTTTCGGACGCAGGATGTAAAGGTGCGAGCGAGGTGAGGTGAGGGTAAGGTAAGTAAGGTGTAACAGAAACAGAAACAGAATGATGCTGCAGGGTCCAAGAATGAGATTGATTGCGAGCCAAGACGCGGATGAGCGAGAATAAAGAGAAACAGAGCCCGAATAAAACTACATTAAGCGCCGCTCCACAGCCCGAAGTACGCCCCAGCGGTGGACACGATGCCCACCGCCTTGCCCACGATCGTCGGCGGCTCGACCTGCCCCTCAACGGGCGGGGACGGCGACACGAGTGAGCGCTGCAGCGCGTTATTCGCGCTGCCACCACCGCCGCCGCCGCCGCCGCCGCTTGAGATCGCGCTCGCGCTCGCAGCAGTGGGAACCGCCACGCTCGTCTGGAACGTCGCGCGCGCAGGCGACACCGGCGGCTTCCCCGTCGCCGCGGGCTTGCTGCCCGGTATTGACTTGGCCGTCGACTGCGCCGGCTTCGTCGGTGCGCCGCCGTTCTCTTTCGGCGGCACGGGCTGCGGTATCCGCGGCGGCATGCGCGCGCGCACGACGGGCGAGTTCGCGGGCGTGGGCGCGCCGCGCCGCGCCTCGTCCGTCTCCTCGGGCACGCTGCCGTACTCGTACTCCGGCACCTCCTCCTCGATCGGCAGTGCGCCGTTTACAGGCCGCGCGCGGGGCGGGGAGATCGGTATTGACTTGCTCGTGGGGGATGTCGGCTTCTTTGGAGACAATGTAGATTTACTACTGCTGACGGCAGATTTGGGCGGCTGCGGTGTGGTGACCTGCGACCCTGGGGGTGTCGCCGATGCCGTCGAGCCCGAACTCGACGTGGAGCTGGCGATGGAATATGCAGGGGACACGAACAGCGGCTCCCGCGAGATGCGCACCACAGGCGAGTTCGCCGGCGTCTGCGAGTTGCGCACCTGCATCCCCCGCCCCGCGTCTCATACTCGGCCTCGTCCTCCTCCCCGTCGACACGCCCTGCCCCCGTCCGCACGCCGTTCACCTCCACCCGCGGGCGCGTCGCCGTCGCCCCGCTCGACCCCCGAATTCGATGTCGAGTCGCCCCCCTCCGACGACGCCGCCGCGTCCCTCCCCGCACTACTCGTCGTGCTCGCCGTGCTCGCCGTCCCCGTACTCACGCTGCTCACCACACTCGGTGGCGCGCCCTTCTCCGGGCTCACGCTCGCGCCCCCCCTCGGGACTCACGCTCCCATGCCCCCCGCGCCGAATACCCTTCACCAGCCCCGCGTACGCGTACCCACCGGACCCATAATCCGGACTCACCCGCACGCCGCTATACTCGGGCGACAAGCTCCCGAGCGGACTTGTGTGGCTCGACCGGCTGCGCTCGCGGTCGCTCAGGCTACTGCTACTCGACGTGCGCGTCGCGCTGCGGCCGCGGCCCTGGCTCGCGGAGGAGGAGGTGGACGACTGCGATGAGTCGCGCCCGCGCGGCGGGGGGGAGAGCAGGCTGCCGGCCGGTGAGCGCGGGGACGCGGCACTGGGGGACACGGACACGCCCACGCCGCTGGCGCCGTTGGGCGAGGAGGACAGGATGGCCGGCGAGGGCGTGCGGCTGCGCGAGCGCGACTTTGACCGCGACTTTGAGCGGGGCCGAAGCGGGGACAGGGCCGCGCCCTCGGTCTCGATTTCGAGGATCTCGGTGCCAGTACTCGTGCTCCCCCGCCGTCCCCGCGGCTCTTCCCGTGCGCGCGGAGGCAGACTAGGCCCAAACTCGACGCCAAGATCCGGGCCGCCGAGGTAGTCGTACACACCGTCAGCGGAAAAGTACGCGGAGCGGTGCGTAAAGACCTCGTCCTCCTGCCCGGCGTCGGCATCCCCCTCGAAGCTGTCGTCCGTGTCGAAAGCGGAGGAGAGCATGTTCTGCGCGGCGAGATTCACCGCGGCGCCATTACGCGGGAGGAGGTGCTGCACCTCCTCCGGCAGCCCCTCGTCCAGCGTCCCAACCCATTCGCCGCCCTCCCATCCATTGCCCACGCCCGTGGTTTTCAGGCGCGCGGGCGCGATCGGCGCGATCGTCTTGCTCGTGCTTGTTTTGGAGAGTGCCCTGGCGAAAGACGGCCGCGCGCCGTTGGGGGGAGCGGGAGGAGCGCGATTCCCGGGACGAGTTGGACCGCGAGCGCGAGAGGCAGACCTCGAGCACGTCGTCGTCCGAGTCGCTCGAGAGGGCGCTCTCGCTCGCCCAGTTCCCGGGATTGGAGTCGTCGTCGCTCTCGTCGTCTCCGGCCCAGCGGAGACCACTCGTCCGACCGTTCCAAGCGGCGCGGGTGCCGTTGGCGTCGGAATCCTCACTGATAGAATTTGAGGACGGGGCGGAGGTGTTATAGGAAGGGCGGCGAGGAGAGTCGACGGCAATGCATTGCTCGACGAACGTATTGAAGGTGATATGCCGCCTCGGAACACCGTTCTGCCGCGAGGAGGCCAAGGCGGGAGTGGGTACACGGGGCGGGGAGGGCTTGCGGAGGGCGGGGTGGGTGCGGGGGTGAATATAGGGTGCACTCTTTGTCTGTAACAGCGGGGGACGGGTGGGATATAAGGTGGTATCAGCCTCAACCTCGTCCTCACTGTCCGGGGGAGAAAGTACAGGAGAGAGAGGGAGGTCGCTCTGGAGGAACTCTGTTATGCTGCGGTACTTGAGAATGGGTTTATGCTTTGCTGCGAGGTCTAAGCGGTCCTCTGCGGACGACAATTTGCCGACCTCTGTTGGGTCTGGTTTGGGCTTGGGGGGAGGTGTCCACTCTACGGCGGTGTGGAGGGGCCCATAGAGCCAGGTGACGTCTGAGTCTTTGAGCCTGTGGCGACTAAGCAAAAACACTAGGAAAAAGGGAGAAAAAACGCACCAATTGAGGGTTTCTGGGGTGACCGTCTTGAGCTTGTTGCGCTGCTTCCACCAGGTGCGCCAGCTTGCATTCTCGAGACGCACACCGTTTGCGATCTCGTTCTTCTGGCGCGTCATGTTGCGCCAGGACCGCCAGACGTCCTCCTCGGTCCACTCGTGCGAGAGATAGTCGACCTGGCCGCGGGGAAGGACGACCATAGAATTATCGTCAGGGGCATGGGTCGACACTGAGGCCAACAGCATGGGGAGATAGTGGGCCATGGCAGACCCGCCTTGTGGCTGAGATTGCCCGCCTTGTATGGGCGGCGCAGAAAGAATTGCACCAAGATCGAAACGGGTGGCGGTGCTGCCGACCACCGGTTCATGCCCCGGTCCGTCTATTCCGCAATCACCCGACCCATCTTGCAAATCCCATTTATCACGTTTTTTAATACACAATACAGGTCTACAAGCTCCAGGCACTCCAGGCGTCTCCAGGTAACACAAAATGCCTGTGTACCGCCCGGATCCAGCTGCTGGCAAATGCAGAAACTATGCTCCGGTTTGGGTGATGCAAGATGTATTATCCGACTCTGAAACACCTCCAACACTCATCCAGATGATCTCTCCCTCGACTGTTGAACCCGCCCCTCATGTCATCAGATTCACATGCACATGATGTCGAATGCCTCCGCCAATTGAACGCGCCCCACTCAACTGGCAAGTTCAATGCAAGCGGGTATCGGAACTTCCGGTGTGCATTCACTTGCTTGCGTGGCCCGGCGCTCCTCGGCCTCAGCCCAAGCTCCGTCAAATGTATACATACATTACTACACCTGTCCGGGGCCTACCCCGCATCCGTAACCCATAACCCCGTCCACTAGGCCCTGGCCGTCTCATTGTGGTATTTCGGGACTCAGTGAAACCCCACACTGCGGGGATCGCCGAACAGCTTATTCATTCATTCACCGTGTTAATTTGAGACCCTAGAGACAGTCATCGTGCTGTCCAACAGGCTTTAAGAGCGGAACACGGGAGACCATCATGCATTTAAAGTCTGGCTTCAGGTTCAGCTTACTACTCCTCGGCATCGGGCGATTGAAGGGCTGCGGTCGCGGCGGATCTTCAGCTTGAAGCGAGGCGCGGCCCCCGTACGTATCCTGCTGACTGATAGTGCCAGAATGCTGCAGCCGCGCGCCCGACAATTGCCCGTAGGCCACCGCTGATGATATTAATCGAGCGCCGCGGCGTACACTTCGGTGTGCACCCCAAATTTCAAAATCCTGGACCAGCTCCGGTTTCTCGTCTCCTGCCTGCCCTGCACATTGCGATTAGTAATATTCAACCCACCAACACGCACCCCTACTTGCGTCATCCCTTCCCCGAACGGAATATTCGCCCTCCGATATCACCCGACCTGTTGGCGTTTCGTTTCGTTTAAACCATGTTGGCAACCCGGCCCCGAGCTCCTGGTCCGGATCCTTTCCTTTTCTTCTTACGCGCGCGCACCCCAATCGTCCTGATTCAGAATAAAGCACCGGGGCGATTTTCTTCGAAGCCCCTATGTGTCGTGCGAACTGATTAGATTGGTAGATATAGAAGTAGATTAGACGAACCGGCTTCGAAATATCGAAAAATGCAACCTTGGAGATCGTACTTGCTTTCGGGTCTAGCCTGTAGTTAGTACTAAAATAGAGCAGAGACATAATTAGAGCGACCAACCCTACTCCATACAGCGTGCGTAGGCTTTTATGTAAGTAACCATCGGCGACTCGGCGAATTGAAAATCCCGTTACCTCGACCAGGTTACCTCAAACCTGCTGCTGCAGCGCGTTCGGACGATGCGAAACACTTTAAATTCGCCGTACCCTCTCGGCCAGTAAACCAATTAGAATTTCAACCGTGGTTCCGTTGAATTATTCATAAATGCAGGTTTCGGACCAACAGCCTACGGATGCAAGAACGAACGGTTCGAGGCAGCTTTTGTGGTCCAAGTGAAGAGGCACGATGCTTACCGTTTAATTTCCTGCCCCATTTGTAGTAGCGGCCAAGAGTCGAAATGTGGTTCGAAAACGGGGTTGAAATGACAATAACTCGCCACCGAGGCGATGAAATGGACTCACCTTGGAACAAACAGCCTTTCAGCTTTACGAGGAATAAATGAATTGAACCGACCACCTATGGCGAGAAAACAATATGCTGTGGCGTAAACCACTCCCAAATAAAGTTCCTTCCGCCTCGATCCCAGATAAACGTCCATCCCCGCTCTGCCCAAATCCGCCAACGCATCCCAATCGATATCCTCGCCGGCGTGCTCCCAGCGGTACTGCAGGGTGCAGTCCGGGTAGGAGCGGACACAGAGCAGACGCAGCGACTCCAGCTGCACCGCGTCAGGGTTGGGGGCGGTACTGGTGGTGTCCGCATCGCGACCACAGGGCCGCGACCACCGGCGCGTCGACCGTGTAGGTCGCTCGCGTCATCTCCAAGTGGCGGAGGTGCGGCAGGAAACGATCATCGACCTCGCGGTTCAGCGCGCGCAGCAGGGCGGTGGCGAAGTGTTCCGGGATGGTAGTCAGGGTGAGCGTGGTGAGCTGGTCCATCGGGCGCAGCCAGTCAAGTGAAATCGAATCCGGATCCGAATCTGAATCCGAGTCTACACGGCCCGTGTATGTGACTTCCTGGAGCGATTCCGACGAGCGCGCGAAGAATTCGATCGAGATATCCCGAGTGTCCACATGGTCGAGGGAAAGGGTGCGCAGGTGGGGGAGATCGAGGAAGTTCAGCAGGTTCCCCCAGCCGACGATTACGAGTTCCTCGAGTGAGTGCGCGGTCGCCGGCGAGCCAATCGGCCCAGCGTCATAGATGCCGCTGAATCTGCATGTCTTCAGCATCGGTGCGTCTCGCAATATCTGAAGGCAGTCTGCCGTGCTGATGGTAGCCACAGCGAACTTGACGAGCTGGCTCCAAGGAAGCAAGAAGTGCTCCCGGGTCACTCCGGTATGCAAAACGACTTGGCGGAGCTGCGGCGCGTCGAGGAATGTGTGCATCATGTTTGGCACGTCCGAGTCGCTACGGGCAAAACAGAAGCCGCCGAGGGTTAGTTTCTGCAGCGCCGGAAACTGCACCTCCTTCGAGAGTATGGGGAAATCTAAGACCTCCATGCCGAGAACGAGATCACGCAGCCGCGGCGCCTGTCGCTCGAGGATGGCTGCCAGGTCGTGTCCTGCGATCCCACCGGCGAATCCATGAAAAGTTGAGGATAGCGGGAGGTTTTTGGCGCGGTCCGTGAATTGAGCGACGAATCGCGCAAGACCCTCCGGAGGGTAATCTTCACCGTTGAAGTGCAGGCAGAGTGTGGTCCATAGTTGAGGAGTAGTTAGAGCGATGGACCTCCACACCCTGCAAATTCGGAGAAATATTATTGGAGGGTGGTGCGACATGGTATATGGGGATCCAACCGATTGGATGAAAATTTCGGAGGTGATTTCGGAGGGAAGGGTGAGGATTGGATACACGATATTGTCGAGCTGAAGCATTATTGCTTTTTTACGTTTCGTTAGCGGCGACGTGGCACCATGTTCGATTTTGGTTTCAACATCTGCTAGCTCCCGACGTAAGTGGTCGAAGAGCATGTGTAGGGATCTGGAGACTGGCGGCAGTCGCCGTGGTGGCCAAGTGGTGGCGGAAAGAAAGGAGGTGGTTTCGGTGATCGCCGAAACCCGTTTCGAACTGGGTCACGTGCGATCTAGGAGTTGCGAAAGGAGCGTCGTTACGTCCTGGACGGGATAGAAAGTGTAGCTCGATGACTGAGCGCGTCCGAGACAGCAGTATTCAGGGAAAACAAGATTGAACCACGGTCATGTGTGGGTTCAAAAACCACTACTTACCAGACGAGAATAGGGGGTTTCATACATCCCGATTTGAGGCCCAACTTGGGCCCCAACGTCGACCCCAACTTGAGGCAAAGTTGGAACCTGGTTCCCGAACTATTTCGAAGTTGGATGTCACATCGAGCCTAACCCCACGACTTGACATCCAACTTGACCCCAACTTGATGCCCGATTTCGTCCCCAACTTCGCTTAGCACACTGTATCACCACGCCAAGATCAATTTGACACCAACTCGGGTTGATTCCGGCTCCAAGGGCGTTCACACATGTGCTCCCAACTTGAGCCCCAACTTGGACCTCAACTTGGTCAAGTTGGGGCGAAGTTGGGGTCCAAGTTGGGGTCAAGTTGGGCCTGAAATCGAGATGTATGAAACCCCCTAATGTGGAGAATTGGCTTGGAATTGGCACACTGATTCATCTCTTGTCTATTTACATTTTACAACGCATTCCTGGAAGTTCCTAAAATTATCCTTTTTGGCGGAATTCGCTTGATTTGGTTGTGGTTCAACTCATGCATCTGTCTACGCGGCCGTAAGCTTGGGCATAAATTCCACCTCGACCTGAATCGAGTTTCTTGAGTGGAACGGAATATCTTAACAAGAATGGCTCACCGTTTCTGTCGATTTATCTACCTCTGCCGCGAATAGACCGCAAAAACTGGTGCATCTCGCGGAAAGCTCTGGACCGGCACGTTGCGCAAGTGCTCGCTCTCTCTACGGCAGTGTTCACGACTTCAGAATCCATTGCTACGGTGGCTCCACATGGGCGCTCCCGCAACGCATTTCTCGCCTCGGCCAAGAAGTCGGCCCACCACCTGGCCACCCATTTGCGCCGCTCTCCCCGCCGTCACGACTGCCGTGTTTCCCCGACATAGCGAGCATTCGAACCAAACCCACGTCTCGCTCGTGATCCAACGCACATCTTGGCCGACGCGCTGGGCAGCGGCTCCGCACCGAACGTGGTATTCTTGAAGCCGGTGGTAAGCCCCTGCGGTTATACACTCGAGCTCGGGTTTGTATGGTTTCCCGAGCACAGGCGTACGCAAAGTATACCGAGCACAGATTTGTGCCTCTTCGTATAGACCGTGTCTTACGGCCAGAGCAAAGACACGGAGAGGGTCGGGCTCCACGAAGCGGGGGGAGACAAGGACGGCACGCACTGCTCGCTCCACCCCATCCATCGCATACTTGGTCGCTGCGGTGAAGACTGCCAACACGCGCTCAATCGTCGGGAAGAGCGGGCCACAATCCATGAGCATCCATCCGGGGTAGCACATTCTGAGAAGTGTGCTCAGGGTTTCTTCGTCCTCGTCGAGCGTCACGATGTGGAGGCCGTCCTTCATGAACTCGGCCGAGAACCCCGAACCGAGCTGTGATTCACTTTGGGGAAGCGAAAGCATATCCCTGAATACAGATGAAGCCATAGATAGAAAGGTTTTTGTGGACTCGAAAGTCGACGTTGTCGGTGAGGGATCGTACGATTATGTCCGCCCCCTCGTCGTTGAACGGATTTTCGTTGTTGTATGTTATCTTTTGTGCAGGGGGAGGGAACGATGGGCAGGCCATGGAATTGAGATGAGGGAGAGTGCAGACAAGTGAACACAGAGGTAATGGTGGACTAGGATTGGATAGGATAGCATTTGCCGTATAGTCCGAGTCTATTGCACAGGTACACGTTATTATGCTTCGGCCGCGTGTGTTTGATTTTCGTGAAGGTTATGGAAAATGGCATTCCTCGGCGACAGACGTTATCAATTGAATGGCATCTAATCGAGGGGCTTGTCCGCCTGCCGTCAACACTCCTGGCACGTGCAATAGTCCGCTATTCCCTCAGGGACTCTCGGGTGCAAACAGTAAAGATCTCGTATATACACATCGTCCGTCTGCGACATAATTCGATTCTCAAGACCATCGGGGGCGCCGTACAACATGCGGCCGTTCATTATCTCCGCAGATGCATATCTATAACGTTATACCAAACTTTCAAGTCGAAGTATTCAAACCACTGATGGCCGAATGCAAGACTGGGCACCTGGCCAGGCTTGTTTCCTAAATCAACGAGGCGAGCCCCTGGAATACGCTGCAGGATGTCCTGACATAAACTTGAATGGGGGGGGTCGATTTCGGGCGAAAAACACTAACCTCGACACAGCGAAACGGAATAACTTGGTCCTGTTTCTCTCGTGAACTTTGGCACCACGATTTTGTTGGCCTGACTCACCTGTTGACCATGGATGACAAGCACCCGTACATTGCGGGAAATGTTCGGCAGGAGGTCTTCAAAATTGAATCGTTGGAGCTATGTCACGAAAAAATCAAATGCTCAGCGCAGTCCTTGGATTCGGAAGCAATTGCCACTAACAGCTTTTCTCTGTTTTTCTTTAGGATTGCATCCTGATTGTGAACATTTCGTTATAACTGGATTGATGGAAATACCGTACCAATAGTAGCCGGCGGTCGTGGACTGCCGAATAAGTTCAAACCCCGAAACTGCATGAGAGTAGATTATTGACGAACCGGCCGTGAATTGTACTGTGCATGATGTATTCAAACCTCGCAGCGTTTGCGTGAAGCCAGGAAGGGTCGAAAGTGGATTGTAGTGTTCGCCGTATTATCTCTTTCCGCTCGGCCGGTGTGCGAGGAACATTGGTGGATCTTATCTGCAAGCCATGCTGCGGGTCCCGGAGGACAACGGAACGGGTCCCAGCCAAGATGACATGGGTAACCCGAAATGGAAGGGGTGTCGGTTGCAATTGCGTGAACGGGAGAGTACTAACAAATTCTGAGCCACCACACCTGAGAACGCCACATAATTAGAGAAAGATAGCTAGATAATAGAACGTGACGGACCACCCATTGAGAACCCGCAAATTGCTACCTCCGGCCATCGCAAATGTACGATGAGACAAACGAGATCGCGCGCGAGGGATTCAATTGTAATCTCATCGGTTCCGTGTGGTGAAGAGTAAGTTGAGTCTCCGATTCCTCTACGTTCGAAGACATCAGAGTGAGATAAAGCTGACGCAAAAGATTCGCGCTACCGATGATCATAGACGAGCACTTCAGAGGATCAGCGCTCAGCGATTGTTGGTGGATACGAATGGCTGACCAGGTCGAGCTTGGGCCAGACACGGAGCCAGTGCACGCCAGTCGCCTTTAGTAGCGCTCATTCCGCTGACGAGAACTAAGGGAAGGGCCTGGCCGATTAAATGGGCACCCAACACCTCGTAGGCGATTGTCGCGTGGTCGGGCAACATAATCGAGGGCATGGTGGGAGGGATGGCAGGTGTGGAGGAGACGGGGAGACATGACCGACATCATCAGCTTTATACGCATACCGAAATTCGGAGTTGGGAATTTTTTTTTTGAAGGGGAGATGCATTGCACCCGAACTAATCAGCACCCGAACTCGATCTGTTCAGTATTGAACCCGGGCTGGCGGCCAGGTCGCATGCTGAATGATGAGAAGGGTGACACGACAGGATAGCCAACGTTCCAGTCATGAGGTACGGAATCCAAGCATACCTAGTATCGAGTCACGGAGTTGTACCGCGCACCTACTCATGATTTTTGGAAAGAGCTTCCTGGTACGCGGACTGAAAATTACTCGAGCCAAACTGTGCATCCATTCAAGTTGAAGGTCGAAGCTTTATACTTCAGGCCTAGACTGCAGAGTCCCTTGTCCCTGTGATTACTTGCAACAGCTTGCGGTCGCAGATGCCGCTCAGATGCCCTTGTGGCACCGGAGATAACTTCATCCCCAGGTAGATGGGTCCGGACGCCGAGTACCGTCCGAGACGAGCGATTAGGGTGCCTTGATTTCATGCCCTGAGACGAGTGACGATCCCCAAGAGGGTCGAATAATGCAGCGGAGTTTGAATGCCCATACTTTACTGAAGTCTTCGCAAGCCCAGTTAGCGTCTGACTGTCGATTTGGGGGCACAATCGTCCTCGAATTGAATATCGCGAAGATTGTGTCGGAGAAAAACAGAAGATCCGCGAAAAAAAAGAGAGAAGGCGCATGAGTGCAAAAAGAATTGGAGTCGATCCGGAGGATCAATGGCCGGAAGAAGTGCTATCTTGCGGTCAAGACGGTGAATGCGGTTTGGGAGTTCGAGAACAACTCGAGAAAGAGCTCCCGCCGCGTGAGCAAAATCTACCAGCCTTCAGTTCTTCGAATTAAAGTCAAAACGGTTCTCTCACTGTGAGACACATCTAGAGACAGAAGTTGGAAGCGGCGTGTGCAGTTGGTGTGGGGTACAGATAGCTGTAGACGGGCATCGGTCCCGGCTCGGGGCCCCGTACATTAATGGCAGATTTTAATACCATGCCTCTACGGGAGAGCGGGAATTTTTAGTCGAGTCAGAAACTGTCCGAAAAACGGGAGATAAAGGCGGATACGTTCCACGTATGGGCCAATTTTAATAATGATAATCCTAGGAAGTGAATTGAGCCCGTAATAAAACTGAAAAAATACCTACCAAAGGAGTTCCTTCAGCTTCCGAGTCAAACTTAATATTGCGTTCGACCAATGCAAAATCGGACATAAAACACGGGAGGCTATCAGCTAGGAAGGTCGTTCAGTCGTCAAGCCTGCAATATTGAGTAACTGCGGGATGCGCTTTAAATGAATTCACCCGTGGCGCCACCAATAAAATCTCAATGAGCTTTGCAGCACTACGCATCGAACTGTCCACATTCCACCTGAGATGTCGGTCGGGTGATTCTGGCCACATTGCTTGGGATATCCACGGAAGCAATGGGCTTGAAGCTTGGGATAAGCCTATCGATATCGGTGCTGGATGCCGTTTGTTCTCTTGGCCAGATTCCACACTGGTTAACCAGACCCGCCGCATTCCTTCGCAAAGCCGTGTCGTCAGATTAGCCGCTTCTTGCCCCTGTGCGTTAAACTAACCGCGGAAAGCGAGGTTTTCTGGACAATCTGCCTGTTGACCAATTGAGATGGCAGGCCAACGACAGACTCGGCGGGAATTCGAATTCGTTGCCATTCCTTCGAGGAAAGTGAATTCATGCTCGGTGTCCTTGAGCTGTTGGCGGACGAGTCAAAAAATGAATCTGATGGCATCTGCAGATGTGTTAGGGGCTGTTACCGCACCCGGGTCGGTCCTTTTACAGCATGGCCTCAGCTCCGAAGAAGCCAGTCTTCCGCCTTTACCTTGTTCCCGAGCTCGTCGATTTTTACATTGATGTTCCCACTACCGTCGCGCTCTCTCTCTGCCTGTATCCGGTGAAATACCTTCGTTACTTGGGGTACTGCATCTTGGGGGTCGACGGAAGGATCACCCGTCACAAGAAACCTCCTTCCTCCTCCTCCTCTTCCCCCGACTCTGACGGCCACGACGAACCTGAGGAAATTCCCGACTCGCAGACTCCTCTCGATGCCGGCGAGTACTACTTTGCTCGTGAGGATACGGGTAGTCAAGATGGAACTCAAGACGGAACTGAAGATGACGGTGAAGAAACAAGTCAAGCAGGGGGTGCACATAGTAGTAAGTACCTGTGTCGCTCATCTCACTGTGTTGACTTTACATAGATATTCTCGCGCACACTGTCGACCCGGAAGCGCTCACGTATAGTCACGCCCCTGAGAGCACAGCGACTCGAGAAAGTTTTCGCGATACAGTCGCGGCGAGAGATATTTGCTGCGTTTTTACCAATGTGCAAGCTTCCAGTTGTCAAGGTGTACATATTGTACCCTTCAGCAAAGGCAATGCGGTATGTCCTACACATTTTGAACTTAATTCTGGCCGATTAAATCCTCGTAGTGGCTAAAACAGATTATCGAGAGCCGAGTTCCCGAGGATGGCGACGTCCATTTCACTTCTATCAACGACATACGCAACGGAATGCTCATATCGAACAACATCCACCCTGCGGTCGACAGGAAGGAATTAGTGGTTCTCAAGGTCTTTCCACTCACGGGCGATCCATGATTTCGACCAACTCTCTCAATTAGACGCCAAATGAAGTCCTTGGCATTACTGACGTCCCCCCGCGCAGCAACAACGTCCTCGATAGTAACAAATACCCCAGCCTATTCGCAGCTGTCAAATACTCTGACAACCCGCGCTATACTTTACAGTGGTTAAATGGCAACGCAAAATCCTTGGAAGAAGTCCCGAACAATAAGGACGCTGCTTTCAAGCGAAACAGCAAAGAACCAAAGCCGTCCCCCCTCCTCCTGCACTACAATTATGGTGTCGCCGCCCTGAAATGGTGGGGGCATGGCCAGGAGCATCTCTTGACAGCTCGGAAGCGATCAACTCCTCCGCTTGCGGCGCCCATGTATAAGCTCACCAAAGCGCGCACACAGCGTGAGGCGCTCGCTGGTGGCTCAGGCAGTAACCAAGATGCTGTCGACATCGACACCCTGCGTCAAACACAGGCCGAGGAGCTCGTTCTGACTCTTTGGGCGAACACTCCTGCCGCGCAGGCTTATCGCGCTGAGCAACAGGCGGAGCAGGAACAGTGGATGACGGAATGGCGGAATGGCGTCCAGCGCGAACTCGAGATATAGCATGTGCTTTCTGTGGTCAGACTTGCGATAGATTACAGAGAGAACTTGTGTATTTTTTATGTTACTCGAAGATTCGGCCGTGTGGTGGCAATATTAGTACAGTAGTGATGAGAACAAGATGTAACAATTGCTCGATACGCGTGCTGTGGGGCGCAAGAATACAAAACACTAAATGATAGACGGCCGCCTGGCAGGCGGGAGGCAACTCAGGTGCAACCCACAATCATTACTCGCCTATTAGCCACTTCTTCCCACACTGCAAGTGGAATAGAACAAATTGCGAGTGGAAATTTGCATGTCGTGACGCCAGTTGGCAGGTATGCAGGAGAACAAGTTGCGAGTGGACAGGATGAGTTGTGTTAGACGTTAACTCAAGTTGCCGCCAGCGGGCAGAACCAAGCCGTCCGGAATTCGAAGCTAGATATATTTGAAGGCACAGAAGGTGCACGTATTTCAGATCCTGGAATCAGGATACACAGCGGCCTTTCAAAGACCAAGAGATAAATTTGAATAGCATCCGGACAAATTCTTTGGTGGACCGCGGGGTTTTGGTGTGAGGAGAAATGGGATTGGAATTTCACGTTGATGACCGGATGCTGAAGACGATTTGTATGGATGGGGGGTGTAGATGCTTTCGGCATGTATTTCGTTCTTGAAATTTTTGGGTGTGAGACATTTTCAACGCGAGAAGCCCGAGAGACGACATGGAAGATCGAGCCAGCTATGTAAGTAACCATCTGGCGACTCGGCGAATTGGAAATCCCGTTACCTCGAGCCAGGTTACCTCAGACCTGCTGCTGCAGCGCATTCGGACACAAAACATTTTAAATTCCCCGTATTTCTCGGCCAGTAAAACAAGTAGAATTTCAACCGTGATTCGGTTGAATTATTCATAAATGCAGATTTCGGACCAACAGCCTACGGATGCAAGAACGAACGGTTCGAGGCAGCTTTTGTGGTCCAAGTGAAGAGGCACGATGCTTACCGTTAATTTCCTGCCCCATTTGTAGTACGGTGAAGAGTCGAAATGTGGTTCGAAAACGGGGTTGAAATGACAATAACTCGCCACCGAGGCGATGAAATGGACTCACCTGGGAACAAACAATCTTTCAGCTTACACTGGGAATAAATGAATTGAACCGACCACCTATGGCGAGAAGATAATATGCTGTGGCGTAAACCACTCCCAAATAAAGTTCTTCTGCCTCGATCCCAGATAAACGTCCATCCCCGCTCTGCCCAAATCCGCCAACGCATCCCAATCGATATCCTCGCCGGCGTGCTCCCAGCGGTACTGCAGGGTGCAGTCCGGGCCGTAGGAACGGACACAGAGCAGACGCAGCGACTCGAGCTGCACCGCGTCAGGGTTGGGGGCGGTACTGGTGGTGTCGCATCGCGACCACAGGGCCGCGACCACCGGCGCGTCGACCGTGTAGGTCGCTCGCGTCATCTCCAAGTGGCGGAGGTGCGGAAGGAAACGATCATCGACCTCGCGGTTCAGCGCGCGCAGCAGGGCGGTGGCGAAGTGTTCCGGGATGGTAGTCAGGGTGAGCGTGGTGAGCTGGTCCATCGGGCGCAGCCAGTCAAGTAAAATCGAAATCGAATCCGAATCCGAGTCTACACGGCCCGTGTATGTGACTTCCTGGAGCGATTCCGACGAGCGCGCGAAGAATTCGATCGAGATATCCCGAGTGTCCACATGGTCGAGGGAAAGGGTGCGCAGGTGGGGGAGATTGAGGAAGTTCAGCAGGTTCCCCCAGCCGACGATTACGAGTTCCTCGAGTGAGTGCGCGGTCGCCGGCGAGCCAACCGGCCCAGCGTCGTAGATGCCGCTGAATCTGCATGTCTTCAGCATCGGCGCGTCTCGCAATATCTGAAGGCAGTCTGCCGTGCTGATGGTAGCCACAGCGAACTTGACGAGCTGGCTCCAAGGAAGGAAGAAGTGCTCCCGGGTCACCCCGGTATGCAAAACGACTTGGCGGAGCTGCGGCGCGTCGAGGAATGTGTGCATCATGTTTGGCACGTCCGAGTCGCTACGGGCAAAACAGAAGCCGCCGAGGGTTAGTTTCTGCAGCGCCGGAAACTGCACCTCCTTTGAGAGTATGGGGAAATCTAAGACCTCCATGCTGAGAACGAGATCATGCAGCCGCGGCGCCTGTCGCTCGAGGATGGCTGCCAGGTCGTGTCCTGCGATCCCACCGGCGAATCCATGAAAAGTTGAGGATAGCGGGAGGTTTTTGGCGCGGTCCGTGAATTGAGCGACGAATCGCGCAAGACCCTCCGGAGGGTAATCTTCACCGTTGAAGTGCAGGCAGAGTGTGGTCCATAGTTGAGGAGTAGTTAGAGCGATGGACCTCCACACCCTGCAAATTCGGAGAAATATTATTGGAGGGTGGTGCGACATGGTATATGGGGATCCAGCCGATTGGATGAAAATTTCGGAGGTGATTTCGGAGGGAAGGGTGAGGATTGGGTACACGATATTGTCTAGCTGAAGCATTATTGCTTTCTTGCGTTTCGTTAGCGGCGGCGTAGCGCCATGTTCGATTTTGGTTTCAACATCTGCTAGCTCCCGACGTAAGTGGTCGAAGAGCATGTGTAGGGATCTGGAGACTGGCGGCAGTCGCCGTGGTGGCCAAGTGGTGGCGGAAAGAAAGGAGGTGGTTTCGGTGATCGCCGAAACCCGTTTCGAACTGGGTCACGTGCGATCTAGGAGTTGCGAGGGGCGTCGTCGAAACTTTTGCTGCCTTGACGGGATGGAAAGTGTAGCTCGATGCCTGAGCGCGTCCGAGACAACAGTATTCAGGAAAACAAAATTGAACCACGGTCACGTGTGGGTACAAAAACCACTACTTACTTGCTACTTACCAGACGACTCGACGAGAATGTGGAGAATTGGCACACTGATTCATCTCTTGTCTATTTACACTTTTACAACGCATTCCTGGAAGCTCCTAAAATTATCCTTCTCAGCGGAATTCGCTTGATTTGCTTGTGGTTCAACTCATGCATCTGTCTACGCGGCCGTGAGCTTGGGCATGAATTCCACCTCGACCTGAATCGAGTTTCTTGAGTGGAACGGAATATCTTAACAAGAATGGCTCACCGTTTCTGTCGCTTTGTCTACCTCTGCCGCGAATAGACCGCAAAAATGGTGCATCTCGCGGACCGGCACGTTGCGCAAGTGCTCGCTCTCTCTACGGCAGTGTTCACGACTTCCGAATTCATTGCTCCTGGACTCGAAAGTCGACGTTGTCGGTGACGGATCGTACGATTATGTCTGCCCCCCCCGTCGTTGTACGGATTTTCGTTATTGCATGTTATCTTTTGTGCAGGGGGAGGGAACGATGGGCAGGTCATGGAATTGAGATGAGGAAGAGTGCAGACAAGTGAACACAGAGGTAATGGTGGACTAGGATCGGATAGGATAGCATTTGCCGTATAGTCTATTGCATTGCACAGGTACACGTTACTCGAGTATTATGCTTCGGCCGCGTGTGTTGATTTTCGTGAGGGTTATGGAAAATGGCATTCTTTGGCGACAGACGTTATCAATTGAATGACATCGAATCGAGGGGATTGTCCGCCTGATTCTCAGTCTGTCAACACTCCTGGCATGTGCAATAGTCCGCTATTCCCTCAGGGACTCTCGGGTGCAAACAGTAAAGATCTCGCATATACACATCGTCCGTCTGCGACATAATTCGATTCTCAAGACCATCGGGGGCGCCGTACAACATGCGGCCGTTCATTATCTCCGCAGATGCATATCTATAACGTTATACCAAACTTTCAAGTCGAAGTATTCAAACCACTGATGGCCGAATGCAAGACTGGGCACCTGGCCAGGTTTGTTTCCCAAATCGACGAGGCGAGCTCCTGGAATACGCTGCAGTATGTCCTGGCATAAACTTGAATGGGGGGGGGGTCGATTTCGGGCGAAAAACACTAACCTCGACACAGCGAAACGGAATAACTTGGTCCTGTTTCTCTCGTGAACTTTGGCACCACAATTTTGTTGGCCTGACTCACCTGTTGACCATGGATGACAAGCACCCGTACATTGCGGGAAATGTTCGGCAGGAGGTCTTCAAAATTGAATCGTTGGAGCTATGTCAAGAAAAAATCAAATGCTCAGCGCGGTCCTTGGATTCGGAAGCAATTGCCACTAACAGCTTTTCTCTGTTTTTCTTTAGGATTGGATCCTGATTGTGAACATTTCGTTATAACTGGATTGATGGAAATACCGTACCAATAGTAGCCGGCGGTCGTGGACTGCCGAATAAGTTCAAACCCCGAAACTGCATGAGAGTAGATTATTGACGAACCGGCCGTGAATTGTACTGTGCATGATGTATTCAAACCTCGCAGCGTTTGCGTGAAGCCAGGAAGGGTCGAAAGTGGATTGTAGTGTTCGTCGTATTATTTCTTTCCGCTCGGCCGGTGTGCGAGGAACATTGGTGGATCTTATCTGCAAGCCATGCTGTGGGTCCCGGAGGACAACGGAACGGGTCCCAGCCAAGACGACATGGGTAACCCGAAATGGAAGGGGTGTCGGTTGCAATTGCGTGAACGGGAGTACTAACAAATTCTGAGCCACCACACCTGAGAACGCCACATAATTAGAGAAAGATAGCTAGATAATAGAACGTGACCGACCGCCCATTGAGAACCCGCAAATTGCTACCTCCGGCCATCGCAAATGTACGATGAGACAAACGAGATCGCGCGCGAGGGATTCAATTGTAATCTCATCGGTTCCGTGTGGTGAAGAGTAAGTTGAGTCTCCGATTCCTCTACGTTCGAAGACATCAGAGTGAGATAAAGCTGACGCAAAAGATTCGCGCTACCGATGATCATAGACGAGCACTTCAAAGGATCAGCGCTCAGCGATTGTTGGTGGATACGGATGACTTACCAGGTCGAGCTTGGGCCAGACACGGAGCCAGTGCACGCCAGTCGCCTTTAGTAGCGCTCATTCCGCTGACGAGAACTAAGGGAAGGGCCTGGCCGATTAAATGGGCACCCAACACCTCGTAGGCGATTGTCGCGTGGTCGGGCAACATAATCGAGGGCATGGTGGGAGGGATGGCAGGTGTGGGGGAGACGGGGAGACATGACCGACATCATCAGCTTTATACGCATACCGAAATTCGGAGTTGGGAATATTTTTTTTGAAGGGGAGATGCATTGCACCCGAACTAATCAGCACCCGAACTCGATCTGTTCAGTATTGGACCCGGGCTGGCGGCCAGGTCGCATGCTGAATGATGAAGAGGGTGACACGACAGGATAGCCAACGTTCCAGTCATGAGGTACGGAATCCAAGCATACCTAGTATCGAGTCACGGAGTTGTACCGCGCACCTACTCATGATTTTTGGAAAGAGCTTGCTGGTACGCGGACTGAAAATTACTCGAGCCAAACTGTGCATCCATTCAAGTTGAAGGTCGAAGCTTTATACTTCAGGCCTAGACTGCAGAGTCCCTTGCCCCTGTGATTACTTGCAACAGCTTGCGGTCGCAGATGCCGCTCAGATGCCCTTGTGGCACCGGAGATAACTTCATCCCCAGGTAGATAGGACCGGACGCCGAGTACCGTCCGAGACGAGCGATTAGGGTGCCTTGATTTCAGGCCCTGAGACGAGTGACGATCCCCAAGAGGGTCGAATAATTGCAGCGGAGTTTGAATGCCCATACTTTACTGGAGCCTTCGCAAGCTCAGTTAGCGTCTGATCTGGCTGTCGCATGGTCGAAAAAAAATGACGCACGTATTTTCCGGTGTCGGTTTGGGGGCACAATCGTCCTCGAATTGAACGTCGCGACGATTGTGTCGGAGAAGAACAGAAGATCCGGGAAAAAAAAGAGAGAAGGCGCATGAGTGCAAAAAGAATTGCAGTCGATCCGGAGGATCAATGGCCGGAAGAAGTGCTATCTTGCGGTCCAATGCGGTTTGGGAGTTCGAGAACAGCTCGAGAAAGAGCTCCTGCCGCGTGAGCAAAATCTGCCAGCTTTCAGTTCTTCGAATTGGAGTCAAAACGGTTCTCTCACTGTGAGACATATCTGGAGACAGAAGTTGGAAGCGACGTGTGCAGTTGGTGTGGGGTACAGATAGCTGTAGACGGGCATCGGTCCCGGCTCGGGGCCCCGTTCATTAATGCCAGATTTTGGTGCCGTGCCTCTACGGGAGAGCGGGAATTTTTAGTCGACACAGGAACTGTCCGAAAAACGGGAGATAAAGGCGGATACGTTCCACGTATGGGCCAATTTTAATAATAATAATCCTAGGCAGTGAATTGAGCCTAATAAAACTGAAAAAATACCTACTAAAGGAGTTCCTTCAGCTTCCGAGTCAAACTTAATATTGCGTTCGACCAATGCAAAATCGGACATAAAACACGGGAGGCTATCAGCTAGGAAGGTCGTTCAGTCGTCAAGCCTGCAATATTGAGTAACTGCGGGATGCGCTTTAAATGAATTCACCCGTGGCGCCACCAATAAAATCTCAATGAGCTTTGCAGCACTACGCATCGAACTGTCCACATTCCACCTGAGATGTCGGTCGGGTGATTCTGGCCACATTGCTTGGGATATCCACGGAAGCAATGGGCTTGAAGCTTGGGATAAGCCTATCAATATCGGTGCTGCATGCCGTTTGGTCTCTTGGCCAGATTCCATGACTGGTTAACTAGACTCGCCGCATTCCTTCGCAAAGCCGTGTCGTCAGATTAGCCGCTTCTTCAAGTTCTTGCCTCTGTGCGTTAAACTGACAGCGGAAAGTGAGGTTTTCTGTAGAATCAGCCTGTTGACCAATTGAGATGGCAGGCCAACGGCAGACTCGGCGGGAATGGCGGGAATTCGAATTCGTTGCCATTCCTTCGAGGAAAGTGAATTCATGCTCGGTGTCCTTGTCACTTGAGCTGTTGGCGGACGAGTCGAAAAATGAATCTGATGGCATCTGCAGGTGTTAGGGACTGTTACCGCATTCGGCCAGTGTGCTTATTATTATATTGATCTAACGCTGGAGGCGTCCCAAGACTAGAAAGCAACTAGAAAGTGTATCTTTTTACCTTGTACCCTACTATCACTACTCGACAAATCTACACTTTTCGTGCTGGTTATTTCGACGTGTGATAATTTACATCTAAGGGATCGACAAGCCTTACAAGATGTCAGTTGGGCCGGGCCGGCGACGGGGCCACGACGGGTCCCTTCAACCGTGCACGAGAAATACCAGGAGAGTTTTCAACGAGTCGTTTTCCTCATTTGCGTTACCCACCTGACGGTCCAAAGTGTTCACCAATAGAGTTGGATTGATAACCAAGCCTTGGAAGTGTACACAGAAGACGATATGCAAACACGATCATTACACAAATAATACGCATACTCGCGTTCACCCAACATTGGTCCACACAAGTTCTCGGTTGTAATCGTCCCGCAGAGCATCCCGCCATGAATCGATTCCATTCTTCGAAGATCCAAACACGACTGTTTTGCAATATCGGGTTAAATGAAAGTGGTTTTCGCCATGATCTGGTTTAAACCACTTGTAAGGATTATGAGCAGACGAAACGGAGACACGAACCTGACAAATGCCATTTTCGATTTTCTTCTCAAGAAACGGAACAAAGTCTCTCATGAACCAGCCCACATATTGAACACATACTCTACACGACGAGGCCTTTGTTAAGGTCTCATCCACGCGCACACAGTCGCTGACCGTCGAGTAATGGGGTCGGGATTCCAGTTCTACAGCTGTCGTCTCCATATAGTCGAGCCACCATTGTGGACAGGAGGCGCGTTCACTAAATTTCGGGTCCCAACCAGTGTATGCTGGTGCGGGACAGTGCGGAGAGTGAGATTTGAGTGGAAAAGAAAATAGTGGTATTGTCGGCATCCACTCGGCGGCATTCGCATGTGCACCTCGAGCTATGACTGCAACTTCTCGTGCACAGCGCCGATGAAATTCCAACAAAGTGTGATACTGATATCCCGAAATAAGCTTGAGCGCCGGTTCTGGGGGGAAGTCCTGAATACGGAATCGTAAAGACCCTTTGGCGGCAAGCGCAGCCTCTGCTGCCCATCCTTTATGACACGCATGTGCGAAAACCAGCAAAGGATTGGCCATGAGGAGCTGAGGATCGTGCAGTACCGCTTTCGCCGCCCAGTCAATGCAATATCTGGTGGCAACATCGATAACAGGCTCGACCAGTTCTGCCGGGAGATTAGGTTTGTCCGACTGTAAACCTGCCGGAAGGCAGGAGCTAAGCACGAATTCTACGACGTCTTCTCCGCAGACGCGATTTTGGTCGTTGTAAAGGAAGATGATCGGGACGCCATCGCGAGACAATGTCTCCTGCTCTTCCACACCGATGGCAATCGGCTGGGCCACCTCAAACATCTCTTTGAAGAAGGGAGACGCGAAGGCCAGCAGGAACTTGTACATGCGAAAATCGACATTTTCGGAAGATCGGATGATTATGTCTGCTTTGGGGTCGTCGAACGGCGGTGAAGCATTTGTGAATATCTCTGCTTCGAGAGTCATGGTCGGTGGGAAAGAACGATAGGTAAATATAGCGTACCTCATGTTCGCAGTTGTTATTTTTCTAAGGAATACCTGACGTCCCGACGCCGTTTGACTTATGAGATCTCGACGATGCTCAGTGAGAATACGAGTGATTTTCGTGCTGCATTTTACAAGCCTTGAGGACGGTTGACGGAGGGAAGGAAAAGCGTGGAGGAAATAAACACGATCACATGACCTTTTACGGTTGACCAGGACCTGAACGGTAATGATAATGATGGTAAGAGGCCGGCAAGCGGCGGGGCACAAACAGTTCATGAACACATTTTGTAAATTATAAAGAGCAGAGTCCAGAAGACGCCGCTCGTCGTCGACCTTCGGTCGACTCCTCGCGGCGGCTCGTACTATCATTAGCCTACCTTTACAAAAAAAATTGATCTATTGTTCGCAATTTTGAGTCAAATGGCTTAACAAAAAGATGGTATGCTGATACATCCTAGATGAGCCTTCCTATGTGGTTTCTAGAGCTGACGACGGGGATGGGAGTCCAAAGGAAAATTGAGAGTCGATTTTTGATGAAATCCATCAGAAATGATGGTCTGCCAATTTGGCGGGCCATCATTTTTGCAAAGGTGGGGTTTTGAGGTTTTCGACTCGGCAACATCGTGGCTTCCTCTACAGGTCGCCAATATGCCTGAAAATATTCAAGTGAAGGATTCATATGTATGGCTCTGCAAATCCCAAAATTTGCAGAAATCCGAGGTGAGATGCTCACACACAATGCCCATCAAAAATATTTGCAAAGGTAGGCTAATGCCTCTGACCACGGGCTTTGATAACACGTCAGCTTGATTTCAAATCTCGTCACGCTTTTGACGGCATTCTTGGTTGTCTAGTGCACACAAGAATAGGCAACCCGCCTTTGGCGCGAATCCTAGTTCCGCACAGACACGGTGGATTCCGAGCCCTCGGCGCCGCACTGCCGCTCGCTAACGCTCGCAGCGCGCGGCGCCTCGGGGTTCCGAGAGCACGGGAAATTCATGTGACTCCACGTGACTTCACGTGGTACCCCGTGATTTTCTGTCAATTTCCCGTGACTTCGTGTTTTCAAGTATAGGAACAGTACTAACGTTAGGTTCGGAGCAACCCTCTCTCCGCACCGGCGAGCCGGTGATTCTCGGAGAGAGGCTTGGTACAAACTGCCAAAAAAGGGTGATGTGTTCAAACTGGGTTTTCTCCACCATTTCAACTCGGATCCTCATAGTCTTGCCTGAGAAAATGTTTATTAGATGTCCTAGAAGACACCTGGCAACTAAGATTGAGCCAATGACCCATCACTATTGGAATGAATCTGATCTTTGCACAGGTGAATGCACTTCCAATTTTCATCAGGCAAAACAAGTTCATTTGGAATTCTGTTGATTTTATGGGCTCGATGGACTCGGAGAACAATTTACAGAAAGTCTCCTACCAAGTTTTATATCCAAAACTTCTTTCTTCATGCAGGAAATATATTTATGTCCATTGATGATGTGTGTGACACTGCGTGACATGTGTGACATCCACCTCGTCTTGCCTTGAACTGGAGAGCTAAGCCGGAATAAAATGGCCAGTGAGTTATTTTGGAACAGGGATAGATTCTACTAGCCCCCAGGAATATTTTTAAGTGAAATGAAGATCTTGAATATGAATGTGATATCAGTGTAAATATCCCCTCCCTCATGTTCCTGGCCTACAGCATAATAATACCCACTATCTGCCTTGGGTGAATGTAGTTTCCAGGTCAATAAAATTAAATGAAGTGGACTGTCTACTCAGATTTTTTTAATTCACCCCTAGGTGGGTGTGGTAGAAGCAATTCAGCTTCTCAATTTTTGACATCAAGCCTTGATAGCGGCGGATCCTCCGGGACTCTGAGCACATATATGAACATTCTGAGTAGGCCAGATCATTTTCACACCTCCAATGTACAAACTAGCAACTTGGGTCAAAGGGAACGGGGCACTTCCTGAAGCAGGAGATCAGTTTGAACACATTGCCCTTTTTGGTCATCTTGGCACAAGCCCCTTCTGAAATCCCCTGCGAAGCACGTGGATATCATGTGATCAGAAGGTGGCTTGTTCCGAACCTATATGTTTGTGAATGATGG
Source organism: Mycena olivaceomarginata (assembly GCA_029378375.1). Classification (NCBI taxonomy): domain Eukaryota; kingdom Fungi; phylum Basidiomycota; class Agaricomycetes; order Agaricales; family Mycenaceae; genus Mycena; species Mycena olivaceomarginata. Next base: position 194,500 of record JARKIC010000189.1, on the reverse strand, counting down.
CAAGAAGCCGGCGAGCGGCAGGTCACAAACAGAAATAAAAAATATAAGACGGAGTTTTGTTGAATTTGCAACATAAGGCTCAATGTTCGCTCGGTCGGCGTGCCGACCAGCTCACATTGAGGGTTGTGTAACTTTGGGCCGGAAGATTCACAAACAGTACGTTAGTACTGTTGTGCACTAGACGTCCAAGAATACGATCAAAACGTGACACAATTTGAAATCAAGCTGACGTGGCATCAAAGCCCGTGGTCAGAGGCAATTACGAGCCGCCGTGAGGAGATAACTGTGTGATGTCCGGCGGTACAAACACATACAACCTTGCTCAGAAATGTGTTTCAGCCTGCTGGAATTTTGGACACAGCCTGCTGTGTCACAGTGTGTCCCTACTGCCCGCAGGACTCCCTACGCCTCATGAAACTCCATGCCGTCATATCCTACTGCCGACTGGCTGTCAAATTCGACAGACCCCCTCTAGTGCTCACCAGTTCTGTCGCGCTTCCTGTGCTCTCGTTCCGGATGCACACTTCGATGCCTGTCAAAAATGAGGTGTGTTCCTTTCGAACTGTTCAGTCTCTTCGTTCTCACCTCGTCTTTCCCGGGGGCCGGCGAAGATATATTTACCAAGTATTTACTCCTGATGTGTTGCAGCGGTATCTGACTGCCAGATGGTCTCTCTTCTCTGGCAGTCGGATCTGCCTGCTTCATCTTTGGGTGGCTTCTCGCGGTTGGATTCTACTGCTACCTGTCACCAGGCAGTCAAATTTCCCTGCCGGATGTCAAGTGGGTTTCTGCAGACACTTACTACTGCCCTTTTTGCTGAGCAGTTGAATTTTCCTGCAGCATTTTAGATGGCTGGTTGCAGTTATATTCTACTGCTACTGCAAGAGAGGCAGTCAGATTTCCCCCGCGGTACCTCCAATATGTTCTTGCAGTCTTATCCTCCTGCGCGCCCAAGCAGTAGTATTTGCCTGCAAGGCCGGCTGCAGTTGAACTCTCCCGCGTCATGCAAAGTTGGCTGTCAGATCCTCCCGCGCCGTCGCAAATATGTTCTGGCGGTTATATCCTACTGCCGCATGTGATTTGTTACCGAGCAGACAAATCCGCCCGTGTCCTCCAAGCTCGCAGTTGCTTCCTACTGCGTGCAAGCCTGGCAGTCAAATTTCGCCGCGCTGCCTCAAAAAGGTTCTCGCAATTATTTCAACTGCCTCCTGTTCTATTCTATCTGGCGCTCAGATCAGCCTGCAGGCTTGCCGCAGCTATCCCCCTAGTTTTCCCCCCCGGACTCTCTCAATACTTCCCCACTGCTTTTCATCTGAGCCGCTGCCACTCAAAGCAATTCTTGTCTTCTCTGCTGCTACGTGGGTGTTCACTGAGAGGTTGTGTGCATGTACCTGATGGCCTTTTAAACGACTCGAATCCTTCAATAGTATATTTCTTGCACAGTTCTTTGAATGCGGTAGTTTAAATGCGAGTGCTTGACACACATCTAATACATTTGCGGTGTATATACGAGTGTATCTCTGTGGGTAACTATATAGGAGATGCAGAATATTTAGTGACAAACTTGAACTGACTTTCGGTTCAATTTGAATCAAAATTTGAGACTACTCATGCGAGATGCCATTGAGATTCTCAATATCGCCCGGGGGAGCAGGGTCAATATAACAACCGCCGTAAGTTGGGATGTAACAGAAGCCCGCAATTGGCCTAAGCCGTAAGTTAACTTTTGGTTTAAATTTTGGCAAACCACATTAGACAGGTTGTGCATAAGCTGCACACGGCTTTCGGGCATTGTGCAAAGCCGTGGAGATTTTCTGAGTTCATCTAGGAAGGGTCGAGCTTTCAGTGAACCTGCTGAGTGGAGGGAAGTATTTTAGACTATGGGATGGCTGTTCCATTTGTCATTCAGTTCTTAGGTGCTGTGGAATCAACACAGAAACTCAAGGACAAATCATTATATTCGTTGGATCTGATTGGATAGCCGCATGGATAGAACATTCGAAATGATATTCGTATGAGTCATTTCCAGTGGGTTTATGGGTTCGGGATATTGAAATCCTCCCCGCGGCTTTGCACACGCATGAAGCCGCATGCGGCTTGTGCGGCTTTTGCACAACCTGTCTATTGTAGGTAGTCTATAATGTACCAAGAACTCGTGGATATACCCGCCTGCATAGCGCGTCAGAAGGCTTCGGCGATTCTGGAATTGGTGTGGGGGTTATGTGAAATTTTTTTGGTTGAGGTGTGTATGAGTCGAAAAAGTGGCGAAAAAAAGCAATGGAACCTAATGTATATCTTGAAACATCGCCAAACTATGCTTCAAAACAATGAGTCCGCGATAATATCACCTCAATTAAATCATACCTCTATCACCTCTTCCTCAAAAAGTCTGAAATCATGGGACCGTATTGATATGTACCCTGCGGCTGCCCTCCAATATTCCTAGATTTTGATGGGCATCTGCCGGTCATAAAGGTTGGATATACAAGTTTTCAAAAAATACATTTTGAATGCTCCAGAAACGTCTCGATATCATCGGGAGAGGCCTGTGTCAAGATTTGAAGTCATTTCGACAACAGGATGCTGAGTTATGACGCCGGAAAGTTGCCCGATTTGAGTAGCTATCGTCCACACTTACAACCACTCAGCGCATGAATTACTTAGAAAAAAATAGCGTCAATAGGTAATACGGAAAGTGACAGTTCTAGAAAAAAGGAGTGGAATCCAGGAGACGCAATGAATAGACATCGAGAAATTAAACCAAGCAGTGTCAACATCAAAGTTCATGCAAATGGTCAACTCCAACAGACACTTGTTCCGCACGCTAGCAGGACCAATTCTTCGGAAAACCGGTACAAAAATGTGGCGGACGCGCTGGGGCGTTTAGATGGAGTCAGAATTAATAAAACTTGGAAATCTGGCCATTCCGCAACTACTGTTCAGCACGGCGTCCACAAGGATTGTTCGGAAGAGATTCATGAAAGGCCAAAGTGTAGGGACTTAATACAAGAAACCGATCCAGGAAACAGGTGGAGATTAAATCACTAGAAACCCCACGTATCAGATTTCTTCCGAGGTGGGTGTCCAGGATAGTCTGTGGACCGTGGTGGCCTAAATCAACTAAAATCCTCAGGGAATATACAAGGTAAGGGTTGGAATATTTGTGCATTCTGGAGAATCACAGCTTGTAGATAGAGACATTGACAACCATAGAACCAAAGAGAAGAGCTAGTAATGTTTTCCTGACTTTGGGGCATCCTTGTCGCGTGTAGCTTTCAAGATGGGGGTTCATAGCTCAGAATAGGTCACGTACACCGATGCTCTGCGGCGCATTGGTCACCTTTTGAGTTTGGAGAGGAACAGTTGAATCTGTATTCTCGCACTAGAATCTGCGGAAGCAAGAATAGCAGGAAATTTCTACAGCCAATAGAAAAATGGATATCGCGGTGGGATCTGCCTCCCACCACATCAGCGTGCACAGTAAGATCCAGCTGCAGTCATGCGGGAGAGCCGAAGGAATGGCAGACAGATTACACTGCGATAAAATAGGGCAGAAATCGCAGTGAAATCTGGCTGTAAACATATGAAATACTGATTGCAGTAGAGTCAACGGCAGAGCGAATGGTGGGAGAATCCTACAGCAAACACAGGCAAGCGACATCGCGGAGGAATCTATCCGCCAACAAATTTGAAAGCCGCCGTGCGGTGGGATTGACCTGCAGCACCCAGAGCTCGCGGTGCGATTTGGCCAGGGATGAACGGATGACACGCGGAAGCTTAGAGATGACGGTCTAATCCAGCTGCAGCATAGCCGTCATTCAGCCGGCTGCACCAAAAACACAAAGTTAGACCGTACCCATTTGTACAGCCGGGCATAAGTGTACGACCTAAGCCCCGAAGGTCGACGACAAGCGGCGTCTTCTGGACCACTCTGCTCTTTGTAATTTACAAAATGTGTCTATGAACTGTTTGTGCCCCGCCACTTGCCGGCCTCTTACCATCATTAAATACTGTAGACGCCGTTCCCAAAATGGTAATAAATGCGAGTCATGTGACGAAAAGCGACATTCTCGGTCTACAGAACAAAGTTCTGTTTGTGAACGTTAAATCAGGGGGCGAGACAGTATGCGGGTGTGGGACGCGCTGGATGCGGTGGCGGTCGACTGTGATGAATTCTGCAAGTGCGTCGCTCTTTGAACAAAATTATAGGTAAAAACAAGCCGGGTAGGGTTTATTCGTACTTTCGCCTGATCCACGCTATTGGTCACCTCTACTCGCTACCCAACGCTTAGACATCTCCTCGTACCATAACGGCACCTGCGCCCCACCCAACCAAGCCAACTCCATCGCACCATAGATTGTGAGGCGATCCTCTTCTTGCCCCTGCAGCAGCCCCAGTACTAGCGGCACAGCTCCTGAACCAATTTTCAACATTCTGATTCACAAGACACTCCAACAATTCACCTTCCGGCAGCTCGTCCATCCGCGGTGCAGTCTCCCGAACTCTGCGACCCATCTCACTGCTCTCTACAGTATACGTCCGTGGTATATACGCCGTCTCCGCAATGAACGGATGGCGATTACTTTCCTAGCCATGCACATCAGTATTATGTGTCTCCCTTAGCTTGTGGGCTCACCAAATGATAACCGATATGAGGATTCCCAGAGCCCAGCAATCATTGGCCCTCCTTCAATAAGATCAGCCGAGCACACCAGTGGTAACAACAAATACATTTACCTTGTTTGCACATTCCCAGCGGTAGCGCTAGCAACAATTGCCAACGCTTGCGGTGACATCCACTCGCATGTCCCACATGCATTCACGGTGGAGCTCACACAGCGCCACTTTGCCAGCCCGAAATCCGACAGCAGGATCCGCGGATTCTTCTCCCTCTTCCACAGCAGTACGTTCTCAGGCTGTCTGAATCAGCAACCAACAGATATCAGCCCACCGTGCTCACCTTCAAATCTGCAAACTGCTTCCCGTCTGCAAAACCCTGAATATCACGATAGACTCACCACCATGTCCGATTTGTTTCTGGTGCAGATATTGGATTGCTTGCGCAATCTGATAGCTGATCTTTTGAGCTTCCTCCTCGTTCAGCGACTCCGCCGCCAGATGATCCGCCAGATTCCCCCCCATACACAGCTCCAGCAAAATCCCTTTTTCCTACAAAAGCTCATTCGGTAAACCCGTAGCGATGAAATGCACTCACACGGCCATCGACAAGGGCAGTTTTAATATAGCCTTTGCCCATACGACATTTATCTGTACATTTGGGTCAGCTGTTGAAACCATGAAGCGACTCTAGCCTGACATGGACTATACCAGCGCACACCCGGTACTCTGCAACACTGCCTTCTCATCCGCCTCAATGGGGCATGTTGTGCTGCAGATCCGCGCCTCTCTTCGACACACGCACCGCGGTTTTAAAAGTCTTCAAGCCATATTGGCGCAGCACCTGACCGTTTTCTGCCAGCCCCCGTCAGGTTTCATAAGCACCATAAGACCTCAACTCACCTTCCAGACGGCGAACCACATGCACACAGCCAAATGCCCCTTCGCCCATTATCAAGTCATGTATTTGGAACCCGTCAGCTATCTCCAACACCTTTCTTCCCCTTCCCCAGTGTGATATGCATTGTCCGGGTTTCCGTTCCTATCGTGTCTCCATTATCAACGACAACCACCGAACCGTCCACAGGTACTCCGTCTAATGTCATCGGCCCTTCAGCCTGCACGAAGTATAAAACAGAAGATAGCTCAAGTCTCTCAGGCCTTACCTGCAAGCATGTAAACCCGCCCATCCTGGTAATTGTGATACCACCGATCTCTTTACTAGACCCAGGCTTGAACGTTTCAGGTTGCATGTATTCAATCATTTGATCCATACGCGCGCCGTTTCAGTCGGGCGATGAATTCTTTTGGTGAATGAGATAGCAAGGACAAGGACTAAGGGCGCGGTGAGAAGTAAACGGGTCGGTTGGCGTTCCGAGTCAGACTGTGTTCGATAGTGGCTTGAGACACCGCGATGAAAGAAAGAGGCGTACAGCGATATCGTGTGCCTCGGCCAGACGGATGAGCCCCCGGATATTGTTCTCAGCAGCGAGGCTGGCGATTTCGGGAACGATGAAAGAAGCAAGGAGTACAAGGTAGATTATGAACCAATGATCGCCGTGATCGACGAAGAAGCTCTCTCTTTTCCTCAACTTTTTCTTCTTCTTCCTCGAATCCTCTGCTTCCACCTGTCCAAAATCTTGGTTGAGGCGCGGCTGGTGCCCCTGCGCGCGCCGGGGGCCGGGGCGGGGCGCGAGTGGGAGTGGGAGAGCGGGGAGAGCACGGACGAGGAGGGGGACAGTGCGTGAAACATCTTTTTGAAAAGGCAGGGAGGAGTGCTGACGGGATTGGTTTCTTTTTTTCTTTCTTGCATGTTTCTTTCTTTTTTGGTTTTTGCGGTGCTCTGCGGGATGTGCTGGACGATATGTGACTCGACTGCGACCGCGACCACAGCCTGTTCGATGATTGGATCTGCGTCGGCCTTTTCGCGTGGACGACTTGGGCTCGACGACGGCTTGGACTCGATCATCGACGCGGAAGACCGAGAATGACTGAGCGAAGGCTGGGAGGTCTTCGGGATGTCAAACTGCTTCGCCCTTGCTCCATTCTCAACATGCCTCAGAATCCGTACTCTAGGCGCCGCAGATACTGAATGTCCCGCTGTTACTCATAGCCAACAAGCAGGACTCGCCGCAGGCGCTCTCTCCGTCGAGGAGATTCGACACGATTATGAAGATTAGCCACCAACGCAAGATGGAGAGCACGCGCAGGAGAACATCCAATTTGGCGAGGGCAAGACAAAACGCCGAGAGCGCATCTCCGGTTTGGATGTTATGGGCATCAGGGGCGAATATGTAAGGAGTCGCAGACGGCTGTCTCATAATTTTCTTACTACTTACGAACAGTTTCGACACGTATGACTCTTATTCTGTACAATGTATCCGCGTATGTCTAGTTGTGACCGTGACATTGAATAACACTTTTACTTACCAACTACCAACTCGCCTACCCGCCTTCCCAGCCCGATATTCGGTACTGATAGAGGCACAGGCGATCCTTATACGACCCCACACGACTTAAGTAACGACTTACCGCCCCTCACGACACCTCTACACTCGCGCGATCCAACAATCGGTCTCAGTCTCTCTGTGTGGTATATACCGCTAAGGGATTAAGTAGCGACATTTAGAGCGTACGGATATCCGTCCTCTAGTCGTTTCTTTTAGGACGCAGACCGTTTCGACAAGGGTCCATCACACAACTCTGAGGACGAGCGTCTCAGCCCCACTTACGTGCTCGCATAACCGGAGTGAGGATCGACTTGTCCTCACAAAGTGGACGAATCCGGAACTTTCGAGCATTCTGGCTAACGCTCGTCGGGACTATTCGTTACCCCCTTTTCGTGCACGAGGAGGTCTACTCCCGCGTCAATCCTCTCGGGCAGATCGCCCAAAATCCAGACTGCTGCAACCTACTAAAGCCTCGGCCGCGAAGTCTCTCCTACGAGGGAATCTAGAAGCGGACTCCGATCCCGCAGCGCCCGAGAGCGCATCGCGATCTGTCTCGCGCTCGATCTCCCCCGATAAGGAATCCCGTGGAGAACCTAAGTTCGACTCATTTGCCAGTCCAGCGGCCGCCCGTACCCGAACGGCAGCTAGAGGCGGTAAGCCCCTCACGTTTCTATCGCTACCTGCAGCGACCCGTGCTCCGCGTTCCAAACTCCACAACACCGTTCCTCTGGACCCGGTAACCACTCGAGAGACAGCTCACGCTTCATCGCCGCATCAGCCATCCTTCAGTTCGCCAATCGCGGATCGGGAACCTTGGGGCAGAACTAACTCGTCTTCCCCTCTCTCTTCTCCTCCTTCTTCGCACATGGCGACCCACACCATGGAAGCCCCTGCACTAACTCCCGGTATGGAAAGAGGATACGCACTTTCACCCATGGCGGAGCTAGAACGTAAACTACTCATCGCATTCGGAACACCAGGCCTCTTTGTTCGAACGCGCCACCAGCATCTCGAGCAAGCGTACCCTGGAGTCGGCGGATATCATGGACAGAGGCGTTAGTCTCCATGATAGACCGGTCGCTCGATTCAGCTTGGAGACGGGGCTGCTGATCAGAACTGAGAAAGCAATAAAGGACACGAACACTCTGCTGTCTCGGGCATCGGCCTTAGTCCCGGGGAGGAGCACATTTTTTGTGGTAGACCCTCAACATTCCTTCTTAAGGGTCCTAAAGAGTGCAGGCGACCTGAATCAGCTGATGGTCGCCTGGCGAGCCCTGAGCACCAGGATGGACCTGGCGCAGCGGAGTTTCGTGAAGTATCAGGAGGAGTTCCGGGCGACTACGAGGGAGGAGATGCCATCTTCGCCAGTATCGACAGCCCCTGAAGTGTACTCAGCTTTCCCTCAAGGCGGTTCTCCCATCTCGGACGTGAACTACCTCTACGAGAATGTCCCGAACTTGCGGAGCATCTGGCCGCAGGGTTACGAACCGGGGAAAACGAGAGTCGAGGGTTTGGCGAGAGTTCCGCCGCACCTTTCACTCGCGTTCCCAGAGAGGCAGCCAGAGGATCATCCCGTTACATTCTACTACTCAGAAGACGGTACTAAGATAACGTTACCCTCTTCCGTTAGGTCTAAGATAGAGAGCGTGGATTCTCGACACCCTTATGTAAGCAGTCACAGTGTCACAATGTCATGCTTAATGGCGAGTGAAATGGCTCACTCACCACACTGAAAAAAAATATTTGGCTAATACAAATGATAGAGATAAGTTTTAGGAACAGTTTGTATTAAGCATATTCATGAAAAAGCTTTTAGGTCAAGAGTAAATAAGGCCCTACAAAAAATCATGTGACATTTTTTTTGAGTGTTTCTATGTGCTTTTCTCATTGAATGGAGCACATTCGGGAAATTCTCTCCGAAAATTTGAATGGCACAGCCACATCGGCACGCCTCGGCACGTCTCGGCATCTGTACAGCCACTGATAAAGTGCCGCTTCCTTGAGGCTTCAATGAGGCTTCCTCAAGGCTCCCTCTTCAGTTTCTGCTCTTTCTTTGCTACTTCCACTATGCCTAGATCTTCTAACCACACAAAGTCTCGCCAGAACAACCTGCAAAAAGCTCGACAGTCTCGGAAAACCACTGTGGAGGAGGTTCCTGATGAAGATGACAGCCATCAGAACTCAGACACTGAATCAAACATCTATTCTCAGCCCAATGTCCACTTCTCTGACAGATGCAGTGAACATTCACCACCTCCACCTGATCTGGATACTGGGGAGACATGGGACCTTGACTTTGGAAACAAACTTCCAGATCTGGATTGTGAGGACCCGGCTGCAGGTGATCTGGAGCCTGAAATGGATGATGAGGTGGTGGAGGCACCAGAGATCTTGTGCTGCATATTTTATCTCGGCCTATCACTATGGAGGTTTGACAGGTGCTGACTTGAATTGGGTGAATAAACCTTATCAGGGTCATCGAATTTTACCTGCCAGCATGATTGCAGAGGTAACGGCTTCAATTGCACAGTTCTCAGCCAAGAAATAGATAATTTCTTTCTTTCTTTCACTGTACTCTGTTAGAATGGGGTTTTATTGATTTAATTTTTTTTCCGATCTCGAGATTTGAACGTGGGAAAGTATGACTAAGTGGCTTACATAAGGGTGTTGAGAATCCACGCTCTCTATCTTAGTCATGGAGCGGGTCCTAACTTCGTGCTTCCCCCGCAAGAGGCTGCAGGACCTTCGCGTCGATCTCGTCCTCGGAACCGATCTGAATCGCCGGTCCGGACTCGAAAACCAGCGCTATCGCCTTCGCGCAAGGAAAACCCGAAGAGCAAAGTCTTGGATCCCCAAACGCCAGCTGTAACCGTTACTGGTCTTTTGAGTCCCGACATTCGTTTCAAGAAGCCAGAAGACGTGCTCATCCCCTCGTCGCCCCGCGACTCTACGTTCGTTACAGCCGTACCAGCGCAAGGACTCCCAGATCCTTTGAAAGGTATGGCGTCCGCCAGCGCTTTCGGGTACGATACTGCTTATAGGAACGAATCGGCGAGCCAGGCACAAATGGGCAAAGGCCCGTCCCGTCAATCCTTCAAACCGATATTTCCTCCGGTGGTGGACGCGAGAGAAGAGTCGACATTTCATGGAGCGTACCGCAGAGATGACCGGGACCCTCCGCCGCACATGCCTTACGTCCCATCCGCTTCGGTTCCTCTCCGTAACGAGCCCAGAACTGGACGTTCGAGTTACCGGTCCGAGGGTAAGCCAGTGGGAAATACGCGGGGGGCGACAAGGAGCTGGCGCGGGCAGTGATGGAGACCCTTCGGATGGAGAAGGAGGAGATCAGGGTCGAGATCGACGGGAACGGTCACGCGGCCGTCGCGGGCCGCCTCCAAGAAGGAGAGACGAGAGGTCTCCACCGAGGGGAAGATCCCCTCTCGGAGCTGAACGGGACCCCGCTCCAGACCCGTCCGATTTCGGCGATGGGGGACCGAGCTCTAGCAGCAGCTCTTCTTGGGGAGGGCGCTCCGATCACCAATTCCCGTATGTAGCCCCGGAGCGCCATACGGCACGATGGTACCTACCATCGATCCAAAACTGAAATTGGACGCGCTCCCGGAATGGGACGGGAACCACGATTCTGCTATAGACTATTTTTGGGAGGTCTACCAAATCGCGAGCCTTCTAGGCTGGTTACCGCGCGCTCTCGGATTCTGGTTACCCACTCGCTTGGTCAAAGGTTCACAGGTGCAGTTGTGGTTCTCGACGCTGCCTACGACCCGACAAGCGGAAATGAGAAGCCACTATCTCGTCTACTTGCAAGTCATCAAGGATCGCTACCTGGGAAAGAAGTGGCGCCTACGCATGAACAACCAATACGAGCAGCAAATGTTCCGCCAAGCAGGTCACGAAAAGGAATCTCCGCAGACCTTCCTCGGAAGGAGAGTGCGGTATACGCGCCTTCTGACTGTCACCGACGACGGAGGTCTGGATGAGGTACAACAGATTATGCGTACCGCACCTATCGCTTGGAGCTCTATACTCATAGTCGAGAATATACGTTCAGTAGAGGACCTGTACGAGCGAGTTAACGAGCACGAGGAGGAACTCGTAGACGTGGTGGCCAGGAGGCAGACGGACGTACTTACCACAGGGAATCTCTCATCCACTCTCAAGCGACTGGGTTTCTCGCAGAGCGCTCATCAAGGTTCTACCTTTCAGCGTCGAGAGCGTCGCGTGAACCTCACCGAAGCCGAGTCGGATATGGCTGGAAGGGAGGAAGAAGAGGCGGAGGTCGCTCTCGACTCCGAGCCAGCCCCGTCTGCGGAGACCTTCGACGAAGGACCCACAATGAAGAGTGTGTACCAGACCCTAGCCAGACGTCAGAGGCCACCGCCGAAAGGGGGATACCCTTTCAAGAAAAATGATCACGTAACGACAAAGATGGGCCGTGACCCTCCTTCTCCATGTAAGGTCTGCGGGAGTTCGAAACACTGGGACAAGGAATGTCCGGACTGGAGCGTCTACCTAGAAAAACAAAGGAGAGGTGTTCTACAAGTGAGTTCGAGCTCCGCGGGGATGAAGCAGAACTGCTTTACCATAGCGCTTACCTGGTCTTAATGGACGGACGCGTCTCTGCCGATTCTTTTTGAGTGCGGCCGCTCCCGACTTCGTTGAGAGCTTGCTCTCTCCAGAAAAGGGGCTTAAGCCCGTATTGTTGGATCAGGAACCCGTCAACGGAAATATCGTATTGGACACTCGAACACTGGAAGAAGGCGATGGAGGAGAGACGCGCTCGAAGCGAGCAATGCGCGTGCAAGTGGAAGAGATCGAGGACGAGTATTGGGCGATGGAGGCGAGGATGCCTAAAGCTAGATCCGGCATACTAGAAGACGCCGATCCGCTGGAAGATGAGAGCAACGATGAGGAAAGGCTGGAAACGACGGAAGAAGAGTACTTAAAGGAAGCGGAAACAGTTAGTCGGGCTCCGATGCCGCCCCCGCCCACGGAGGCGGAACCTATAGTCGTTCGCCCCCGACGGAATCCAAAGCCGGGCGACTCAGCTCTTGGAATATCGGTATTGTCGGTCAAAGGGTGGATTGGATCTCTAGAGGACGCCTTAGTAGACTTGAGATTGGACTCTTGCGCGGACATTACTTTGATATCGGAGGAAACGCACGCCGCGCTGATCAACCCCCCTCCCATTCGTCAGGGACACCGCATGAGTCTGGCCCAGCTCACGGATAAAGGAACAACAATCAGAGGGTACACAAAGCTACGAATCCTCATGCGAGCCACCTCGGGCGAACTATTGGCGTTGGAGGCCGAAGCCTACGTGGTGCGGGGCATGACAGTACCCATCCTACTGGGGGAAGACTTTCAGGTCAACTACGAACTTGGAGTTTCCAGGAATGTAGAAACCGGTTCAAAAATAGTATGGAGGAACTTACCGTACGAAGTTGAAGCGGAGGGAGTCGAGCCCTACCCGGGTCGAGCCGAAGTGCACCATCTAGCGACCGGTCTGACAACACACGCTCGTTCAGTGACGAAAGCAAAGGAACATCGGAGGGCGAAAGCTAAGCGCCGACGTCGAACGCTGAAGATGGGACAAGAAGCTAAGCTTGTGCGCGCCTCGCAGGATTACTGAATACGAGCCCATGAATGCAAGATGGTCGCTGTCGAAGGAAATTTCACGGAAGACAGAGAATGGTTGGTGGAGCGGAATTTGATGGCTAACTCAGAAGACTCGTTCTTTGCCATCCCGAACACCTTAATCTCCTCGAGGAAACCGGTCCTGCCCGTCAGCAACTTGAGCTCGCGGCCTCGGATGATCCGGAAGGGCGAAATCCTGGGAACGCTGCAAGATCCGCAGGAATATTTGGACTCCCCCGACAGCGAGGCTAGTCTAGAGCTCATGCGAGCCCAAGCGACGCTGCTAACCAAGGTGGTGGAGGCTAAGTCCAGCCGGGGAGGGGAGAAGCCGAAGAAGAGAAGAGAGAGCAGAGAGCCAGACGGCACTCGGGTCAGAACTAACTTCGGAAACGGCGTACCCCCGAGCGAGGAGAACTCAAGAGCCAAAGTTCATGTGCGAGATGAAGAAGGCCGGGGTCCCAGACGAGGCCGGATCTATACCTCCAGAAATCCAAGGCGACTACGAGGCTGGGTTGGAAGACGAAGCGGAGGACTACGGACCGAAAACTGCAGCTATGCCCGACAACTCGATTTACCCCTCGGAGAGGATGGAAGAACTCCTCGACATAGGATCGCTACCAGAGCATCTGAGGGAAAGAGCGTGGAGCATGCTGAAGCGCAGGGTCAACGCTTTCGGTTTCGACGGACGCTTAGGCAAAATGGACGCTAAAGCACCGATTCGAGTCAAGGACGGAGTCAACCCCATAGCGGTGCCGATGTATTCTAGCTCGCCACAGAAAAGGCGAGTGATCGATGAGCAGCTAGACAAATGGTTCGAACAAGGCGTGATCGAGCCATCGATCAGCCCCTGGAGCGCCCCCGTCGTAATAGCTTACCGGAACGGTAAACCGCGTTTCTGCGTCGATTATCGTAAACTAAACGCAGTAACGATTGGGGACGAGTTCCCGATACCCTCGCCAATCAGAGATCCTGCAATCCCTTTCTGGAGCCCAAGTTCTTTCGTCACTAGACGCCCTGTCAGGATTTAACCAGCTGGAAATTGCCCCCGAGGACGTGGAGAAGACAGCATTCAGAACTCACCGAGGTCTGGCCCAGTTCAGGCGTATGCCATTTGGGCTGAAGAATGGACCGTCAATCTTTCAAAGGATCATGCAAGGAGTTTTGGCCCCGTACCTGTGGATTTTCTGCTTGGTGTACATCGATGACATAGTGATTTATTCGCGCTCGTACGAAGAACACATCGACCACCTGGACAAAGTCCTTGGCGCCATCGAAGCTTCGGGAGTAACGCTGTCCCCGTCGAAGTGCCATCTGTTCTACTCTTCAATACTTCTACTCGGTCACAAAGTTTCAAGGTTAGGTCTATCCACTCACCTCGAGAAGGTTAAGGCCATCCTGGAATTGGAGCGTCCTAGGAAGCTAGCTCAGTTGCAGGCGTTTTTGGGGATGGTGGTTTACTTTTCGGGTTTCATTCCGTTCTACGCGAACATCTGTGCTCCTCTTTTCAGCCTGCTTAGGAAAGGCGCGAAGTGGGAATGGGGAGCCGACCAGGAACACACCTTCCGTTCGGCTAAAGTCGCCCTACAAAACGCGCCGCTGCTAGGACATCCGATTGAAGGATTGCCTTATAGGCTATACTCGGACGTGTCGGACGAAGCAGCTGGGGTCGCGCTCCAACAGATACAGCCTATTCTGGCGGGGGATCTGAAAGGTACGAGGGCGTACGAGAGGCTTAAAAAGGCGTTCGAGGAAGGACTTCCTCCCCCCAATCTCACGACCAAGTTATCCGGGAAGATAGACGACTCGAAGAAAGCGACGGAATGGGGCAGCTCTTTGGATGAGACGACGGTGTACATAGAGAGGGTGATCGGCTACTGGTCCCGCTCCTTCAAGGGCGCGGAATTGCGCTACTCGACTACGGAGAGAGAAGCACTAGCGGCAAAGGAGGGCCTGGTAAAATTCCAGCCGTTTATCGAAGGGGAACGCGTATTGCTGGTCACTGATCATTCCGCACTACAATGGGCCAGGACGTATGAGAACTCGAACCGGCGCCTGGCTGCATGGGGCGCTATCTTCTCAGCATACGCGCCTGGCTTGGAGATAATTCACAGACCTGGACGAATTCATTCCAACGTTGACCCCCTCTCCCGCCTACCGCGATCGCCGCCAGCACACGTCTCCCCAGCACGAGAGGAAGGGAAGTCAATCACGATGGACGACGACCTAGCGGAGGCCCAGGAAAGTTGGCGCGACAGGGAGCCGGCGCTCAAAGCGACATTCACAGCATTCACTATAGAAGATGGCCTGGAAGGAACGAGCAGCGCATTCGCGACCACTAGAAGCAAAGCCCGGGGAACGACGGATCTAGTCGAGGACGATGGCGCGCCAGGCGCTGGGGGGGGTATAGTTGTAAATGCAGAGCCTAGCACTAACATCGCCCCCGACACGAGACTCGCAGACACTCCCTCGGTATCACCAGAACCGGCTATAGCGTCGCCCGGGGTCTCGAAGAAGGGATCCGACGACAAACTGGATACGCTGGAGCCAACTGCGGAGTACTGGGGCGCGGTGAACCCGCCGCCGAACTTGCACCTCGCTATGGAAGAAGGGTTCCGCGAGGACTGGGTGAACTCCTACAAGGAGGACTCTGAGTTCGGAAAGATATGGGCAGACCCGCGAGTCGTGGAAGGAATGTGGAGCCCAGGGCAGCGCTTCTTCAGGAATAACGAAGGCCTCCTGTTCTTCCGAGACGCGGACTATCAACCGCGTCTCTGCGTCCCGAGCGCGAAAAGGAACTTCGTCAAAACGGAAGCACATGAATCTCCCCTGGGATCGGCTCACATAAGCCCGGAACGTCTGTGGTAACAAGCTATCCTCCAAGTTTTATTGGCGACGCATGAAGAAAGACATAGAGGAGTTTTGCGACTCTTGCGACGTGTGCCAGAAGATCAAAACAAGGAACTTCACGCGCTATGGCTTCCTCATTCCCAACCCGATTCCACACCGTCCATACGAGTCGATATCCCTGGACTTGATTGTCAACCTGCCCTGGTCAGGAGATTTCAACGCCATCTTCGTAGTGGTGGACCGACTCACTAAACACGCCTCGTTCATTCCTACCACATCGGGCCTCACAGCTCAGGGATTCGCTGAGCTATTCGTCGAACATGTCGTCTCGAGGTTTGGTCTCCCCGACAACGTCATAGCGGACAGAGACCCGCGTTGGACTTCGGACTTCTGGACCGCCGTATCGGCCGCTATAAAGACTAAAATGTCCCTTTCGTCTTCACATCACCCTCAACACGACGGTCAGACCGAGAACGTTAATCGCCAGCTAGAAACTCTCCTGCGAGCCTATGTCTCCAAGGATCGGTCGGACTGGTCGAAGTGGCTGAAATTGCTGGAGTTTTCGTACAACTCCAACGTACATGCGTCCATCGGGACCACTCCCTTCCTCCTCCTGTACGGGTTCGAACCGAAGGCTCCATTAGACTACCTTCTTCCCAAGGACTGGTCCAAAATTGGGGCGCCGGGCATGCGTAAAGAAGCTAGCGCGTACCTAGAGGATCTTCAGGTGCATTGGGAGAACGCAAGGTTAGCCATCGCGCGGGCTCAGGACGACCAAGCCAAATACTTCAACCGCGGACGGAAAGAGGTGCCGGAGTTTAAGGTCGGATCCAAAGTCCTGATTAACCCGCACTCTCTCGAGTGGCTAGAATCGAAAGGAGAGGGCGCTAAGCTGGTACAAAGGTGGATCGGCCCCTTTGAAGTCCTTCAGAAGTTAAATCCGAAGACGTACCGCTTGCGGTTGGACGACAGATATCCAGGATTCCCGGTCTTCAACTACGATCATCTGAAACCTTACACGGAGCCTTTGGAGGATACGGAAGGCTCTAGGCTGCGGCTGCCAGACACCCGAGACAAGAGCCCGGCTAGCGAGGAATACAAAGTAGAAAAGGTGGTCGGTAAACGGTACGACAAATCGCGATGACAGAACATGTGGTTGGTCCGTTGGAGGAACTACGGTCCGCAGCACGACTCTTGGCAAACAAAGAAAGACTTGCGGAACGCCCCGGAGATGGTGCGTGCTTTTGAGCGCGTACAGAAGGCTAGAAGATAATCGGGCGGGAGCCCCGAACGGGATACCGGCCCGGAAACCGGATGTAATTGTATCGGCGGATTCGCGGAGACATATTTGCCTCCGCGGACCCATTCTCACATGTCCCTCACTCTTCGCTTATTCGGATCTCCTTAGACGGGTCAACGTGTTGCGCCAGCGCATGATCCACCATCCGATAAGCGGAGTCTTCTCTTCTCTCTCTCTCTTTTCTCTCTCTCACTCTCCCATTGTCTCTCTCCCCTCTATCTCTCTCAGTCCTCGAACCAGACAGTCTGTGGCCTAGCCTACGCGAATATTCGGTTGTGCGAAGCTGCCAGACTAAGTACCCGTAGTTGACGGATATCCGCTTCTACGGCACTTGAATATACCTGCCCTATCTACAAATGGATCCTATTTACCTCCAAGACGGCCTCGGGAACCTGCTTACCCCGATCTGGTCTAAGAAAGACTCTTTTCTTTTATGCTCCATCCTCGCGCCGCCATCTTCAGTGGCTCCCAGAATCTTTCATCACAACGACCCTGTCCCCCACTTGCTGGACGCTAAAACGGCGAAGGGCGTACAGCGGGACCTCGATTTTACCAGACACGCGGTGTGGTACCTCGACAAACAGCACTGGATTGGGTGGATCCCCACCGGGAAGCCGCGCGACTCTCCCTATGAGACGGACCCCAGTCCTCGACTTGCTTGAGATTTGCTTCAGTCGTAACCCCCGCTCCAACGGTGGATAATTTCTACGACGCCTACGATTCAGATCATCAAATCAGTCCCGTCGAGCGGTTGGCCGGATGCCACCTAGACGCAGCTTGGGTACAGGAGGCTTCTTACCTGGGAGATCGCTTGGACGCTATCAGTCGCTCCCTCGCGGGAGAATAGCGAGTTCTATTGCAGAGGTCCTCCGATGAACCGTGTGGGCGACGTCCCGGCCCCCGTCGATACTAAGGCTCTGGAAGTCCTATTCTCCAACGACGAGGAGGCGCAGGAAGCCGCAAGCAAAGCGAGGCGGGAGCTCCTTAGTCTCCTCAGTTTCCTGTCATGGATGCTGTCGCTCGTACAGTTGAAAGATACCAAATTGTCCTCAGGAGACCAACAATACCTCCTGCAGCTCAAGCTAGACGAGCGTCCGAAGACCGGAGCCGTATTCGACCTCACCAGGGACCAACACGAAATCAATTTTCCGCATTGGGCAAATAACGGAGTCCCATTCCACTACGTATGGACTGAGGAGGAAAAGAAAAACAAGTGTTTCCTTCGCTTCAGCCCCGAGTACTACGAGGAAGTCGTTCGTCTCCGCGAAGCGGCTGGGGGGCGCGACGTCTCGGTGGAGGAGCTCCCAAGCTACGCTACCTGGAAGGGCGATCTGGAAGGATCGGACTGGCTCGGGCAGAACCTCCGAGCAGGAAAGATGGGGGTCGTGGAGAACCGCTTCCTACCTTCAATGAAGTACGGAATCGTCGACAGACACTTGTACGGGTCCAGGCCCCTCGCCAACTGGGTTACGATCCGAGTGTACGCGGAGCGGTTCAAGGCTCTTATCCGCGATACTGAAAGAGAGACGGTGTGTACGTTCTTCCGGAACAACCCTATTCGACAAGACGAGCCCGCGTACGCCCGTCAACCGCTGCCAACACAAGTTCTCGCTCTCGGATTTCGCGTACCAGGAAGTCGGAGAATCCGTTCCCGAACAAGCTCGATACTACGAGTCCAACACCGTGGTGCGCGAGCAAGTCAAGAACTTGTACGCGCCTCGACGGGACAGGCCTTTCAATTCTTTCAACGGAGGGCCAGCCCTGAGTCTGCCCGGGGGGGCGGACACCCGCCGCCGAGGCCGAAGCGGAGATCAGTCGAGACGCAGGGAATCGTCCTTCCTCGGAGGAGCTCCATCGCGAGGGGAAGCACAGGAACCCAGACGCCCCTCACGCGCCACTTCGACGTCTAGCCGAGGCGGCCGCGCTGACCTTGACGTCCGAGGCAGCTGGGCGCGTGCGGTCGCAGGTCTGAGACGTCGTTCCTCGCGCTCGCTCAGTCCCCTTAGACGAGAAGGGAAGGAGCAGCGGCGACAGGCGAGATCGCTGAGTTCGGTGCGCACAGCGGAGTCGGACGGCGAGAATGCATGGTTCGAGGAGGAATTCCAAAGTGCAGCGGGTAGCGACGATAACGGTGCCTACAGCCAGGATGAAGAGATGGGAGTCGAGACGTTCAGGCAAAGCAGGACGACACTCCCTTCGAGGCCTCGCTCGACCTCGTTGGTTCCTGGTCACCCAGATTCCGGACAGCGAAGGAGGCTGTCGACGCGCTCGACCTGTGGGCCCCTACCGTTATGGAGTATGAACCCAAGAAGGCAGTGTACAACCCGCTCTCCTGGAATTCGGACTGGCTTGATAGAGCGTACCTCGTGGTAGACGATCCCCGCACCTTGGCACGACTCAAAGCCCTGTGCGCTCTCTTCCCCGCCGAACTTGATAATATGCAAGTAGTCCTGGAATACGCCATGCGATTCGGCATGCCCTTCGAGCTCTTCACGAAGATTCAGGACGCCGGAATGTATAGGAACCATCAGCTCTCTTCCCTCGCGCTAAACACGCTCCCCTCCGTGTACAATTTAGGGTACGTGGACCAGGTCATGTCCTGGGCGGGAGCAGCGACGCAGCCCAATTCGGAGTGTACGTGGGGTACTATCTTCCAGCTCCTACAGAAACCCAACGCCGTCGCCTTCATCTCGAAGGGTGGAGTCTGCAAGTTCGTAGCGGAACTGTTCGCCCCGGATCTGGCGTATCGATTCGTGCGCGGGCCCAGCGAGCAAGTTTCGGAGTTCGGCAAAGGGAAGACTACCCGTTGATGATCGAAGGCCAATCCACTCTCTGCATCAGCGATCAAGTCTCGGACGTCGAAGTGGCTATCCTGCTTGGCTACGTGAAAGGGAAGAACTCCGACCAAGAACGATCGCTGTGGCCATCGCAGGCCCTTCTCGAGCAACACAGCCTGCACGTTCGAGGCTACCTATCGAGCGGGGCGTGGACGGTGCTCGAGTACCTGAGGAAGCGAATCATGGAGGAAAAGATCTACGACTGGAAATCAAAAGCCGAATGGAAGTCGTACCTTCGGGGTGGAGCTAAAGGAGAATACGCTCCCTCGGTTGTGCCCTCCAAAGCGGACTTCGAGGAGGGGATGGCGGATCCTGGACGACTCCTTCCCGGCGGATTGGCAACACACACCTGTTTCGAAGATTGTCCTGCCGGAACGGTTCAATCCTCATGCGCGCCGAAACTAGGGGGGCTCTGTAAGGAGTCGCAGACGGCTGTCTCATAATTTTCTTACTACTTACGAACAGTTTCGACACGTATGACTCTTATTCTGTACGATGTATCCGCGTATGTCTAGTTGTGACCGTGACATTGAATAACACTTTTACTTACCAACTACCAACTCGCCTACCGCCTTCCCAGCCCGATATTCGGTACTGATAGAGGCACAGGCGATCCTTATACGACCCACACGACTTAAGTAACGACTTACCACCCTCACGACACCTCTACACTCGCGCGATCCCAATAATCGGTCTCAGTCTCTCTGTGTGGTATATACCGCTAAGGGATTAAGTAGCGACATTTAGAGCGTACGGATATCCGTCCTCTAGTCGTTTCTTTTAGGACGCAGACCGTTTCGACAAGGGTCCATCACACAACTCTGAGGACGAGCGTCTCAGCCCCACTTACGTGCTCGCATAACCGGAGTGAGGATCGACTTGTCCTCACAGAATATCATCGGAGTGGCGGGGCTGGTGATAAATCTAGCCTCGTATTAACTCCGAGCCAGGGGGTAGCGACGCGGAGGGAAAGACACGCTCTTTTCTTCATCGAGTAGTTGTAGTTATTTCTATGTTTCTTGAGGATGGAAGACTACATTCTTGATAACGGAAGACTACATTTTTATAATTTGCTACATGCAACAGGGCACTCCAAAAAAAAAAAACCATTCGCGCCGGTTTATACCCGACACTGGCGTTGATGGCGGTCCTTGACTTCGTCTAAATAAAAAACTGAAAAGCTTTAGCATCAATAGACAAGGGGAAAATGAAAACCGTACCTGCTTCACAAACGTTGCACCGCGGTATGCCAGTGCATCCTCCCATGATTAGCGGAGCTTTTTGGTGCCTTCCGAGTACACTCTCTGTGCGGAACTGGTCTGGGCACCAGCTACACTTGGATGGTCCACCCGGGACATTTTTGGGAGCCCTGTGGGGAGCCCTTTTTTTGGGAGCCGTTTGGGGAGCCGTTTTGGGGGGCCGTTTGGGGGGCTGTTCGTTGCCTGGGCGCTGCGTTGGCGCAGTGGTCGTGCTCCTCCATCCCTCTTTTGGTCGAAAACCCTTGATCATAACCAATAAGCAACGAGCAAAATAACGCACAAAACATTGCATACCCCGATTGCAGTACCTGCATTTATACGCTGCCGCGCACTCTTCCCGCCAGTGCTGACGGATGTTCACAGTCGTCTTATCACACAGGTCGCACTTGCCAGTACAGCGCAGCTCGTGCTTCTCCTTCCCTCTTTTGGTCGCAAACCCTTGATCATAACCCATAAGCAACGAGCAAAATAACGCACAAAACATTGCATACCCCGATTGCAGCGCTTGCATTGATGCGCCGCCTCGCACTCTTCCCGCCAGTGCTGCCTCCTGTTCGCAACCGTCATCTGGCACCGGTCGCACTTGCCAGTACAGCGCAGCTCGTGTTCCTCCTTCCCTATTTTGGTCGAAAACCCTTGATCATAACCAATAAGCAACGAACAAAATAAAGCACAAAACATTGCATACCCCGATTGCAGCGCTTGCATTTATGCGCACAACGCAGCTTCAAGTTGCAGGGAACGATAACTTCAGGCTGGATAGAGAACCATGCGGCGAATGCGTGGTCCATATGCGTAAATCCCGCATTCACTAGCAGCCACTCAAGACTCCACAAGCACACAGAGTTTTCGGCCACCCATTGGACGCGCTCTGCGCGTAACTCCTCAAGCTGCTCAATTCGCTCCGGGCTCTGCTGTGCGCCCCGAAAACAGAATGACGACCCCCATTCCCTTTCATTAACGTCGTCGTCGTCCTCGTCCTCGTCGTCCTCGTCGTCCTCGTCGTCATCGTCGTCATCGTCGTTGTCGTTGTCGGATTCATTGTCGTGGTCGTCGTGGTCGTTGTCGTTGTCGTCATCGTTGTCGTTGTCGTTGTCGTTGTCGTCTTCCTGTGACCCCTTCTCTCCCCCTCCGCAGCGAATTCAGCACTCTGCATTTCACCTTATATGCCCGTCTGGCGACCTCGAGTGCGGCAGCCAATCCATATGCTTCCTCCTTTTCCTCTGCACGCTTTTTGATCTTCTGCAGTAGATCCAGCCGACTCGTATACGTTTCATTGTCAGTGTCCCGCAGCTCCTGCAAGGTCTCGCAAGCGGCATCCACCATCAAGTTCCGCCGCGAATAAGCGAGAACCTGTAGTTGGTGCATGAGAGAGGCCAATTGCGGCTCGTATTTGCGACTACCGCCGTAAAACACTACAAGATTCCACGCCCAATCGTCGGGCCCTGGGCCAAACCTCACCAGGTGTAGCGTGCCCTGTTTATAAGGCTTGCCCTTCCGATTCACCCTATCTGGGAGCGTCTGAAGCCATTCGGCCTTGGACGCAACATCTGCCCGCTGGTAGTGCAGCTGCTCCTCTTTCGTCAGGCCGCTCCATACTTCCTCCAAGCGACCGCTTGTGGTAATCTCGGTGACCCTTCCACCCCAAGTGACCAGCAGAAGCGGAGACATTGTGCGCAGCAGACGGCTGAGACGCAGGGTATGCCTGTCCTCCTCTGTCAGAGAAGGACCGAACGGCCAAAGATCTAGATGGGCGCCTAGGAATTTTGAGACGGGATCGACGGGCGGTTCTCCCTGACCGCGGTTGATGTCCATACGGGATGCCGACTGGATGTCCACTGGTAGATCGGACCGAGGAGGGAATTCGGACAGAAAGAGGTGCCGAAAGCCACGACATCTCTTGGTGGTGAGCGTCCCCGGCCTCTGAGCCCCAGGCGCTGCCGCCGTGTATCAGACCTTCCGCAGTCATGTCCTTCATAACGGTCGCCACCAAGGTGATACCATGGAACTGTCACATGGAGGCGTACCCGTTTAGACGCATCCAAGTCACGGCCGCTGCGGGCGGGGCAATATCTTCCTCTGCAAGATCTGCATCGACGCAGGCCGCCATGCGGTTATTGAGCGTGGAGTCAAATTCGCCGCCGAGAAATTCCCCTTGTCGTTCCGTGAGGCCGTTCTGGATGATCTGCCGCACTGCATCTACGACCAGCACGGTTTCCCATGGAAGGGTCCAGGCTGGATACGCAACTCCAGGACCAGAATTGATTGCACCGGGTCTCAGCGCTGCCAGCATGACCTCTTCGAGATCGCCGACATAAACCGGTTCTCTTTTGCCGACAACTCGAACCTCTCTCCCTGAAACATCTGCCACGATCCACCTCGCGCTTAGGTGCAACCCGGCAAAGTTAGATAGTCGGGCAGGTCTTCTCTTGAAATCCTCAAAAAATCGCTGGAGGGTCCCTCGGGTGGAGGTGCCGCCGTACGGGATCCATAGAACACCTTTGACCGTTTTCTTGTGGTTACGTTTTGGGATAAGATCAACCAGACCAGCGGCGTCAACAGCTGCACCACTGTCTCGTATGGCTGCCAATACAGCCCGCCTGGACAGACCCATCCGGTTCAGCCATGTCAGTGCCCATGGGGCGTCTGCAGGGAACTTGGCTATATACGACACGAAGGAGCGGAAGGGGTCACTTAGCTCCAACCAGCGAATGTATGGCTGATGCCGGGCAGGCTGAGAGTGTCGCAACAGCTCAGTCTGTGCGTTTTGCACGACCATTGCTCCGTTTGCGATCCAAGTGTCGATGGAAAATGTAAATGGATCTGCGGACCACGACAACAACATCGCCATTGCCCCTGCAGACAGGCTGCCCCACACGGGGGATTCTACAGGGAAAGGATGCATCCCTAAATATCCATTGGACACGGCGGACAGAAATTGCAAACGGGCGATATCGTGTTCTTGCGGAATGCCGACTTCCCGACGCGCCAGTTGATTTTTGTAGTTCTCGTAGTCCGTAGATAGTACGTCTGCCTTGCGGATTGCACGAGCCGGTTCAACAAGCGGAACTATGGGGGTAGCTGTTGTCTCCCTGCGGAAGACGGCGGCACTGATGAGCGCGGTGTCTGGACAACTTTCGTCGCCTCGCAGGACGTGTAGGGTGCCGTCCAGGTACTCTACCAGGAAACCGGCGAGGTTGTATTTGTGGTCGGTTTTCCAGACAATCGTGCGTGGTTCGATGGTGGAAAAAAGTAGAAACGAGGGTGGCGGAATATTGAGGGCTTGGGCTTGTTCGGGGGCGGCGGTAGCCAACAGAGCTAGGGTAATCAAGTTTCCCCATTGGCTATGCCGCGCGGGTCAGAAAGTAACGTCTGGGCACACAAAGAAAGCTTACCGGCAGCTCACGTTTGAACACGCGAGGTCTGGCGGCCCATGGGATCTGCTGGCCTGGAGATCCTCCAAGGCGCGCGCAAAGATCATGTTAGCCGGGCCCGGCAGGAGCTCTGCAACTATCCATGAGCTGTCGCCACCGCACCAAAGGCTGACCTGTCGCACCTGCGTAGCGGTCGGCCGCCCAAGACGGCACCGTCCGTTGTCTTTTCCTCAGACGATGTTTTAGGACGGTGAGATCCCGTCTGATACATCCAGAAGCACATGGGGCGAACCGGTCCTGGACTTCATCCGGGAGTACCAGAAGCACGAGTTGCAGGGCTGCAGCCAAATCCTCCTCCCCTGGTTTGCACCTGAGGGCAAAGCCTCCGTGCGACGGGATAGCGGTGCGGGGAACCTCTCTCTTGTTTGCACCGTAATATACCTATATATTGTCGCGGCTTGAATGTGCGACAGCTTAGAGAGAGGCCCAAACATACCCTGGAAGCCGCAGCTGGACGTTTCTGTTAAAACCTTGATTAGAGATATATGTCTCTTGATATTTTAGAAGCATACTCCATAAGCATTTCTGCGTCTTTGTGTGGAAGACATGGCCCCTTGTCGCGATCAGGTCAGGCCCGGGCGAACGACGGGAGACGAGGGCAAGGGTGCTGGGGACGTCTCAGACGTAAGAATTAGTAAGAGCGCATCAACTTCAAGCTCCGAAGAGTTGGTAAGAGCCAGTCCCCGAGCGCGGTGATCATCGCGAAGTGCTGCAGCAGCGAAGCGTAGCCTCTCGCGCGATAGACATGCGAGAAACTCGAACAACTCAACTCGAGGTGGCGATGGACACCAGATCGAGATCATTGTGGTCAAGGTCGGACAGAACCGTTGCAGCTAAAGGACACGGAGCGCAGGGAGCTGCGACAACGAAGCCACAATACAGCAACTAACAATCATCACCAAAAGTGTCCGAAACTGGAAAGGCATGGCCACTTTGCCAAGCCCGATCAAAAAACGCGTGGAAGAGATAAACACGATCACATGACTATTGCGGTTGGATAGGACCGGACGCCGAGTACCGTCCGAGACGAGCGATTAGGGTGCCTTGATTTCAGGCCCTGAGACGAGTGACGTTCCCCAAGAGGGTCGACTAATTGCAGCGAAGTTTGAATGCCCACACTTTACTGAAGCCTTCGCAAGCCCAGTTAGCGTCTGACTGTCGATTTGGGGGCACAATCGTCCCCGAATTGAATGTCGCGAAGATTGTGTCGGAGAAGAACGGAAGATCCACAAAAAAAAAGAGAGAAGGCGCATGAGTGCAAAAAGAATTGCAGTCGATCAGGAGGATCAATGGCTGGAAGAAGTGCTATCTTGCGGTCAAGACAGTGAATGCGGTTTGGGAGTTCGAGAACAACTCGAGAAAGAGCTCCCGCTGCGTGAGCAAAATCTGCCAGCCTTCAGTTTTTCGAATTGGAGTCAAAACGGTTCTCTCACTGTGAGACATATCTAGACACAGAAGTTGGAAGCGACGTATGCAGTTGGTGTGGGGTACAGATAGCTGTAGACGGGCATCGATCCCGGCTCGGGGCCCCGTTCATTAATGCCAGATTTTGGTGCCGTGCCTCTACGGGAGAGCGGGGATTTTTAGTCGAAACAGGAACTGTCCGAAAAACGGGAGATAAAGGCGGATACGTTCCACGTATGGGCCAATTTTAATAATAATAATCCTAGGTAGTGAATTGAGCCCGTAATAAATTTGAAAAAATACCTACTAAAGGAATTCCTTCAGCTTCCGAGTCGAACTTAATATTGCGTTCGACCAATGCAAAATCGGACATAAAACACGGGAAGCTATGAGCTAGGAAGGTCGTCCAGTCGTCAAGCCTGCAGTATTGAGTAACTGCGGGATGCACTTTAAATGAATTCACCCGTGTCGCCACCAATAAATCTCAATGAGCTTTGCAGCACTACGCATCGAACTGTCCACATTCCACCTGAGATGTGGATTGGGTGATTCTGGCCACATTGCTTGGGATATCCACGGAAGCAATGGGCTTGAAGCTTGGGATAAGCCTATCGGTGCATGCTGTTTGTTCTCTTGGCCAGATTCCACGACTGGTTAACCAGACCCGCCGCATTCCTTCGCAAAGCCGTGTCGTCAGATTAGCCGCTTCTTGCCCCTGTGCGTTAAACTGACCGCGGAAAGCGAGGTTTTCTGTGCGATCTGCCTGTTGACCAATTGAGATGGCAGGCCAACGACAGACTCGGCGGGAATTCGAATTCGTTGCCATTCCTTCGAGGAAAGTGAATTCATGCTCTTTGTCTTTGAGCTGTTGGCGGACGAGTCGAAAAATGAATCTGATGGCATCTGCAGGTGTTAGGGACTGTTACCCGCATTCGGCCAGTGTGCTTATTATTATATATATTGATCTAACGCTGGAGGCGTCCAAAGACTAGAAAGCAACTAGAAAGTGTATCTTTTTACCGTGTACCCTACTATCACTCGACAAATCTGCACTATTCGTGCTGGTTATTTCGACGTGTGATACTTTACATCAACAAGCCTTACAAGATGTAACAACCGTGCACGAGAAATACCGGGAGAGTTTTCAACGAGTCGTTTCCTCATTTGCGTTACCCACCTGATGATCCAAAGTGTTCATCATTGATAACCAAGCCTTAGAAGTGTACACACAGAAGACGATATGCAAACACGATCATTACGCAAATAATACACATACTCGCGTTCACCCAACCTTGGTCCACACAAGTTCTCGGTTGTAATCGTCCCGCAGAGCATCCCGCCATAAATCGATTCCATTCTTTGAGGATCCAAACACGATTGTTTTGCGATATCGGGTTAAATGAAAGTGGTTTCCGCCATGATCTGGTTTAAACCACTCGTAAGGATTGTGAGCAGACGGAACGGAGACACGAACCTGACAAATGACCTTTTCGATTTTCTTCTCGAAGAGCGGAACGAAGTCCCTCATGAACGAGCCCACATATTGGACACATACTCCACACGACGAGGCCTTTGTTAAGGTCTCATCCACGCGCACACGGTCGTTGACCGTCGAGCAATGGGGTCTGGATTCCAATTCTACAGCTGTTGTGTCCATATAGTCGAGCCACCATTGTGGACAGGAGGCGTGTTTACCAAATTTCGAGTTCCAAGTAGTGTGTGCTGGTGCGGGACAGTGCTCAGAGTGAGATTTGAATGGAACAGAAAATAGTGGCTTTCTCGACATCCACTTAACGGCATCCGCATTTTCACCTCGAGCTATGACTGCAACTTCTCGTGCACAGCGCCGATGAAATTCCCACAAAGCGTGATATTGATATCCCGAAATAAGCTTGAGCGCCGGTTCTGGGGGGAAGTCCTGAATACGGAATCGTAAAGACCCTTTGGCGGCAAGCGCAGCCTCTGCTGCCCATCCTTTGTGACACGCATGTGCGAAAATCAGCGAAGGATTGGCCATGAGGAGCTGAGGATCGTGCAGTACCGCTTTCACCGCCCAGTCAATGCCAAATCTGGTGGCAACATCGATAACAGACTCGACCAGTTCTGCCGGGAGTTGAGGTTTGCCTGACTGTAAACCTGCCGGAAGGCAGGAGCTAAGCACGAATTCTACGACGTCTTTTCCGCAGACGCGATTTTGGTCGTTGTAGAGGAAGATGACCGGGAGGCCGTCGCGAGTCAATGTCTCCTGCTCTTCCACACCGATGGCAATCGGCTGGGCCACCTCAAACATCTCTTTGAAGAAGGGAGACGCGAGGGCCAGCAGGAACTTGTACATGCGAAAATCGACATTTTCGGAAGATCGGATGATTATGTCTGCTTTGGGGTCGTCGAACGGCGGTGAAGCATTTGTGAATATCTCTGCTTCGACGGTCATGGTCGGTGGGAGAGAACGATAGGTAAATATAGCGTACCTCGTGTTCGCAGTGTCAACAAAAGCGCCGGTGTTGTTATTTTTCTAAGGAATACCTGACGTCCCGACGCCGTTTGACTTATGAGATCTCGACGATGCTCAGTGAGAATACTAGTGCTGCATTTTACAAGCCTTGAGGACGGTTGACGGCGGGAAGGAAAAGCGTGGAGGAAATAAACACGATCACATGACCTATTACGGTTTGACCAGCCCGACGACCTCGCTGCCACCGAGCCACAATGACGGGAATGTTGGAGACGCCTTCTCGGATTTGGCGGCGTATCGAAGCCATAGAGGACAGGGACATGCCTTCTCTCCCTTCCGTTCCCGCCTTTGACGACTCGGAAGGCGAGGACGACTCTCTTAACCAAATATCCAACGTACGGGACGCCGACGAGGTCGAAGAGCAGCTCAGCAATATCTCGGCCCCAATGCACTCGACTCCCACCGCCTCGTCACACCATGCATCCACTATGCGCGCAGCATCTAGTACATCATCCGCATCGCGTTTCGCCAATTCAATTGCCCGCACATCCCGCTCGTCCACGGGTCGCTCGTCAGCTCGAGTCTCCTCGCGGCAGAGCCATCCAGACAGCTTTGACGATGTCAGCGCCATCCCCTCGCTTCCAGATATACGCCCAGAACGCGGGACTGGCCACTATTCGTCGGAGGATGAAGATTTGGACTTCCACCAAAGCAAAGAGAGCGTTCCTGACGTATATCTACCTCCGGAAGAGGATGTAGAAGACGAGGAACCTGACTTGTCTTTGACCGACGCGCTTGAGTCGGTCAGTCGCACAAGTTCCCCGCAACGCTTCAGTCAGGAGGATGCCACGCCAAAGAAAAATTACGACTATTCAGTCAGTCTACGGTCAGAGCCCAAGGTGCGTTACATTTCGATTGCTTTATCTTTCTGGTCCTCACGGCTGTACAGCCCTCCCCGTTTGACAAGTTCCGCAATGTGGCTTTGCGTCGTCCAGCACGGACGCGTACACCATCCCTGTCTCGTACTACCGCATCTCCCGCGTCCTCAGCGGCGAACTCAACGCCGCGCAGTAATATATCGATTGGATTTCCGCGCTCAAACACTGGATCTCCCCTGCTCCCAGCAGCCGTACCGTTACCGCGATCGGCCACCGCATCTCCCGCCATCGTCGTCTCCCGCCCCGATGATGAAGAAAGCGGGAACGACTCCTATATGCAGGACGGCAACACACACTCCATGGACATCACAGATGTTCACATCTCACCATTGAGAACGGCCGAGGCGTCGGACGTGGAACAACTTGTTCATGAGCCTTCTTCTACTGACGGATCTGTGAATGAACGCGAGCCTACGTTTTCCTCGGATGGTGGGCCGACATTTCGTCCAGACCAGGCGAGTCTTCGGCGTTCTCCCGGTGGGCTGGCCAGCGCATTCTCCTCGCCTGCGCCGTCTGTGGCATTTACTCCTACCCCTGCTTTCCCGCGTGCTCGTGCACACTTCAATCTCCCATCGTCCCCTGAGAACGATGATCCCGCCACACCGGCTGCGCATCCACAACGCCAGGACCAGGACGACGCAGAGGACGCAGAGGATGATGAAGAGCCCCTCACCCCGCACACCCGCCGCCGCTCCTTCCTGCTCTCTGTCATCAACTCCACCACGCGCCCCCGCCTCAAGTTCCCCACCCCGCACCCACGGAAAATGCCGCGCGCGTCTCTTTCCGGTGCCACCGACAACGACAACGACATCGACACGCCAGAAGCCACACCGGGACCGCGTCTCGCACCACTCGGGACGCCCGCGCTCCGGACGGCGTTCGCGGGCGCCACGCCCCGCGTGCCCGCGCGCCGCAGCTCGCACCCCCTCGCGCGGACGTACATTCCCTCGCCCGCGACGTCAGACTCCGAGTCTGCTGCGGGCGCGCCGTGGGCGACGCCCGGTGCAGGGTCCGCATCGACGCCGCACGACGGCGCGTCGATCATCTCGACGGCGTCGTCGCACGACCTGACGACGCACCACTACCGCGCGAACGCGTCGTTCGATCCTGTGATGGGTTTTGGTGGCGCGCAGGGGCTGCACGGCGTGGGGCGGTTCAATGCGGGGAAGCTGAACACGTATCTGCATGGGCTGAACCGGCGGTTGCAGGAGGAAAACGAGGTGCTGGTGGAGCGGGTGAGGAAGCTGGAGGAGCAGCCGAGGAGGACAGAGGAGAAGGCGAGCGTTGGTGGTCCGGGCAAACGTTTGAGCCTCGGTGGCACCGCCTTAGGAGACGTGGCGGAGGATGCGGCTGCGGAAGGGTGGCTGGAGGAGAAGGCCGAGTTGGAGGAGATGGTGGAGGCGTTGAAGGACGAGGCGACGCGTTTCGCCACGGAGAAGCAAGAAGTTGAGAAGGCGCTCGAGGACGAGAAGGAGGAACGGGCACGCGACAAAGAGCGCTGGAAGGAGAGGATGAAGGAGGTCGAGAAGGGGGTGGAAGGGATCGTCACTGACTTGGAGGCGCGGCTTCTCGTTGCTGAACAACGGGCGAACGATGCCGAAGACACTGCTCTCGAACGAGTTAAAGACGCCGAGCGGAAAGCGGCGGAGGCGCAAGAGGAGCGTGATGCTGCCATGGAGCGGGCGGAGAAGGCGGAGCATGTTCTCGAAAGTGGAAGGGAGCTTGGTGGCGAGTTGAGGGAGGCAAACGAGCGCGTCGGCAAGGTCCTGGCTGATCTGCGCAACGCCAACTCTCAAATCAAAGAGCTCGAGGACGCGGTCATGCAGTCGGACGCGAGGATCGACGACTTGGAGAAGGAGCTCAAGGAGGAGAGAGCCTTCGCCGAGAGTCTTGAGCAGGAACTGGACGCCAAGGCCGCCGAGATGACACCGCAACTCGAGAACGTCCACAAGCTGGAGGAGGACCTGCGTACGACCAAAGCCTACGTCACTGAACTCGAGCAGGCTGCCGAAGGCGCCGTCGCTCGTCTGGAATCCCTCGAAGACCAATTGGCTTCCGAGCAGGAAGAGGTTCAGCACCTGAGGGCGGCGGAGGCGCAAGCAACGGAGCAGATCGAGAGCTTGAAGGGAGCCCACGAACGAGCTGAAGAGCTGGCGAGACAGATGGAAGATGCTCTCGAGGCGGCCGAGAAGAAGATGTTAGACGACGAAGATGAAGTTGCCGAGCTCAAAAGCAAGGTCGCCTCTCTGGAACGAGAGCGAGAGCGAGAGCGTCAGCGGGACTTGTCGGACGCTCCAAGCAACCCTCTGGCTCCTGGACCGACGGATGCCGAATTGGAGGTCCTAGAAGAAGAGCTCGACGGCGCTAACAAGGAAATTGCCCGTCTCACCACGCTCCTCAACCAATCCCCTGCTCGGAAGGCGATTGACGCAGCGAAGGACGCCAAGATTGACATGCTGGAGAAGGAGAGGGAGGAACTGCTCGAAAGGAACAAGGCCCTGCGGTCGACCGTCAACGAGATGAGCACGCCCAACAAGGTGTACAACACGAGCGGCATTTCGCCGATCCATCGCCAGGTACTGTCCATGTCAATGAGAGCGCCTCGAACTCCTGGGGGGCCACTGCGAGATGTATGTGATCGTCTCAGACTGAGCAACTTTTCACGTTAATCATTAATTTTTATTCAGATGTCGTGGCTTCACAATACCACTGCAGATGGTTCTGTGTCGCCTCTGCTCGCTGAAATCACTAGGTTGCAGCGCGAGCTCGATCGTGCAAACGAGAGCATTGACGACAAACTGGACAAGCTCGAGGACGCAGGCTTAGGCGTCGTCGGTCTCACCAAGCGTCTAGAAGATGCCAGAGCTAAAATCGTTGCCCTCGAAGAAGAAATCGCCCGTTTATCGAGGAAAGAACAGCGCCGCACACATCGTCTTGAGCGGATAAGATGCCAGAAGTGTCTCACCAAGGTCGATCTGCGGAATATCATCCGCGCAGAGGCCGACGAGAGGTAGGCGCAGAACAGAACGAATGTTCTTGCGTACTCATTGGATTGCTAGCACGATGGATACGCTCAATTCTTCGCTCCCTTCCGAGCCGCCAACGCCACCGACCAGAACCAGCGAGGCCCTGCGCGCTGATCTCCATTCCGTCAATTCTCATCTTGCAAAGATGAAGAAACAATGGGAAGAGGAGAGGCAGAAGTTGCTTGGCGAGAAGGCGGTCCTGCAGGACGCTGCTAATCGACTGAATGTGAAGGTTCACGAGGCGGAGGAAGAAGTGAGAATGGTCGCTGAGACGAAGAAGGCGGGAGAAAAGTTGAGGGTCGGCGTTGAAGCTGTGAGTATTCACGCTCCCGTAGCCCTGCCGCGCTAATCCGAGATTAAGGAACTGGACGAGGCCAGACGCGTTATTTCAGACCTGGAAACGAATCTCAAATCCGAACGCTCCCGCTTGAGAGTTTTGTCCACGGAGCAGGACCGCGTCCAACGGGAGAAGGAGAATATTCTTCTTCAGCTCCAGAGAACGGAAACGGTATGTAGCTGGTCGTCTTTGGTGGCTGCTGCTTGATCTCATCTTCGGCTCCACAGGACATGGGAGATGTCAAAGAACAATTGCAAAGGTTCAAGGAGGAAAACCACGAGCTGGAGAACGAGCTTCGAGTTAATGCCAACGCCGAACAAAAGGCACGACTGCTCGAAGACCGGGTTCAAGAGAACGCCGAGACGGTGGAACAGCTTCGGCAGGAGCGGTCCTTGCTGGCGCAGGATCACAAAGAGTTGCAGCGCCGCTTCTCTGAGATCTCTGAGGCAAGTCGTCCGTTCTCTTGAAGTCGTGTCGCCGTCCGTGAATTAACTAACGTTGTGTTTGAACAGCATGCAAACCGGCTGCGGGCGGAATACCGCACGTCGCAGGTGTCGCATGACAACCGCCGGCATGAGCTCGACCTGCAGCTTGGTGAAATCGACGATTTGCGGCGCGCGCTGGATGACCAGGCGGGTCAGCTGCAGCGTGCGCAGTCGGAGAAGAACCGCATTGCAGCGGAGAAGAGCGATGTCGCACGGACCGTCGCCACCCTTGAGGCGGACCTGAGACGGGTGAGGAGAGACGCGGAGGCGTTCGGGCGGGACTTGAAGCTCCTGCGAACTGAAAAGGAGCGTGTTGAGGCGGAGCAGAGGGAAGAGACGCAGAGAGCTGATCGAGCGAGGAAGCAGAGTCAGACGCAGATACGAGTGTTGACTGAGCAGTTGGACAGTCAAAAGGCCAAGGCTCTGCGCGCCAAGGAGGAGCTCCAGAGTCACGTTTGTGTAATGTATGCGATCTCTCTTTTCCGTTCCAGCCCTCGCAATCCTGCTGATCTTCCGATGCAGAGATGACCGCCAATTATCGGCTTTGAAACTTCAGCACAACAAGGAGTGCAAGGGGCTCATGGTCCAGATCCGGTATTTGAAAGCCAAGTTCACGCGGGAATCGACTCTGCGGAGCGATCTTTGTTATCAGAAGCAATATTTGCTTGTTCTGCTGTCCAAATTCGAGAAGAGGTGTGTCTGGCCTAATCGTCACGCCTCCCCGTCAACTGTTGCTCATCGACGATCCATAGTGAACACAATATAATCGCTTCCATAGCGAGAATTGGGTTCCCGGTACCGGCCGCTCCGTCAGCCAAGAAACCCAAGAAGCTGAAGTCGTTGGCGTTGACTGTCATGTTCTTGTCCCGTGTGAAGTGAGTCTGGCATGCCATGTGTAGATATCCGACTCTTGCTGATTGCAGTACAGACGCGCCAGCGACGCATGGAGGGAACAGAGTGCTTCTAAGCAGGCTGTTATCGCTGCGTTGGAGGATGTGCGCCGTCGGAGAGTTGCGGGTTGAGTGCTAGTGCTCGTGCCAGTGCATATGTTATGTATATTATAGCTGTACAAGTACATATTAGTTCCGTTTCAATAATTTTAGAGCTTCTTGGCTATCCGTCTCATGGTGGTGGTTTTTCTTTGGTTTTGCTGGACACCAGACGGACGGCGTCCTTGGAGAATATGTAGGAAAGGCCGCTCCAGATGGTTGTGGTCCCGACGATCAATCTGTATAGCATTCAGCGGTGGAATATCGCAATTGGAAGGGGAAAAAAAACTGACTGTAACCCTTGCAAACCCAAAGCCACGTCCATTGGAACCAAAGGACTTACGGTGGTTGCGCCCATGAGAACAAGCTGAAGCGCCGTATTGACCTACGCATGCGTCAGTTCAGCTCGATACCGTTCGCTAGCAGACATACTTTGCTTATATTCGTCGGGCGTACTTCGGCAGAAGGCAATGAGAAATCCCAGTATCGTGCAAACGTTTTCTAGGGAAAGGAGACAGCGTCAGCAAGTGGAGGAACCCGTAAGGAGGTGTCCTACTGGAGGTGCAAGGGAGGTATAACGAATATAAAATGCGGAAAGGCTGAGAAGCGCATCCCGCCCCAATATAATGGCCGTTAACGGAACTGACAAACGGTGAGTTATCAAACATAACGGCTGCCAACATGACTAACGCGGTAATAGCCCTTTCATCGTCAGCGTCACCGCTAACGTCGTCACCAGCGCCTTGTCTGCCGCAGGATCCAGGATCGTCCCCAATACAGTCTGCGAATTGTAGCGACGCGCCAAATACCCATCCGCCTTTAATTTACGAGTCGGTTTAGAAAAGAGGGGGCTCATAGCATGAATGGGCAGACCAGATCGGTGAGGCCTGCGTAGAGAAGCAATGAAGTCGCGAGGTGGAACTGGCCCTCCACGATCGACCACCCGAGAATTGGGCAGGCGATAATGCGAGAGACTGTAAGAAGATTTGGGAGGGTGTAGATGTTTTCCTTCAGCACTGATGGTTTGGAACTTGAAGAGTTCGGAGAGTCTGCAGAACGCAAGGCCGGGCGCGTAGAAAAGCCATGACGGAAAGTTCTCGGCTTCGGGGAGAGCGTAATGAGGATCGGGGGAGAGTCGGGGCAGTAACCTGGTAGAGCAAAGAGGTCTCCGTATTGGAAGGAGGCGGATGCCGATGGTGGACGGAAAACGGTTCATCATGATGATGTTGCCATCATCGGACCTTGAATATGATACCATGCACTCCGACTCGGATGCACCTCGACCATCGCTTACTTTCGGGCATTCTGAACTTTTGAAAGATCCACTGGGTCCCGGCCACTTCCTCAACAGCTGACTGGGAGCGCCCGCGATTTCCGCTCCAATGCGACTTCAATACGTCAATCATGCCCAGCCGCTTGTCCATGCATCTCACAAATCGAACACGGCTTTTTCGCAGCGCGGTGGCCTCAACAAGAAATCCAACAGATTCCCTCCAGACAGCTTGATTATTCATTTTCAAAAAATTGGAAACATACAGAGCAAGTGCATATGCCACAAAATACGGGATACTTTTTCACAGCTGATATCGGAAACGCGGATGAAGATAGCCAAGTTCTTCCAGTTCCTTCGCCGTCTTCCCTTCAAGACGGTAGTCTCGTCCACCCCTCTCGCGCTTCGCATTTTCCCACCGGATATACACCGCGGCAATAATAGTAAGAAGGCATATCGCACTTGCTGTCCCCAGGTTGAGACTGTTGCCTTTGTGGTAATTCGGGGCATCGGCAGGCAAGTATGTCCACTGAAACAAAATCAGTTGGGGCGTTTCCTTCCGAAGCCTTCCGATGAACATACCACTGCGATGACGGAGCCCAGAGCACCGAATCCTGAACCCGAACCGCGTCAAGTAAGTATCAGGGGGAGACAGCAATGATGCTAACCAGGGATGATAGCGCTCGTGACCGCTCTCACAGTGTCTGGGGCCGCGTTATCTGTTGCCCATGCAAGTTCCAGCGGGCCAATTCCGCTGCCGCCCATTATCGAAAAGAAGCATGCAGCATATCTGGCATGTGGGTTCTTGGTACCAACTGATAGTAGGTTCGATTAGTATCGCGGCTTTTCGTGAGAACTGCCAAATATCTCACCGGCAATCGCATAGCCAAGGACCATGAAAGCCCCGCAGACAAAACAGAGGGCTGCACGCCGCTTAATCCGGAGAGATATATAGCAAATGACCAAAGCCCAAACTACGCTGACCTGCACCGACAGGGTAAGGTAACGTCAACAAGGGAAACACGACCATTCGCTCACCAAATACGGTGGAACAGTTCGAAGTTGAGATTCAACTACAGCTGTAGGCGTTGTCCTTCAATTGATGAAAGTGGCATGACTGCAATAGACCCACTGAAATGGCCGACTTTTCAACAACGTTAATCGATATGTTCAACAACACCGGAACCAACGCACGGGTAGCGATCACTGTGGGCATGAAAAGACTGAGTCCTTGGAACGAAATATTTGCCATGAGGTAACACAGGAGACACAAAGTCGTCTGGAGACAATCAGGAAGTCAGCACCGTGCCAAGTGAAAATACTGACATTTATGTTGAAAGATTTCCAAATCAGCCTGAATGTTGTTGGTTCTTTCCGGCCTTGCGTTTGCACGACCCTGTCGGCGTCGATTCGAGCAAGCGCGAGCGCTTTTTCTTCCGGGGTGAGCATGCGGGTACGCTCTGGGTCGGTGGGGATTATGATAAAGCATAAAAGCCCGATCCCGGTCGTGATGATACCTGTAAATCGGAGGAATGAGTTTCGCAGGCTATCCTCTAACTCGGCCGCATAAATGCGAGATACCTTCGATGAGGAATATTTTCCGCCAGGACTTGACGCTTCCAATATCGCCGACGTGCAGCAAACCCGATGCCAGAAGACCGCCAACTGTGTTGAATCAGGTATGTATCTAGAAGGTAAATGATCGAACTCACATGCACCAGCCAAGGGAGCGGACACTCCGAAGAAGATACCGATGCGCATCACGAGCTCTGTGCGTCGATAATACTTTTTTTTTTGATCTGTTTTGGTATGCATTGAAACAGAGGTAATGATAGAAGACATACGCGTGATATGATATATGTCAAGCCAGACTAGAGAATTAAATCAGAGACGGCCTGCATGAAGAGCACACAAACCAAGGTTCCGCCCTCCGCCATGCCCAAAAAGACGCGGGTTGCAATCAATCCGGAGTACGACTTGACGAACGCCGTCGCGATTGATACGACCCCGAAGCAGGTAACCATTGCAGCAAGCCAAACCGAGCCGAAATGCTTCAAGGCGAGGTTTGAGGGGATATCCGAGACGATGTACTGTTCGTGCGAACCGTAAGCAGTGGGCTGAGATTCCGGATTTTGAACAAGTGCCCACGAAGACATAGAACACGGTCAGAGCCCTATTGTAGTCGAATCCGACCATCCCGAGGTCTTTCTCGATTCCTACCCGCGCGGTTGAATCCTGAAATGAGGACATGGATGGCAACAAGAGCTTACCTGCAATTTTGGCATTTCCTATCGCAGTCCTTCGTGGAAGGGGTTATTAAATGAGTCACAAAGGACGAATATTAACCTGTCCACGAAATTCGTGCAGTCTATGAAAGGTTATAAATGCGTCAGTTTCATAGAAGTCGCAGGAGGTGCTCACATATCAGCGTGAACAAGGGCAACAAAATCCAATCAAGCTTCCGCACAAGCCTTCGCTCTGCTTCTGGGTCAATCTCAACCGTGCTGAGATTGTGGGACTCTTTCGAGTCGTTGGCCTCAATGCTGTTGGCCGATTCGTGCGGCGCCTTTTCGGAATCTGGTGCTGACATCGCTGATGAGGCTTGCGTGAGCTTTGAGGCGAATCTTCCAAAATCGTTGTGAGCCTTTGAGGCTGGGGAGGCTGGAAAGTATCTCGCTATGAAGCCAGTGGGAAGCAATGGACAACCACGTGGACCTAATTGTACGTGTGTCTACGTGCGGCGATCTTCGGCTACCCCCATTCTGGGTGCGAGCGGTGAGGCGGGGTTAATCGGCCCCCGCAACATTCAAGCTGCATTCGGACTGCATTCGAGATGTCAGCCAGATGTCAGCGGTGGGGTTTATATGCCACCGTGGGGTTTCTTCACCCGTTTGACGCTCATGTACTCGACTGTACTGTAGGGACGACAAACGACTTACTTGTGGCTTGGAATTCGGTCTGGCGGCATCTGGGCTGGACGGCAAACTTTAACAAGGTCCACGTGGTGCGTCTACATGGGGCGGGAACACAGTGAACCGCAGCTAAATTATATGGAAGAACCTATGGTGGGAGCTCGTGAGAAATGAATCTGAAATGAGGCGACTTAATTGCACCAAAAATGTCCAGCACGACCTGAAGCAGCCACAAAAGGGCGTAGACTCTCACTAGTGTCAAAAAACTGCCTTTTACGGCCATCAGATGACTGGCCAGAAATGGCGATTACGTATGAGATGTGGTTAACCAAAACGACTTCGCGCGTTATGTTTTCGCCGCCTTTGTCATGTATACCACATCGTCCGTGTTCCTCCAGTCCCTCGCTAACGCAGGAATAACCCATGTCTTTGCCAACTGGGGCTCCGATCATCCTGCTTTGCTTGAGGATCTCCAACGACAACGTTCTGAACAAGACGGACAAACGGCCTCCAAGATCATCACATGCCCGAACGAAATGGTTGCGTTGACGGCCGCCCAGGGCTTTGCGCAAGTGACGGGCAAACCTGCGGCCGTGATAGTACACGTCGACGTTGGCACACAAGCAATGGCCGGTGCCATCCATAACGTCGACAGAGGCCGGGTTCCGGTCCTCATTTACGCCGGAGCCTCGCCATTCAGTAGCTTGGGTGAGCTTAGAGGTAGCAGGAACGAATGGATCATGTCAGTCCAAGGTATGTTCGTTGTACCATGCAGACCTTCGATATTGAGCGGGCTGGACGCCAGATATTCCTGATCAGGCAGCGATTGTCCGCCAGTACATGCGATTTACCTCGCAAATTGAAAGCGGAAAAGTGGCCACTGGGGTGGTCCACAGGGCCCTGCAAATGTGCATAAATCAAGCGTCTCGGTTAGTTATGCAGACACTTAAACAGCTTTTAGTGCCACTAGCCACCCCAAGGGACCGGTCTATCTTTGGGCTAGGAGAGAAGTTATGGAGGAGGAAGTCGAGCTCTCAGCCGTGAATACGAGCATTCCTCTCCGAAAATGGCCATCCGTGGAACCGGCGGCTCTCTCCCCAACTGGTTTGTGAATCCTGAACCTCGTTTGTATCAGATTCTAAATCATTTTAGCTGCTAACACTATCGCTCGTGCTCTCTCGGAGGCTCAGTCGCCGTTAATTATTACCTCTCATTCTGGACGTAATCAAAACGCTGTCCCGCTGCTCTCCAATCTCTCCACTGCACTCGGAATCCCTATTGTTGCCGTATGCCCATCTGCTGTTGCGGTTCCTTTTTCCCATCCGCATTTCGTCGGGGTCACATTCCTCAACGGCGCCTCACACTCTCACCACCTTGCAAAGGCGGACGTCATCCTAGTCTTGGATGCTGACGTTCCCTGGATTCCTGCCATTCAGCCTCCGCATCCGGACGCTCGGGTTTTCGTTGTTGACTCTGGCGATCCACTGAAATCCATCTCAGCCGTCGGTCAGTGGCACGTTGACGCGGAGATGATGTGCAACGCAGATGTTGTGCTTGCCCTCGAAGGAATCAATACCGCCGTCGAGGCGCAAATCAAGACCAGAAACACCAATCTCATCGAGCAGCGAAAGACCGCAGTTACTGCCGAGCACCACGAGTGGGTCAGCAGCCTGGATCGCCTGGAAAACACCTGGCCACAGGATCTGCAAAGTGGGAGGGCTACGTTGCCCAATGTCCTCGGCGTCCTCCGCCGCACCATCGAAGAGCAAACCCCATCCCGTAGTTTAGGGAAGACCTTGGTGCTGAACGAGGGTATCACCAACTACGCAATCGTCTGGAAGCATATGCGGACGGAGGCACCTGGTGGGCAGATAACGAGTGGCGGAGCCTCGCTTGGCTGGAGCTTGGCCGCAGCCGTCGGCGCACACATGGGTGCTGGTAAGAACTATGAATTGATCGTATCGATCGTTGGCGACGGTTCCTTCTTGTTTTGTGTGCCGAGTTCCGCTTATTGGATTGCGAGGCGTTACGAGACGGTACGAATCATCCCTCTTCCTCCTTGCACTCCTGGTCTTACACTCCCAACTTTCCAGCCATTTTTAACGATCGTGCTGAACAATGGCGGGTGGAAGGTACGTCACGTCGCTTTCGTCACACTATAGCCTTGAGCTTACATTTATTTCCCTTTGTCTGTCAGGCGCCCAAAATGTCCATGCTAGGTTGCCATCCGACTGGGTATGGGAGCCGGGCATCCTCTGGGGCAGAACTATCTGTCGGATTTGGGCCCAATTGTCCCGACTACTCACAGATCGCTGTCGCTGCGTCAGCGGGATGGGTGTGGGGGAAACGCGTCGGCGGCGACGGGCGTAACGTCAAAGAAGAGCTCAATGTGGCTCTTGCTGAGGCAGTCCGCGTCGTCCTGGAAGAGCGCCGGTGCGCTGTCCTTGACTGCGTTCTTGAGTCCATATGATAGCTAGTTAGTTAGCGTGCTATATTCGTTATTCATGACCGTGTATGTACTACCAGGACTACTTGTGGATTATTCATAGTTTCCCCGCGACGAATTTCTGGTCGATACTCTCGATGAGCCTCAGAATCACGTTGATCTGGGTGATTGCCATATTGACATCCAGTCTGCTCCATCCACCATCCGTCATGGCAGCCCTGTAACATCGTTATTTTTAGTTTTGGAAGCCTTCTTGAGTACGGAAGAAGTAAACACCCACCACAAGTAGTCGGGCTGCGGTATTATGCCGATGGTGGGGATATTGGAGTAGCCAAGGACGCTGCTCCCGCCCGCTCCGTACCACTGCGATTTTACGCCGTTGACAACTTGCGGCGCAACCATCGCCATGCGAAGCGACTCCGGTGTCCCCTCGAACGCGTCGAGGTACAGCTGGTGCAGCTCGTCGCTGGCGCTGGATGAGTTCCTGTACCCGGGGGTCGTCAGTACGGACTCAGGGAGCTGTGCATCGAGCGAGCACACGTACACCATCGTCCACATCGGCTCGTACTTCCCGGTGGGCTCAAACACCGGCTTGCCGCTCCTGAAGTTGTCCTTCCACTCGAGGGCGCCGAAGTGCTCGCAGACGATGGCGGCCTTGGCGTTCTGCAGGATTTCGGGGCGTTCGTCCATCCAGGCGGACTCGTTCAAGTGCTTGCCGGACATGTGGCCAGTTGTAATCACGAAACTTTTCGTTTATCTCAGTCTGGCGTCGAAAAAAGTCAGAGGCACATACTCGATGTTGAGGTGGATGGGGTGGGCGGCGAAGTACTCTGCCATTGCGAGCAAGAGGATCGGGCCATTCTCTTCAATTATAGAAGGGCCGTCGCCTCGATGATAATGTAAGCTCGTGAATTTGTAATCGCGATTAGACTCACTGTGCGTGTAAATGATAATGGAGTCTGTCGTCCCAGCTGTTCCAGCCAAATGTCCAAGTACGGTGGAAGAAGGGGACCAGGAACTCGGAGCATCCAGCACCACAGTGGCGCTTTCCACTTTGCCGCTCTTCACGAGCTTGCGGATGGTCTCGCCAGTGGAGTTCCCGACGAAGAGAGCCGGGACGTCGTAGAGTGAGCCGTTCCCCGGCGCACCGTCGTTCGGCAAGAACTGCAGAGCACCATTGTCGTCCGAAGTGTGCACCCACGAAGTGACGACGCCCGCCACGCCGAGCTCCTTGATTGCGGTCCAGTTCAGGGTCTTGGCGGATTGCCCTTGTTTTCTGGTCAGCAGCTCGTAAGGAGAGGGAGAATAATGGCATGTACAATGAGGATTTGTGAGATTACCGAGCTACGTAGATTCCAGTCAATACAAGCTAATCGGGTGCAGGTTAAATTGGTACGAACCTCGGGGATATCCTGCGCGGGGATAGACGATCTGAGAGAATGGCTTAGCTTCGATATTTTATTGGAGATGGACAAACGCACCCGAGTACGCCGTACCCAGGCTGCGAGTAGTTCTTCGTTGGGCTGGGGTTGTCGAAGAAGAGGATGCTGCCTCCTTGAGGGAGTCCGGTCAGATCCAAGGCGCCGGCGTTCGCAGTCTGATTCGGGAATAACGCGTAGCTTCCAGCGTCGTGCATAGGGGCGGTAACGCCTTTAAGCCCTGAGTCCCCGGAATACGGCCAATAACCCGTAGTAGGCAGACCCAAAGTGGTACCATCCGTCAACTTCAAACTCAGTGACCACCAGCGTGGGTCCCATCTTCACATCGTTTCGATGTCAGACCACGACTGCGGGACGCAAGAAACTGGCAAGCGGCGAACCTGAACAATGTGTAATTCAGTGTCTCGACAGTGAGACCAGCGATTTCCAGCGACGTTGCGACGAGTGACGTGAGGGTGTTCTGGTTGTCGTTCCCAGCTTTGACAGTGGTCAGCTTAGGGTGCGCGAAGAAAGGTCAACCAGTACGCACTCCAGCGCGGACCGCGCAAGTTGGTTTGGAAGAGGCGATCGTGGAGAAGCTGCTCCGCATGCTGGTCAAGACCCGGAGACGACGCGTATGCTGCACTGGCACGCGCCACAGCCAAGGACGTGACAACAACGCTGGACAAGAGCATCCTTCGAACGTAAAGCAAAAGGGCGCTTGAGAAAAATTGGGCGCCTCAACACAGAATTTATAGCGAACCGGATCT
The DNA here is from genome assembly GCA_029378375.1 of Mycena olivaceomarginata. Lineage (NCBI taxonomy): Eukaryota > Fungi > Basidiomycota > Agaricomycetes > Agaricales > Mycenaceae > Mycena > Mycena olivaceomarginata. The sequence continues at coordinate 151,650 of JARKIC010000189.1, read as the reverse complement.
GTAATTCGGAGGCCAGAGGCCAGCTGACGCGTTGAACGAACAGATCTCTGCTTTCCTAAGATTCGAGAAAGGATCGGCAGAATTCCAAATGGTGGAGCTTGGGCGGGGACTAGGGTGACATTGAAGCGTCAGACCAGGTCATGGGTAGTGCTACCAGAAAATAAACGCCTCTGGACGGTCTCTGGATATTTGGGTGACTTTAATCTTGTCGTGGTCCATTGGTGATTTCGTCTCATTCCCACCGTCGGTTCTAACGGATCTACGCATCAAAAGATGAATCAAATATATTAATAGTTGTGATCGCTATCGGCCCGCTCACTCCCGACTTGGGTGACTGGCCCACCCCTCATGACCCTCGGGCATCCGAATTCGGCGAACCACAAAGAAAAATGGGAGCACCCACCGCAGATGCTATTGCTCACTGACACTTGGTAATGGCCTCGAAGGATGGATCCGGTGAGAATGCAGGTCACACCCAAGGGTCGAGTCGCGGATGTATCCCGAGCTTAAGATTGGGCGTGGTGGAATACACAAGACCGGAGAAAACATCGATGATACAAGCAGAAGATAAGCCCCGCGAAATATGAAAGAAAGGTGGGTAGTATGGGGTATAGAACAGTCACCACCCAGTCCATGTTAGCATTTCGTCCGGTTGGCCGTCAGACTGGCTTGGCGGTATGGGTTGCATTCTTGCCTGAGGCAGCTCCGAGCTGGCACCCCCTTGTACGAGCTCCTGATCTGGTGCGACTGCATCTACTTCTGGCGCTGGCCTAGCAAGTCCGCAAAGTCAGAACGAGTTTTAATGAATAAATGAAACAGACTCACCTGAGCTCCGCGAGCTTGCGCTCAAGGACCGCGCACCGGTTCAGCGCCTGGTCGCGTTCCGCGCGCATGCACTGGGTATAGTCCTTCGCCGCGCGCGCGAAACCGAGGAGGCCAGCGTTGGCGGCAGCGTGCACCTCCGCGCGCCGACGCCAAGTCTCGCAGCTCAACCGCAGTGCTTCTACCTGGTGCCCCTCCGCTTTTACAGGTGGAGGTGCAGCTAGAGGTGTAGCGGACGTGGACCCGCAGCTAGCGGCTGCGGCCGGCGTAAATTCTAGCGAAGGATCGTCGAAGAAAACAGGCCGTAGGGTGGGCAGGATATGAGGGCGTATGTACGCAGGCAAGATGGCGGGGTCGATGCTCACTGGCCCAACGCAGAATCTGTGTCGATCAAAGCTGCGGGAATGAGGCGAACTTCTTACCGACAAAATACCCTGCGCGACATGTAGGGCAGAGATGCTGCAGGGTAGACAACTGGCTCGCTTCCACGACGCGCCGTATACACTCGCGGCAGAATATGTGACCTGACCACAAGATTTTAGTCCCGATTTTGAAGGCTTCATCGACGATATATTACCGCATGGCAAAGCAACCGGGGCCGTGAAACGCTCATAACAAATACTGCAGACCATACTCACCGGAGCGGTCACGGTTATATGGAGAGCATTGGGTGGGTATCCAAGACTTGGAAGGGAGCCTTAAGTATGACAATCAATTGTGCCTGGCGCGAGGTATGAGGGAAGTCCGAACCGGATAGGCGGTAAATATCCGAGTACGGGCCACCCGTACTCGGCGACTAAGCCGGGCTTAGTCGCTCGTGAGTGGTCAAGCCATAACCTGTGGCCGCATCCGGGGCCCACGGCCCCGAGCCCGACGCCAGCCATCGGCGAGTCAGCATGATGAGATAACGCAAGGAAGTATAGCCGAGGCGATTGCAAGGTAGAACCGAGACAAATAAACATGTCCGCAGGGTCGATTAAGACAGATGGCAAGAGAAATGAGACATCTTGGTGGCCCGTTTAAAAAGAAAAGGTCAAAATAAAAGGACGACGCGAGCAGGATTTGAACCTGCGCCCGGAAACCGGAACAGATTTCTAATCTGTCGCCTTAACCACTCGGCCATCGCGCCGTTTTTTGAGCGGCGAAATCGGCCGTCAGGTTGGGACGGTGGTTGCGATCGAAGGAAGTTTCCTATTCCGGATGGTAGCGGTTATTTGTTTGGACTTCACTGCCACCGGGAACTCGCTCCACCGTGTGCCACCATTCGAGGGAACATCGCAGATTCATGAAACGCTTGAACCTGATCATGGACGCGAATTGGGGGCGGATCTGCTGCAGTCTACGCAGATGCCGAGCTTCTCCGAGCTTCCGAGCACCGGTACCATGGAAGACATTCTAGCAGATTCTAGCGCAGATTGCGGGTGCGTTATTTTTTTTTTAGTGCTGTCCCGTTTGTAAATTATACATCGTGAGGGTTGGACCCAATATCGAAAGATCTCCAAAGGCTCCACCATTTTCGTCTTATGTCTAACGGGAATGCTCGCTTTCACAAGTGAATCTGGAAAGACATCGGAGTAAATGCCGCGATTTGAATCTTCGGTTTAGCAGGAAATCTAAGATCGCAAGTGGATGGGATCAATCATGATCCTCTGTGTCCCAAAACGGAACTTCTGTAGAAGTCTTCTTTAGAACCCCCGGCCTTATCACAACAACGGGCGAACTCCTCCCATATCGTCCGCAGCCGCCCGCCACCCGCCATCCGAGCCCGCTGCTTTCGCACTTTAGATCCGTAAAATATATAATCTAATTGTACACTTTCTCACTGCTCTTGGGCTGCTTGCGGTATAGAACAACAAATCAACCTGCTTGGGGATCGGAGTTAATCAAATCAGCACAGTTCGAGTCAGCGCTAGGATTGGGCCATCGACTTTATACACCATCGCCACAGTCTTTCATTTTATGGAAGCATCATCATCAACACACACGTGTATCAGGGAGTGGATCTCACCTTGCTTACAGAGTGCTAAACTGCTGGTTCGGAGTAATTCTTGGAATGTTCAATAGGCGACGATTGGGCCCATACTTGATACCATCAAATTATCTGGACGTATAGAGGCTCCCACACAGCTGTTTAAGTCAAATCCGGAAGTATCATCAACGGGGAGTGGATCTCACCTTGCTGACAGGGTGCCAAACTGCTGGTTCGGAGTAATTCTTGGAATGTTCAATAGGTGACGATTGGGCCCACTGGACGTATAGAGGCTCCCACACAGCTGTTTAAGGCGCCTAGCGAAAAAAGCTTTTAAACCCGCCTATGTTTCTTTGGTTCCATATTGTGTTCTTCAACTGCCGCTTCGAATGCCCAGCCTTCCTGACACCTCCCTCTCGATTCTCGCCGCAGATCTCCAAGTTAATTCGACACCATGGGCTGCTACCGGAGGTCTATTGTTGGTTGTCGCAACCGGAAGCATATACTACGCGTCCTCCCAGCGCCTCACACGTGTTCTTGTTGACGCCATGGCCGACGTTAAAAAAGCATACCTCGAGGCCATCGAGAATGGGGCCCTATGCACGACCGATGCTCACACCGCGGAGACATTCGCGAGGTATGCCTTCCATCCGCTTCTTTTTTACGGTCGCATGTTGAGTCTCCGTCCGACTGGGCAGCTTGCAGCTCGAGGTATCCACTATCCGCCAGGCGTCCCTGATCAGCTCCCTCTCACACTATGCAATGTTGTGTGATGTTCTCAAAGGCCGCACGTTCACTATTCTGCGCTGCCTCCGCGAAGTGCACGAGCTTGGAACACGTATTGAGGTATGTGGATTACCTTGCCAGTGACTCGCACCTTGCCCCCGAGTTGAACATGATCGCCGAACAGATCTTGAAAGGGTCGCGAGATCACCTCCCGCCGCTTTGCGACGCAGCCGGCTCCTTCCCCAACATCGGTCGTCGGGTTTTAACCCGTCGTAAATAATTGTTTTGATTACGCCATCTCGCTATCGTGCTGGTGTTTGTACTGCTTCTGTATTCCAATGAACAATCACTATATGGTTTGACTTGTTTTGTGTCATAAAAGTGGGAGTCAGAGTCGTCCTTTCCCAGTTCTGGAAGTGAGCGTGAAAAATACTATGTTGAAATTTTGGAAGTCATTGACAAGGATCGGACCGGGCCGAAGCGGTGGCAAGTTGAATCGGATCATTCCGTGTCTGTTCAAGCTTGTGTCCAACTTGTCAAAGTTGTCATGCCTTTCACACACTTTTCTTCTTCGCTCGATGGCAATGCAGTCCTCTCGATGCCGCACTCCTTCCAAGACTGAGTGACTGGTGGTGAGGCTCTGTTCCTTTGCGCCCGGATCGGACGTTCCTGCCAACCTCATCGAGGCGACAAATCGCTACCTCCACAAATCGGCAACGTTTCGACAACGGAAGTGTGTTCAGAAACATCCCAGTGCTTTGCCATTTCGTCAGTCGTAATCAACCCATGGATCATTGAATTAACCTAGCAGAAACTGGCATTCACGTCTACCTCGCGGCGATGATCCTTTTCTCAATCACACCACGGCATGACGATGCTTCGACTGTGACTTGGGACTGTGGCGCTCGGGTTTGAAGCGATCGTCCAAAATAAAAGCTGTCAACGTTATAACATAGTCCAGAATCACCCGTTTCCCCGCGGATAGCAACGAGCGTTGGGTTCCCGCGGTGCAAAAACCAAAATGTCCGGATTTGGAAGCAATGCTGTTTTCATCTGATCGTGCAGGTTAGCTCCAAACGCCACCGGTGATTATCTAGGGTTTGGTCTCCCCCGAATGCCCACGGTACCCCCCATCCTCATACGGACGTTGGCGCTTTAGTTCTGCTTTTAAACCTGCCATGTTTCTCCAATCCCGTATCCTAGCTTTCGTTCACCATTCCAATGCCCGCCCTTCTTGAAGTCTCCAAGCCTCTTTCGATCCTCGCCTCGGGTCTTTCACTCAGCTCGACACCCTGGGCCACCACCGTTGTCCTCTCAGTGGTCGTCGGCACGGCCGGAACTATTCACTACGCGTCCCCCCAGCGCCTCACCGGTGTTCTCGTCGTCGCCATGGCCGATGTCAAAAAAACATACCTCGAGGCCGTCGAGAATGGGGCCCTGTGCGCGTCCGATGTTTTACACAGCAGAGGTGTTCTCTAAGTGCGCCATTCCTCTGTGTTGTCCCCCTGGGTTGCAATATTAATTCCACACTGTGTAGCCTACAGCTCAAGGTATCCACCATCCGCCAGGCGTCCCTGCTCAGCTCCCTCTCGCACTATGCAATGTTGCGCGATTTTCTAAAAGGCCGCACGTTCACTATTCTGCGTTGCATTCACGAGGTGCACGAGCTCGGAACACACATCGAAGTATGTGAACTACCTTGCCACTCGCACCTTGCCCCCAGTTGAATATGATCACCAAACAGATATTGAAAGAATCTCAGCTCCGCGAGATCGCCTCCCGCCGCTTCGCGACGCAGACGGCTCCTTCTCCAACATCGGTCGTCGGGTTTAATTCGTCGGAAATAATTGTTTTGTTTACACTCTTCGCTTTCGTGCTGTTTTGTACTGCTTCTGTATTCTAATGAACAATCACCCTATGGTTTGACTTGCTTTGTGCCATGAAATTGGGAGTCGGATTCGTCTTTTCCCCACTGTCGACGGCTGAAAGTGAGCGTGAAAAATACTATGTTGGAATTTTGGAAGTAATTGAACAAAGATCGGACCGGGCCGGAGCGGTGGCAAGTTGAATCGGATCATTCCGTGTCGCTTGGAGCTTTCATCAGTCCTTGTGACTCCTTGATACGTCCTTAACACTGTGAACTGAAACTAAAACTTCAAGAGGCAGTCTCCTCATGTGCTTTCGGAACTGCTGGCAACATTGAGTTTTTGACAACTGGCGCCGCCAAAATGCCAGCTACTTGCTCTACTTACTGGTAAGTATTGCAAATTATCGCATTGAACGGCGCCTGGGTCACCTGTACCTTTTGGCGGGCGGTGCGAGAAAGCTCTTTATCTGTGGGCGCATCATGACTTCGTTCCACGATAACGATTCTTTTGTTCTTTTGTTAGCGCTTGTCGATGCGATAACATATTTATTCTGCTCTGATCGGCCGGCCATGGAATGCAACACACCCCTCACCTCTCTGGCTCCCACCAAAGGCGCCAGTGAAGCTTTAAAATCCCCCAACAGTCGACGCTCGGGTTGCCTCGGCCTTCACGATCGATCCCATTGCGTTCTTTGGCGAAGACGGGCAAGAAGTTCCCGAGACGGTTGAAGTGTGCAGTCAACTGATCAACAAACAGTATATGGGACTCGTTGAGAAGGTGTGTTCCTTTGCTGTCGACATGATACATCCTAACACATCTTTCCCCGTTCCATTCCATCGTGCCAGATGTCAATTAAGTAAGTGAAACTCACCTCAGGGACCACCAGAGTGACGTAAAGGTCCCTTAAGGTGGGTTCTTTTGTAGTACGCAAACCCACCTTAAGGGACCACATCCGCGCGGCGGACGCTAGTCAAAAATTAGTCAACCATGTGTCATGTTTCCATTTGGGAAACATGCGGCGCCGGGCGGGCCACCCACCCCGCCCTCAATTAGCGCTGTAGCCGCCGCCGTACTCCGCACCGCCGCTGCCCCTCCCGTATCAGCATTCCAGCTAATATATCCGGTCCTTGCAGGTTCAAATGCACTCGAAATTTGGTACGTGGAACACCGCCCGGACGTGTCTACCACCACCCAGACCACCCACAATTGGTCCCACCTACCGCATTCCTTCGTCGCCAGCGGCTTTCCCTCATGCCTCATTAGTCAACCTGATGTTTCCATACCTTTCAGGTTCAATTTGGCTTGTAATTTGGTGTATGGAACATCGCGCGGACGCATCTGCGCATCGATTGCTCACCAGGACATTGCCCAAATATTGATGTACGGCAACTGCATTTTGAGTGGTAAGCTTCCAATCAATATGCGTTCTCCTTTCGCTCTGTCCTACCCGATCCCGACTTGCGGAGCCTAGCGTGGACGTGTGCACCAATTGGTTGTGATCCTCTCCACTGCTTCAGTTGAATCAGTTCTATTGTTATGATACTGCACTTTGAGCAGCTGTTTGTCATTTGTCACCTTCCTCCCACATATGCTCACTTCCAGCAGATATCTTTGCTGCAGGGATAGCGGCGGACGCGTCCGCCAGCCCAGTGTACATTTCTGATTTTCCTTGCTTTGGTCTTGAAATACTGATTGGTGCATTCTTTCTACCCTTGTAGATTCAAGTCAACCCAGTTCCAAGCCCTTGGACAAACGACGGACACATTCTCCCCTACCACTTGATCGAACCTTTGGTGGTTCTATGCATTCTCTTGCTGTATCCCTCATTTCTAGCTCGATTTTTCATCTTGGCAGTCTTGCATTTGAGCCACTGGTTGAGTCCCGAGTTTGTCAAACAATTCCAACCTCTTTCATCTGAGATAATATCCTTCTTCTGGTATCAGCCCGGGAAAGTTACATCTCTTCCATGATTTACGTGCAAAAGGAAGTAAGTGGTCTTATAGTTGAATTGTCCACTTGAACATCTCACCGTAGAGGTAGAACTCGGATAGCCACACAATTTCGTTCACCACAAGTACCACCACAAATGTCTTCCAAGTTCAGTTCTGCCAAATAACAATGTAACAGCTGCCTCTATGTTTTTCCCCTGGTTTGAGCCATGGGAGGCTTCCACTGAGTCCCGTTATATGCCCACGAAGCCGACTAACTGGAAGCTGAACAGTCCATGGAATGCAAATGGAACAACTTCCACTCGAACAAGGGATCAAGTTTGGTATTATTCTGAACAGTGTAAGAAGCAAGGAGAGGGCACAAGAGTAAAGTGCAATGAGATTTAAGCTGAACAGTACACTGAGTAGCGAGTAAACACCGACAGAGGTGAAAGTTCAATGTTCAACATTCGGCGCGGCCCCACTCAGGATGATCTGATAAGATAATGTCGTTATTTTTGCTGCTCGGTAACGACTCAGACACGTCTTCGGACAATGACTACCGCCCGGCGAACATGCCTGCGCCAGGGGCGGACGCGTCCGCACATCTTCAACGTAATCTCGGTGGTGTTTTACCTCACCCACTCAACCAATCAGCAGCCGTATAAATATCCATCTAATTGTATCTTTTTATACCGGACTCAATTTCTAATGGTTCAAGTAACTCTGTGGGATGGAATATGATTCTGAATGTCCTCCGGTACCAGTCTGATTTATTTTAGATTTTTCCGCCGAGTATGATATTGGGTGCATGAAACCGTCCGAAAGGTTGCTAAGGTTGATGGTTGAATTTCTGGTAAGCTTGCACCAACCAAGTGCACAAGTTTCATAGGTGATAGAAAAATCTGAAATAGATCTAAACTGATCCGGAATGCATCCTGAATGATATCTCATACTTCAAAAGCGCTCGAAGGGGTAGAAATGAGCACAGTGCAAAAATAATGGACTCGTCCGATGTTTTATTCCTATGCTGATTGGTCGAGCAGGTGACATTAAACGCCACCAGAGTTTAGGTTACAGGTGTGCGGACGTGTCCGCCAACGGTGCAGACAAGTCCACCGACCATACACCTCCAATAGAGTTAAGTCAAAGACGGGTTTGAGCCCCTCTGGTGTTGTGGTTGAAAGCAGAAGTCTAATCACTGTCATCAAACGGTGCGCACCGAATTTTCAACTTCAACTTCAACTGTGCTAAGTTCACTTGCTGTAGACCCTCAAATTCTTAACCTCCGTTTCCGGACTACACATCTGCTCCCAACCATGCATTAGATCTTCAAATGTCGCATGCAAAGTACTTTGTTAACTTGTATGCAATGAATTCGAGTACTTTGTGCTTGTAGCAGATAACATTGTGTACCTGGCTCTGCCTTGAAAATGTCTGTTAATAGTGTTGGTACAGATCTGCCTGGCTGATCTTCAGAATGTGCATCGCTCGAGCGGAGCTGCATGCTACTAGTCTATCTCGGATGTAATATTATAGTGCTGGGTTTGAAAGGCTGTATTTAACGACGGTATTATACAAGGAGTATTATACGGGGTATAAACCTTTCATACCTGAGGGGGACCAAAACACCGTGTATTTAATGGTATTTAATTCCAGTACCCGACCAAATACCCTCTGAAGCTTTTCCGGTTCACATATATAGCCTTGGGACACAGGAGCGCATACTTGCAATATCGGCCAATACAATCATGTGAGGCAATATGATGGCAACTGGGTGTAAGCGAGTGCAAAGTTGCGCGTGTTTTCCACTTTTTTTGCGCATCGCCCCACCTCGACCTGCCCTAACCAGCGGATACCCACCATGGGAGTCTCTCCCAAGCAATATGCAGCTCTTAAAAATACGGCCAACCGCAAGCCCTCCGACCCTGTGGTTGCCGGGATTCTGATGCTTCAAGATCTTCTCAATGCGGATTCCGAGCAGGTGGCAATTGATGAAGATGCGCTGTTCAATCGCCTGGATCCATACGGGATGGAAGACTTAGAAGCGATGGAGGAAGGTAAGGATAATACCGATATAAGGCTAACCAATTGTTAGTTGTTATTGGCCAACATACCACAAAAAAAAAAAAAAAAGGATGATACCGATACCGTGGCTCCTACTCTCGTGATTCAGCGAGCCAACTTCCCCACCTTGGAGATTGAGGCCTATATTGATCTCAAGGTGCCGAAACTCACTCAGCAGTTTGCTGCCAACCAGGGAATGCCGGAGGAGCCGATGGCTCGACCTGCCAAGCTGCCTGCCAAAACCATCAACTGGGAGCTGGACCACGAAGGACGCTGAATGGGATGTGGGAAACTGGTAGGCGGCTTTAAATACCTTTCATACATTAAAAATGGTATTAAATACATGTATTATACCTTGAATACACGGAAAATTTCGGGCCTGCGGTGCCGGTATTAAACATATTAAACAAGCCATACCTTCGAGACATCACGGCCGCTGTGCACCCATGTATTATACCCAAACAAAATCCTTTCAAACCCAGCACTATAATATTAGTTTTAGCATGGAGACTGGTCAGATGAAAACAACTGCACTCTCAACATGCTTAGCTGGAAGGCGATCCAAGTAACATTTCAGATGGAATAGAGTTGACCCTCAAATTGGGGAATGAAGTGTATAATTGAATGGCAGACATATCCGCCACTATGTTCAAATTTGTTTGCAACCCGTGCAAACATGCCAAAGTAGTTGTTTAAAATGGAACAGGCCGAGGAAATCAAGCCGGAGGTTGGAAGTAGGATTATATGATGGAATTAAGAAAATAAAGGGAGGTTGGGGAAGGTGGTGGATGTGTCTGCCGTCATGGTGGAAATTTGAAACCCAGGTTAAATCTAGACAGAAGCAAACATTTTAAAGACAAACAGCTGTTCAGAATGCAGGGCTAGTCTGAGGAGAGGAGGGTGTGTATATAATACAGTGGCAGATGTGTCCGCCGTCGAATTGCGGGAGGCGGGATGCAATGAATTGATCCCGGATTGGAAAAAAGGTGTTGGATGTTAAAGGGCTGCTTCAAGTGTGGTACTGACACAATAAAGCTGCGACAAAGGTCAGGCATATGGCTGTATACAATTGAGTGGCAGATGTGTCCGCCACCGCACTCTGCAAATGGGATTTGGGTCAGATTGGATGTACATGTAATGACAGTTGCAAGCTCACACTGTTCAAACCGAATTCCCCGAGTCTCATAATTCAACCACAAATCAAGCCCGCAATCAATGGGCAGACGTGTCCGCACGATGTTCTAGGCTCCGAATTTCGAGCCAAATTCAACCTGAAGCAAATGGAGAGACCACATTGGATAGAGAGACAATGGGGAAGCTGCCGACACAACGAAGGAGTTGTTGGTGGACCAATCAAGAGCGGGGTGATAATGCATAGACACATCCGGGCAGTGTTCCATGTGCTGCATTGAACCTAGATGGGCTGAAAAAATCAGCTAGCCTGCTGAGACAAGAGGAGAAGCAGTGGTGCGGAGTATGGTGGCGGCTACAGCGCTAATCGAGGGCGGGGTGGGTGGTCCGCCCACCGCATGTTTCCCAAATGGAAACATGACACATGGTTGACTAATTTTTGACTAGCGTCCGCCGCACGGATGTGTCGCGGGGTTTGGAATCTTGTTTGGAGGACCGGGTAGAAATGGTGTCAGGTGTTCGGCGCCGCCTGGTAGATAGGAGGTCAGCCCGTCCGCTGGGTAATGAAGTCGTTGCCAGCGGGTCGATGGACCGAAAAAACGGGGCAATAGAGAAGTATTTGCGGCTTAACTATGCGTGGATTCTTGGTTTCCGGCTTGTACATATTCATGCGATGAAACTTGAGGGCAGAACAAGGACTGTACCCAGTGGATATGAACCCCTGTTGACGTTGGAGGAACAATGTACCACCGCCACAAGACTAGCAGAGAAGAGCCTCGAGGCCAGCCGGACTCCAGGGCTGTCTAGAATAATCATTGCGAACGTCCTCCAATTAGCGCTGGCTGGATGAACAATATCCCAGCGCCACAAGGCCAGCAGCGAGCCTCGAGGCTGCCTCCAGTCGCCGTCTGGATTGTGCAATGTTGATCTAGCCGCCACAAGGAAAATGCAATCAGCGGAAAAACGCTCCGGTCGGGGCCGTGCATTTCGGGTCTGCCCCCGCCACCGGGATGCGATCGTCGACGTCAGCGTATCCTGCCATAATGGTCCGCGGCGGTGCGCGTTGCGTAAATCAAGGCACCATGAACATTTTCCCTAGCTGTCAGAACACCGCCGGCGGGAAAGCCCTGAAAAGGCTAACGCAAAGCCCAAAAGGGTTTTTTCGTGTTTGCGTGTACAACCTTTCTCTGTGTGAGAGACAAGAGGAGACGCGGTGTCGGTGGGTTTTTGCCTCGGTCGAGTGCCGTCGGAAGACCTGATTGAGTGGGTGGCGGGTGCTTCGAGTTCCGATTACGGTGGAGATAGCGAAATATTTAGAGTGGCCATGCTGCAGCACATGCGGGGAACATGAGGTGACTCGTTTGGCTTGGAGATCAGCTGAGGAAGTGGGATGGAGAGTTAGCAGGATGGCGTTATAGATTCAATACTTCACTTATTCATACGGTGGCCCTCATACGCGCAGTATACGACTTGCAATCCTTCAATGTAAGCTGTGCAACAGGAGAATATCGAAGAATCTAGGTCACTAGGCCAGGCCATTTGCTGCCTCATTTCGGTTGCTGTAAGTTGCCTAGCCTTGCCAGGGTGCAAACCAGGAAGTAACCAGGGTGGTCGGTGATCCCGGTCCACTTGCTAATAGCCTCAGAAGATGCAAATAGTCGTTCCTTTGCGCGCAGCCCGCATGCTCGGATTCTCGGAAGCAGAGTTAGGAAAGAAGGCCGCCGATAAAACCGGATGATGAAATAGCTGTTCGCAGTAGACGCCCGCAAAGTCGCATTTTCTTTGTTACTAGGAGGCGCCACAAGGGGTCCACAAGAGGTTGTGGATGCCGGAACGAGACCGCGATTCGCAGTTGCCGGATTGGGAGAAGGGAGAGGCTTGATCATGATAACATCAGCTGTCATTATTTGACAGGTACTCTGATTAGGACATGCTCTGTTGAATTCTCCAAAATCCGTCACTGCTGGTTTCAGTCGGGATCATCTCATTTCCGAGTCGCCTTTACCCCTCGACCACCCAACTACCCGCTGTGGCAGTCGCGCTATGTCCTATGTCCTACAATTCGTCTGGCAGCAATACCGTAGGCAGACTCCTTTATGTGTTGATTGTGGAGCATGACATCGGCTCAATCAACCGTACTCAAAGTTCAGTAAGTACGCGTCTCTGATAACCTGTTCCTAACTTACGACAGCTTTTATTTTGGTCCGATTTCTCCCCTTGTGGACAGTGAATCTTGAATCAAACCTGTCAGACCCTCCGAACCCGTGATTAATGGAAACAGACTACGTTGCCTTGGAGGATACGAGTAATGACTATTCCTGGAAACTATATTGTCTCCGCCAGGACCTACATGCGCGCGAACCTGACTTCATTCAACGGCCTAGTTCGGCGCAATCTTTTTTTTCGTCGCGTCTCGGCATATACGGCAGAGATCTTGGGAATTCAGCAGATCGCCCAGAGACCCCCACCGCTTACGACCTGGAGTGTTCTCAGCTCCGGTTCCGTAAGTGCTGAAATCCCCGTGAATATTCTAACAACAGGGTCGATCTAGCTCGATGCTTTTTCCCAGAAATTAGTCTTGGTTTGGACCTCTCCGAGCATATTGACCTTAATCAAATCCTCCTGCCTATTTCTGCAGGTCGACAGTTGTTATGCGATGTCGATTTTTTTGACAGCTTTACATGGCCGAAACTCGCTCACATCTGGCGTGAGCCGGGCAGAAATACAGCTTGCAACGGTTGGGATGACTCAGAAAATGTGTGTCGGAGATCGTCCAGCAGTTGATTCTGTCGAACCCTGTGATAAAGTACCCTGAACCATCCCCGAACCTCTCGGCGACTAGGCTGCAAAAGAAATGAACGGCCCGCGTTTATCAACAGACATCTGACACCGCGTACATACGTCTTGAATCAAGCGTCGACTGCCTGGATCGGGATGTGCTCTCTCCGCAACAACGACAAAGATCTCCTTTGGTTTCTTCCGAAGAACCCCGTCTTTAAACTTTATTTGGAGCACAACCAATCCGAAACTATTCTGTTGCAGTTAGCGCGCTTCACGACAACTCCATTTGATTCCCGCACACAGGCACTCACGTATTTCAATGTCAGCATTTAAGCAGCCTGAGGTCCGTCCATTCCATACTTTTCCTACCCACATATGATTGACTATTCCCGTCCTTCCTTCGTCGATACCAATCCTCTGCTCTCCGCCATGCAGAGCGCAACGTGTGGAAACCTCCGAATCCGTTCGCCGTCAGACGTCCGCATCGTCTTCCACGCCGTCCTCCTCAACATCCTCCCCATGGTCACGCGAAGACTAGACTCCGAGGAGAGGGGCTTGATTGCGCCCGGTTCCGTCTACGTTTGGGAGGAACGCGGAGCGCACACTGAGATTACAGGGGTGCGTCGTCCTCGAAATCAGTGCATGCAATGCTGATGTCGGTGTCTCCAGGTCGGGATCGAGCGATGGACTGACGGCAAGTAAATGTCCATCTCAACGAAAGCAACCGGGCTGAACAACTGCACACAGGCATTCGTTGGGGACCTTCCCGGGTTCGAGAGGTAAGCATAAGCACTGTTCCTCTGAACCCGACAGCGTGCACTGATACTGATACTTGGGTTACAGGGCTTCTTATTTTATCACGAGAAGCCTTCTTCGCACTACGTTTTTCCGGGGGGAATTTAGTGCGTGCGACTTCTTCGGAGGTATTTTCTATCCCAACTGACATCGACTTTGCCTTCCAGTCCGTCGCACCGTCAGCAGGCCCCGCAAGAATTGCTCATCAAACAAACGTACACGGCGTTTGTCGATACTCCTCGCGGGCAGCGCAAATGGCATCTCAGTGAGTGTCTTATTAGTTGAACGAAAATTGTCTAATGGCGGCCACAGTCGCATATTTCACCGAAGAGTCAGTCGATAGACTCAATTGCATCGACGACTACCCGGATTTATCATGTAGGATTTGCTTGATTCCCCCGCTTCAAAACATTAACTTAGCTCTGACCCCAGCACTCCACGTCCCACACGGAAAATACAAAAGCGCCCGCTCTGTAAAAGGACGGCCAGATCACATATTCAATCCGGACGACAGCACCGAGATCACTGTGTCGGAAAAATCTTTGTTAACTTATCTGAGAATATATGGTCATATTTTGTGCTCGAAGGCCATCAGATTAAAGGGGTCCATATTTTTTTTGGAAGTGTACCATTTTGCTATATCAGACCATATCAGACCTTATGGTCAATATCGGTCTAAGGGCTCAATATCTGGAAAATGACTCAATATCAGACCTGATAAGGTCAACCGGCCAGGAAGAGAAAAATAAGAATTATCCTGGCCGTTGTGGCCGATGAGGAACCCTATTTTTGCTTCTTATCTTTCTACGGCGAAGTCAGTGTTCGAATCTAAGGAAGTCAGTAACATTTCTATGAATTAAAGTAGGTGAGAACAGCAAGATTCGAACACACAATGTCTTGATTACGAGTAAAACTAAGGCAATAACCAGTAGACTAAATCGAACATATGAAGTTAGGTGATTTGATGCACTACATAGCACCATGTCGGAACATCACTCAGACTCCGCAACAACTCAAAAGACTCAAATATGTGCCGCACTCGTGTATTGGGCTATAAATACAAGAACTGCAGTTTACTCAGCACCTTCTGGCACCTCCTCCTCATCTGCATTCAACAAGTCCATCACATCTTGTACATGTTTATCAGCATGATCCTCGCCCCCCCTCAGTTGCCGCAAGGCTGCAGTCTGTGTCGGGAAAGAAGATTTCATCCCACTCATGGAAGATCTTGAGAACTGAGGCCTTGTGCTTGTCAAGGCCATTTTGAAGATACGTGATGTACTTCTCGAAGTCGCCCTGCCAATTGATGCCAGTCTCGGCACCGTGCAGGGTAAGCTCGGTGTCAGCAGAAGCTGCCCATCGAACCTAGTAAAGATTAACAAAAGTGGCCAGAGGCGGAAAAGGAACATAGTAGTATGCCGGCTGCGGCAATGCAGCCCGGAGTACTGTGATCAAGGTGCCAAAGTTGGGAGACACATTTCCCCGTCGCCTGGATGGGTTTGTCGGCGGTTTTTCATCACAGTGACTGCTTTCGGTCCGCGTGTAAGGCCGGCACTGTCTGCAGATGAGTTTAATGGTGTCCAAAATCTGAGGTTTTTATTCAGTTTAAAACCCCCTTAAATAAGAATCTATACATCTCATTTCATTTTCCTTCCAACTTAATTCAAAATCTAAAGTATTGATAGGCATATCAACCAGCCTGATACCTATAGTTTTGGCACTCACTTCAAGACCATTTATTCCCTATTTTTTATATTGCACTTCATTGCCAGCGAAAGGCGGGGCAATACTCGATGTTTCATGGACATTTATTTGAACTTTGACAGATTAGGTTAGAGATTAGATTTTGTCAAATTGCAAGCCAAATATATAAAATTCAGTTTCTGGCCAATTTATGTGTATTAACATACTTTAAAAAAGTGTAGCTAACTTAAATGCCTGTTAAATTGAGGAACCGGCGGTGTGATTAGCTTGTGGTACGCTAATGTGTCTATGAGGTGCCTGTCGGCGTTGGAGTTGGTCGCTGTTTACGTCCCAGTGATGTCGGTCAACTACCGCTTCCCATCATGCCATCATCCGCCGCCTCCGCCTCCGCTGCCCGCGCCTCTTCCGCTCGCCTCCTTCTCTCCTGTTGTAATAATAGCGAGGAGGGCGGATTAGATGGAAAGATAGAGTAAGATTGCAATAGCACTGTTTGTGAGAAGGCTGCTTTAGAGCAATCAGATGCTCTAGCAGGATTTTACAGTGGGCTTATATACTACAGAATATGTATCTAGAAGGTTCTCCGTATATCTACTGAATATTACTAATTCTACATATAGAAGGTACTAGAAAGATCCGGCATAGCCGAGTTGCTTATATATCAAATTCCAACATCTCCCAACCGAAACACCAGGAGCAACTGTGGAACCAAGATTATGCAAGCATACTGCCACCAAACTCTTCAACAGCAGGCCACCATCTCCGGCTTCCATCCCAGGCATCACGGAAAACCAGCAACAGGGTGGTTCAAGTTCAAACCAGAAGGTTGCCAACCTTAGGTTCGGTTCAAACCATGGTTCAAACCTACCTATAGGGTTCTGAGTGAAGAATGGTTCAAACCATTGATGGCTAAAACCAGTTCAAACCATCAATACTGGTTCAAACCGTTGATGGTTCAAACCATTGATGGTTCAAACCCATTCAAACCATTGATGGCTCAAGCCTTCAAACCATCAACACTGGTTCAAACCATTGATGGTTTCAAACCGGTTCAAACCATCAATGAGTGCTGGTTCAAACCAGTGTGGTTGGAGTTAACTCAAAACCGGAAATAGTTTGAACTGAAAGAAAACCTTACCAACTGACCATGCATAGTGCACTTTTGTCTTGGAAGAATATATTGAAATATTCTATTGAAACTGTTCATTACATTCAGGTGTCCTCTGTTATGATAGCTTCCCAGCCAATTTTCGGATCAGGTCGCTTAGATTGGATGTATTTAGCAAGACTAAATCCACTCCTAGCACACACTTTATGGAAATTCTTCTGTGTGTCTTCCTGCATCTCTTAATTTGTGTGGGCTGTCTTCAATGCATAAGCCTGCTTCCCAGGATCATTTTTATGATTATTTGCAAGAGCAGTTCAGACAGTCTCCATCTTGTGAAATTCTTGAACTGGATGGTGGAATCCTGTCCGAGAATTTCAACCTCTTGCCATTGTTCCATATCTGTATGAGCATGGTGCAGTTGTGCCCTGTCTGCCATACATTATTATAAGTTTCAGGAGAACTCATTCAATGGCTTGACTCACAATCTAAAACATATTCAGCTTCCTTGGCAGCAGATAAGCTCGTGTAATAGCCATTTTGCCAAATCCAGCCCTCAGCCTTCCCACCATCACCCAAAGCATGTGGCTCATTCACAACTGAATGTAATGGATAATTTCAATAGGATATTTCAATATATTCTTACAAGACAAAAGTGCACTATGCATAGTCGGTTGGTAAGGTTTTCTTTCAGTTCAAACTATTTCCAGTTTTGAATTGGTTCCAACCACACTGGTTTGAACCAGCACTTATTGATGGTTTGAACCAGTTTTAACCATCAATGGTTTAAACCAGTATTGATGGTTTGAACCAATATTGATGGTTCAAACTGGTTCAAACCACAGGTTTAAACCATTCTTCACTCAGAACCCTATGGGTAGGTTTGAACCATGGTTTGAACCGAACCTAAGGTTGGCAACCTTTTGGTTTGAACTGGAACCACCCCACGGTACGGAAAACGGCCTCTGTCGCCCACTTCCTGGCTCCCATTTTCTCAAAAGATAAGGTCGGCCATGAGCTCAAGACGGTGGTTGCGATCGAAGGAAGTTTCCTATTCCGGATGGTAGCGGTTGTTTGTTTGGACTTTCACTGCCACCAGGAACTCGCTCCACCGTGCGCCACTGTTTGAGGGAACATCGCATTGATGAAAAACTTGAACCTGATCATTGACGCGAATTGGGGGCGGATCTGCTGCAGTCTACGCAGATGCCGAGCTTCCGAGCGCCGGTACCGTGGAAGAGATTCTAGGGGCAGATTGCGGTGCGTTATTCTTTTACTGTGCTCCCGTTTGTAAATCATATATTGTGAGGGTTGGACCCAATATCGAAAGATCTCCAAAGGCTCCACCATTCTCGTCTTATGTCTAACGGGAATGCTCGCTTTCACAAGTGAATCCGGAAAGACATCGGAGTAAATGTCGCGATTTGAATCTTCGGTTCAGCAGGAAATCTAAGATCGCAAGTGGATGGGATCAATCATGATTCTCTGTCCCAAAACAGAAGTTCTATAGAAGTCTTCTGTAGAACGCCGGCCTTATCACAACAACGGGCGAACACCTCCAGACACCTCCCGTATCCTCCGCAGCCGCCATCTGCCATCCGAGCCCGCTGCTTGCGTACAATCCCCCGGCTTGCCCCCCCGGCCCGAATGCGATGAGAACGAGCCAATGAACGGCCAAGTTTTCCAGATTGATTTGATGCGGTATTGATGATCTACGGTTGTCAGCCAGTGACATCGACGATCCTGAATCCCAGCTCATGTGCGACGACGCAGCGACGTGACCAGCCCCAGTGGGCGAATGCCTCCGTTCGAAGCACTATACAGTCCTTGAGGAGCCGCAAACCGCAGGAAAAGTCTTCAAAAGGAAATAGGCAACTTTAAAAGTGGTGCTCCCCGCTATTTCCTGGGAGCGTAGGTCGGTCCATCGTCAAAATAATCCATTTTGGCCAAATGAGACGATCCGTAACTCCAGTAGCTCACGGCGCACCACTCATGGATGAAAATTCCGACCAATGGCGTCAATTGGAACCATGCTACAGGGATATTTGTACTAACCCTATTGAGTTGCTGTTGCGCTTGCTTCCTTTTGCTCCAGGGCCATCGTCAAAATTAGCAAAGGCCGCTGGCCAGAAGTAGCTCATGGGCCATGGCGCGCCACTCGTGATATTCTTGACCAATCACATCATTTTGGAATCATGCCTGGACCAGGAGAGGTTAGTAATGACAGCAGCAGAGAATTTCTACCTGATGAGCTGCCGCCATTGCTTTTCATTATTTTTGCTCGCTGGCACTGCCGGCACTCTACAAGCGCTTCTGGAACATTTCACGTTTGACACTATTCCACATTGTGATAGTGAGGTCGATTCCTTCCAGCCATGACCGGACACGGAATTGGTACCGATTGTTGAGCATTCCTCGGCGTTTCTGCTTTGAAATAAATGCCGGGAGTTGAATCCTGTTTCGGTTCAGCGTGCAATCTAAGATTGCAATTGTGGATGGGATCAATCAACTGATCCTCTACGGCTCTACTCACAAACGGCGATGAATAGTCCTATCCTCCGACGGTGTTCCCTCCGCCGCCACTCGCCCGTCATCCGGAGCCAGGTATTCGCACAATCCTCACGCGGTGTTTATATCCAGATAAGTCGCATGTCTCATTGTCAAACATTTCATTTCGCAAAACTCGTCTGTTTGTCGGGCTTTTTAACAGCGAATCAAGATCGGGCAGACAGCTACGTTGTGGCACACCCATCACCAACGGTCCGAACATTTCTTAAAAACAACTCTGGTCATCAAAAATCCCAGGTCTATGTCTTTCCAACGATTTCTCGGAACGGTTTAGATCCGTAAAAATATAATCTAATTGTACACTTTCTCATTGCTCTCGGGCTGCTTGCGGTATAAAACAACAAATCAACCTGCTTGGGGATCGGAGTTAATCAAACCAACACACTCGGCGCTTCCCCATACTTGGCACCATCAAATTACCTGGACAGGTATAGACAAGGTATAGATGCTCCCACACAGCTGTTTAAGGCGCCTAGCGAAAAACTTTTAAGCCCGCCTATGTTTCTTCAATTCCATATTGTGTTCTTCAACTCCCGCTTCGAATGCCCAGCCTTCCCGACGCCTCCCTCCCGATCCTCGCCGCAGATCTCTAAGTTGATTCGACACTATGGGCTGCTACCGGAGGTCTATTGTTGGTTGTCGCAACCGGAAGCATATTCTACGCGTCCCCCCAGTGCCTCACGCGTATTCTTGTTGACGCCATGGCCGACGTTAAAAAAGCATACCTCGAGGCCATCGAGAATGGGGCCCTATGCACGACCGATGCTCACACTGCGGAGACATTCGCGAGGTACGCCTTCCATCCGCTTCTTTTTTACGGTCGCATGTTGAGTGTCTGTCCGACTGGGCAGATTACAGCTCGAGGTATCCACTATCCGCCAGGCGTCCCTGCTCAGCTCCCTCTCGCACTATGCAATGTTGTGTGATGTTCTAAACGGCCGCACGTTCACTATTCTGCGTTGCATTCACGAGGTGCACGAGCTGGGAACACACCATCGAATTACGTGAACTACCTTGCCACTCGCACCTTGCCCTCCAGTTGAACATGATCACCGAACAGATATTGAAAGAATCTCAGCTCTGCCAGATCGCCTCCCACCGCTTCGCGACGCAGACGGCTCCTTCCCCAACATCGGTCATCGGGTTTTAACCCGTCGTAAATAATTGTTTTGATTACGCCATCTCGCTATCGTGCTGCTGTTTGTACTGCTTCTGTATTCCAATGAACAATCACTACAGTTTGACTCGCCCTGTTCCACGAAAGTGGGAGTCAGAGTCGACCTTTCCCAGTTTCGACAGCACTGGAAGTGAGCGTGAAAAATACTATGTTAGAATTTTGGAAGTGAACAAAGATCGGACCGGGCCGGAGCGGTGGCAAGTTGGATCGGATCATTCCGTGTCCCTCTGAGCTTTGCTCAGTGCTTTGCTTTCATCAGTCCTTGTGACTCCTTGATACATCCCTAACACTGTGAACTGAAACTAAAATTCAAGAGGCATAAATATTTCCTCTCGGGATCCGCTACGCGCATCAAACTTGCTACCTATCTGCTTTTGTTGGAGAATGACTCAGATATGACTCGGGCAATCCACCAGTCTACGGTAGCGTATTTATTATGACTATATTCACGACTCATTATGACTCACATGTTTAGTATATAAGTAACTTGTTCATGCACCTTGTTAATATCATCGTATCTTTCCCCCACCATCTCTGTGTGATCCCGTAAGGCCGGACAGTCGTCTACACGCTCGCGCGTGTTTGGGTAAGCTTCATTATACTGCGCTATTAGGTTATGGGCCCCGACCCTGCCTACTAATCACACAGAACACTCACCGACACTTTGACTTCATTTCACCTGCCCCGACAATTCAATAGACTCTTGTTGTAATACAGAGATATTTTGCCAATCCAATCATTCCCATGTCCGAACACTCTTCAACTCGTATTGAGCTCCTCAATGAGGAGAACTGGATGCCGTGGAAGCGTCGCGCATTAGCGATACTCCGAGACAACGACCTTGAGGGTTTAGTTGATGGCACCGAGGCGCATCCGACGATCGCGAATCCGACGGCGCCAACTGCAGACGAGAGGAAATTGATTTTAGCATGGAAGAAGAGAGATGGAAAGGCTAGAAGCAAAATTGAGCTTGCCTTGGGTAATTCCCAAATGGTTCATATTGCGGGAGCAGCAACGGCGGCACAGATGTGGACACAGTTGTGCACTGTGAAAGAGGCGAGTGGTCATTTGGGGATAATGTCATATCGGCGGAGACTTTACCGTACGATTGCTGACGAAGGCAGCGACATCGCGGCCCACATCACGGAGCTGCGCTCAATTCAAGAGCAACTCAACATCATGGGTAGCCTGGTATCAGACCAGGAGTTCCTCATCGCGTTGGTCACTTCACTCCCAGAATCCTGGGATTCGTTCACAAGCTCGTACTTGGCAGCAAACAGCGGTAAGCTGACAGCAACCACAAATACCAACGTACCTTCATCCTCTACTGGGCCGGTGAGCCCCGTCACAGTCACTTCACACGAACTGGTTGCCCTCATACTTGAGGAGTATCGACGTAAGAAGGAGAAAGCCGGAGAATCTAGTGGATCATCAGCAATGTTCGGGGAGGAACAATCAGCACGGCAAATCCGGCACGCACGCGAAAGACGGATGCTTCAATTGTGGAGCCGCAGGCCATATGGCGAAGGATTGCTGGAGTAAGGGAGGCGGCAAAGAAGGCCAGCGCCCCGAGAATTACAGTGGGAAAGGTAAAGGGAGATGGAAAGGTAAGAGACAAGGAAACAAGGCTAATCAAGGTACGCACCAGAATTCCGAGGACTCAAACCACCATGCATCATTCATGGCTGTCCATTCCGACAAACCCCATTTTGATTCAAGTCTGTCGAAAGACGCGTGGTTAGCGGATTCCGGCTGTACAGTCCATATCGCCAATAAACGGGAACAATTCTCGGATTATACTCCACTTGAGGGCGAAACCATCAATGGACTAGGCGACAACTCGGTAAAAGCCCATGGACGTGGGACCGTAACACTTGAATCATTTGTAAACGGTGAACGACAGACAGTTTCGTTACACAATACCTTATACGCACCTACAGCCGCCAACAATCTGTTTTCAATTACTCGCATCGACGAGGCAGGAGGATCAGCGACATTCAAAAACGGCAAAGCAAGCATCTATTCGAAATCAGGGAAATTGTTTCTTGAAGGGAAGAAGGCAAACCGACTTTATTGGCTTGACGCAAAAACAGTCCTTCCCGGTAATCACGCGAATGTCGGAAATTCGGAGGGTAACAATCCCAACAGCTGGATGGCGTGGCACCGCCGTTACGGCCATGTATCCGACTCAACATTAGAGTTACTGATTCGAAATGAATCTGTAGACGGATTTACCGTTGATCCCAGCACGAAATCCGACGCCGATATTTGCGAGGCTTGCATTGAGGCCAAAATGCATCGGAAGCCATTCCCGCACGAAGCCCTTCACCGGTCCGAGAACCCAGGGGAAGGCACGCACAGCGATCTATGGGGTCCTGCGCGCACACGGTCAACCGAGGGAAATTATTACTACATCTCCTTCAGCGACGATAACAGCCGGCGAATGACAGTTCTGTTTATGAAGAGCAAGAACCAGGCTGAGACAAAAGTTCTGGACCATGTCGGATGGCTGGAACGTCAGTATGGTTTCAAGTTGAAGTGGATTCGTGTTGACGAAGGCGGAGAATATCTGAGCAGCCGGTTGAAATCAGCACTTGCGGAAAAAGGGATAGAACTCCGTACGACGGCACCTTACTCGCCATCCCAAAACGGCGTGGCAGAAAGACTGAATCGTACACTTGTCGAGCTGGCGAGAGCAATGTTGGCGGAGAAGAATCTGCCAAAAAGTCTGTGGGAATGGGCGGTAACACACGCCGCATATATTCGCAACCGATCGCCGACTAAAGCCCTACCCAATGGAATCACGCCGCACGAGGCGTTCACGAAGGAGAAACCAAATGTATCTCATTTCCAGGAATTTGGAGCACCGGTATGGATTTTCGCGAGGACGTGAAGAGCTTTTCGAAGCTAGATGAGAGGGCAATAAAACATATATTTTGCGGACATCTAGATGGTCCCAAGGCAGTACGGTACTACGACGCTAAGACTCACCGCGTCAAAATCTCGCGGAACTTCCGGTTCACTGACCCCTCCACCAAATTCACTGAAATTTTGATGGATGCACCATCCGAGGGGGAGAATAACGGGTCTACGAATGGCACATCAGCGAAACCGCCGTCAACTCCGCAGAAACCCACGCAGAACGTACCAGGAGCATCTGATCCACCTGCAGCACCATCTACGCCACCGCCAGCACCGCCGCCATCGAGCGAGAGGACACCAAAGCCCAAAGCGCCACCATCCGCGCCGACAACGCCTCGCATAGAGACGGAACCTGATCCAAAGGTTAATCCACTAAATCCGATCCCACTCCGCAGGAAGTTAACGCGCAACGTACCTGACCACAATTACCTGAAGCTGGGTAACCCCGCTGCTCGCAGAGAGCAGGCCCACCGTCCAAATCGAGAACAACCGGAGGCCAATCCAGTCGCAGAAGACGAGGATGAGGACGCAAACCCCATCGCGAACTTTGTATACATGGCAACAACCGGAGAGCTTGACCCCGGGAAACCGAATATTCCCCGTAGCATTTCCGAGGCGAAAGCGTCACCCGAATGGCTGCAATGGGAGCAAGCTATCAACGCTGAACTTGACAACTTAAAGGCGATGGGTACTTGGGAACTCGAGGATTGTCCTGCAGAACGCAAACCTGTTGGCTGCCGTTGGGTATTCGACTTGAAAACGGATCAGCAAGGCAATATAGTTCGCTATAAAAGCGAGACTAGTAGCAAAAGGCTACTCACAGGTTCCTGGTGTTGATTATTTCGATACATTTGCCCCAGTTGTCCGTCTTGAGTCCCTTCGAGCCCTCCTGGCAATAGCTGCTGTCAAAGATCTTGAGATGAAGCAACTAGATGTGAAAGGAGCATACCTGAATGGAGAATTGCAGGAAGAGGTGTTTATGGAACAACCTCCTGGTTTCGACGATGGTTCTGGACGCAAGTGTCATCTCAAGAAAACCTTGTACGGATTGAAACAGTCAGGAAGAGAATGGAATCGAAAACTCCATGGTTTCCTCACGAAGAACAGCTTCGGCCGTCTTGAAGTCGACCACGGCGTGTATCTACGCCAAATCAACGACAAATTCGTCATTATTACGGTCTGGGTGGATGACTTACTGTTAATCGGCAACAGTACCACCATGCTATCGGCTACGCAGGCCGCGTTGGACCAAGAAGTTGAAATTGTAGACCTCGGCGAGCCCAAGAAAATTATAGGTATTGAGATATATCGAGACCGCGCACAGCGGACCATCCAGATTTCGCAAGAGCACTACATTGACGGTGTCTTGAAGCATTTTGGGTACGATCAGATGTCCACGGTTACGACACCAATGGACCCGAATGTTGTTCTAGAGAAGAATCCAGGCCAGGGGCAGACCATCGACGAGCGAGGCTACAGCTTTTCCGAATACATGGGTAAGCTGATTTGGCCAGCAACTATCAGTCGGCCAGATATTTCATATGCCGTTGGTAGAATCGGAGCGTATGCAGCGAACCCAAGTGTAACACACTGGAGTGCGCTCAAGAGAGTGTTTCGGTACCTGAAAGGTACACATGATCAGCGGATCACGTTCGGAGGACCGGAGTTTCGGTCCGACTCAATTTCTCTCTTCAACCACTATGGCGCGTACAGTGACGCCGATTTCGCGTCCAATCCGGATGACAGCAAATCTGTATCTGGTTATGTCTACCTTCTTGCTGGCAGCCCTATTGCTTGGCATTCCAAGAAACAACCAACCGTCGCACTTAGCACTACGGAAGCTGAATATTCAGCACTCACTGCCGCCGCGCGACACGCAATTTGGCTCAGATATCTATTTGCTGCCCTCCCATTCGACTTTCCTTATCAACAGTCGACACTCATCTACTCAGATAATCAGGCGGCGATTACCATCGCTTGTGATCCTCAGCATCACGCAAGGTCAAAACATTTCCGGATCGAAAATCATTTTATTCGAGAATGTGTTGAACTTGGTATTGTTCATGTTGAATATTGTCCCACTAATGATATGATTGCAGACATATTCACCAAGGGCTTGGCTCGCATGAAGCACGAGCAGTTTTGTTCCAACATGGGACTGCTGGCTTGAGGGGGAGTGTTGGAGAATGACTCAGATATGACTCGGGCAATCCACCAGTCTACGGTAGCGTATTTATTATGACTATATTCACGACTCATTATGACTCACATGTTTAGTATATAAGTAACTTGTTCATGCACCTTGTTAATATCATCGTATCTTCCCCCACCATCTCTGTGTGATCCCGTAAGGCCGGACAGTCGTCTACACGCTCGCGCGTGTTTGGGTAAGCTTCATTATACTGCGCTATTAGCTTTTGCTGACACGGAGGCCCTAAGCCCCTCGAGCTATTACAATGATCCAATCAACTGGAGACTTGATATGGACGAAAGGGACCGACTTCATAGGATGTTCGTTGAAGATTTCGCGAAAATGAAAGCTAGGCGATATCCCCGGACTCCTCGCTCCGCCACCGAGCACATCCCAGACAGGGATTCAGACAAGGAAGAGGAAGATGACGACGAGGAAGATGAGGAGGACGAAGACGATTTAGTCTCGAACCACAGTCCATGCCAGTACGTCACATTGTCACCGTCAACCTCACACACGATCTGTCGACGGTTGAGAAACTCAACGACCCGGCCGATTATTTTAAGGAGATCGAGGCTATCAAAAGGTGTGCAGAAATTATTCATGGCTCTTTATTGCGACAAACAATCTGCTGCAGGATTGAGAAGTAAACTCGACCGAAGATCGCGGATTGCAAGCCCGTAGGATTCAGGACGAAACCAAGCGTGCACAGGATTTGGATATCACTACTTATGACAAGGAAACCCGTAGGTGGACCTTCAACGTGCTTGCAATCGTGCTTAGCGTCGATAGTGGGGCTACTCGTTGTCCGGATTGAGTCGCCAACTCTGTCAAACGAGATCGGTGCTTCTGAGTCTGAGAATGAAACCGAGCCTCAAACTGCAGGTATCGAACCTCCAAAGGTCTTAAACTCGAACACAGAAACATCCAATGTCGCGGACGAAGCCATTTCAGAACATATTGTGCACACCGAGTCTTCTGTTAGCGCTGTAGAACCCGTTATACCTGACGTGGATTCAACCCCCAAAGGGCGGCCAACCGGTATGCAGTTCCCTCCTTCACCACGCCGGTGTATATTAACTTCCTCGTAGGCGATGTATCGGCTTTACATGCTACGCGCCGTAACCCAATGGCTCGCATTGTTTCAGATTCAAAAAAGGAGTCGGGCCATCGCTCTCCGTGCCATTCGTTTGTTTCGCCCATCACCACAACTATCTTGAATACATTACCTCGCAGGGAATAATATGTTCGTTCATTTAACTGAAAGTTTGCCATCATTCGAATCGTGGTATTTAGATGAGGGAAAGGACGGTCCAGGTGGCTGATGTCTCTACCCTTTTCAAATTTCTCTTCCTCAAAGACTGGCACGGGTCACGCCAACGCACGGGTTGAAGTATTATCACGCAGTGAAGAACAAGGTGCGAAACTAGCAGCCGGAGCAGGACGTCGAGATGCACTGGTTCCAGATGGAAGGACATTCGTTGGATGGAGTAGAAGCGAGTAGGATTGTGCAGGAGACATCGCTCGATTGGTTCAACAGGTATCGTGCCTGAGGGGTGGTCCGCATGGCACGATAAAGATGAACTGCATTTTCTCGAAGTACATCCTTCTTTTCCGTTCGATCTGTAACAAAATAATGGCAGGTAACTCTGCGAATGGCGCTGAAATAAAACCGAGGATTTCGAGTTTATTACGCTCTCGACTTAGCAAGAAACGTCAGGAATTCATTTATTGCGTTGCGACGTGTCACAGCACGGGATCGTGTACTCAGCTTTTTCTTCAGCCTTCACCCAGGGATAAACGATTCGGAGCAGAAGGCAAGCTCGGTATCGCTGGCGGCGGCCTTGTTTCGGAGGAGTCTCAGCAAAAGTGCGCCCACGATCTAAGTTCCGTAGTTCCGAACTAGGAGTTCACTCAACTTCTTGTCTGTAAGTTTGCAGATCGCAGAGGATCTATATCGGAAGGGAAAACACACCGATGCGCTCCCGCATCTCCAGATCGCTCTCAAGGACCGAAATAACTTTGACGCCGATATACAATTGGCGTATCTCACTTCAGATCCCTCTCTCTCAGTTCAGCTTCTCGAGTGTGCTGAAAAGCGAGGTTTTACCGCTGTCTTCCCTTTCTTTTTCGAATAAATTCATATCTCTTCCATAGCCCGCGCTCTCTTGATTAGCCGTCTTGGGGCAGACTGCTTCGACGACAATGGGCCCTGCGTCGGCAAGTACGGTGACTCGGGACTCCTTCTGACGCGGCCGTACATGCGCGTGCTCCAAGGCCTCGTGCGGATGTGCTTTGACGCGAAACAGTACGAGAAGGCCGCGTACGTCTTTTCGTAATTTCTGCGTTACGACTCGTTCAAAAGCCTCCAGCCGTACCATCATCGAGACGCTCCGACTCGACCCTAGCGACGAGCTCTATCAGCGCTGGTGGCTGGCACCGTTGCTGATTCGCACCGGGCGCTTTGCCGACGCGCTCTTCTTCTGCCAGCTGTGGATCCACCTCGATGTCGAGGACAGCGTCGGCAGGCCGATCCGCGGAGGCACCGCGTTCCGTGCGCCAAGCGACAAACTCCTTCCGCCTGAGACGGAGGAGAACTACGCGCAGAGAGCGCCGACCGAAATGATGCACAGCGCGGCGCTGGCGGCGTTCAGGCTCTGGGGCCGCTCCCCGCAAGCTGCGCAGCTCCTTCGCATCGCGGCGCGCACGAATCCCGATGTTCTCGCTAGGATTATGGCCCGGCGGGCGCGACCAAGTTCTTCCCATCCTCTTTGTTGTACGCTCGTACTGATTATGGTTCTATAGCCGAAAGCAAACACCACGCCCCCATGAACGGCCCAGACGAGGCGTACGAGTATTTGTGGACCGCTCAGGATCTGTGGATGGCGCCGGATGTGTGGAACTGGGTGAATGAGGACTCCGCCGTTAGAGTGCTGATTTTGAAGTCCTGCGGCCGGCCCGAGTGCGCTGCGCAAGAAACGGAGGCAACGTGGCAGTTCAAGCGCTGTTCGGGTTGTCAGCTGGTCTGCTATTATACTCATGTCCGCAAGTTTCGTTCGCTCACTTGAACGTCTTCTGCACTAGATCGTATACTGCGGAGCAAGTTGCCAAAGACGGACTGGAAGAGCCACAAAGCCGGTATGCGCTTTCTTTCCCACCCTGTATCACGTCTTGATATCTTGTATATTGCAAATTGCAACCAGCGAGTAGAAATGAAGAAGATTCTGAAGAACATTTGGAAAAACAAAGCCATGGACTCTAAGGTTTGCGTGCTTCAAGGAGGACCGGATGAGTGGCCCACGGTATTGTAAACTTGTCACTGCTTAGTACTCATCATCTTGTGTGCGATCCATTTGGGATCGATGTCTTGGTAACAAAACTGTGAATGAAATTCTGGTGTGCTCTTAGAGTGTGGACGGGTGCGAGATACTGGAACTTTGATGGGCAACTATTTCCTTTTGGGGTAGTCAGTAGCCGAAAGCGTGACAGAGCGCGTTAAAGCACTATCGATGCCGTCTTCTGCCACCTCGCGCGCTGCAGAGGAGGCAGCGCGTCGGCGCAAACTCATTGTGGCGGCGCTGGCCTTCATGCGCATGATGTATCTTGCAGTTCTTCTGTATGCATCACCACTCTACTGGAAACAGCCATATCACACATCTGCCTTGACTGGTGAAGCATGGGTGAAAGAGCTCATTGTTGGCCATCCAGAGCGGATTAAAAACGAGCTGGGAATGCACCTACATGTCTTTCTTGCCTTTATGAACCAGCTACGAGTGGTTGGCGGCCTAACGGACTCCCGGGAAGTCTCTCTCCAGGAGCAAGCAGCGATCTTCTTGTATACATGTGTAACGGGGTTGTCCTTCCGCCACGTTGGGGAGCGATTTCAGCGATCCACCGATACCATTTCAAAGTATGTATTCACAATTCTATATACGCAAACTGAGTATAATTGGATAGATATTTTCGACGCATTCTTCTCACTGTTTCTTCGCCCCCTTTCTACACCTTCTATGTTCGCCTCCCTTCAGCCCATGACCCTGTCCCTCCCTTGATACAGAATAACCCAAAGTGGTTCCCATTTTTCGAAGGGGCCCTTGGTTCCATGGACGGAACACACATTAATTGCTGCCCATCTGCAGAGGATCGGCAGGCATCCAGGAACCGGAAAGGAGGAATCACAATGAACTGTCTTGCTTGCTGCTCTCAGGATTTGTGCTTTCTCTATATCCTAAGCGGATGGGAAGGCTCTGCAGCTGATGCTGCAATCTACCTTGACGCGCGGCTCAGTGATCTCAATATACCTGCCGGCAAGTATTATCTTGCCGACGCAGGATTTGGGAGTTGTGATGCATGCCTCGTCCCTTATCGTGGCTTTCGGTATCATCTGGCTGAGTGGGGACGGGTCGATGTTCGGTATTGCTTTCTGTGGCCACTTTCTGGACCATTTTCTGACTGTTTTCAGGCCTGTATGCAAGGAAGAGTTGTACAACTTGCGACATGCAGAGGCACGCAATGTTGTGGAGCGCATTTTCGGTGTCATCAAAAAAACGCTGGACCATTTTGACAAAGCCACCTCAATTAGACATTGAGCTACAAGCCCGGATTCTCCCTGGCCTTGCGGCAATTCACAACCTCATTATGAAACACGACCCGACTGACCTCCAGGACTTCGGAGAGGTCCATGATCCAGAACCCGGTTATGTCGATTTTGGTTCACTTGCAGAAGGTCCAACATCCAGGGCAGAGAAAGCACGGGCAGATGCGCGGAGGGACGAGATTGCAGAGAATATGTGGGAGAGTTATAAGAACCTTTTACGTGAGCGGGGGGTTGCATTCACAAACGAGTAGCTACTACAAAGTACGCAAATTAAAGACCAATTTTGCTTTTGACCCACATAATGCGAAACTCGGTGTCCTCGTCATCATTGAATGTCGCATATATATCCATTGCCGCTTTGTTCTTCTCCAACACATCCAGAAATTTAAGGGTCTGGGGCATTTCCATCCAAGTCTCCACTCGGCGTGCACGTTTAGTAGCATTTTGTAGGCGGACAGGTGTGGGCGGTAGTGTGGAACTGTCAGTCCCGCCCGGCCCAAGAGCGAGACGCATGATCTCATTGAAATCACCGAACTGCTCCGAAATACCCTGCAACACAGTGGCCCCACCTGAGAGACGAGGTTTCTTGGCAGTTCCGTCAGCGGAGTCCGTGGCCGTGCGCTTACGCGATGCTGGCGGTGCAGGGGTTTTCGGAGCAGGCTGCACTCTCTCAGTCAAATTCCCATTTAAAAAAATGAAGCACACCTCGTTTTCCTTGTCACTTGCCGTCTCCTTCACCATCCAAATCTTTTTCTATATCCCAGTCCTGACTGTGCCCGTCGTAGTCATCATCAAAGCCGTCCAATTGCGAAAGGGGAAGGCTGAGAGGAGCCAAAGCAGATGGCGCACGGAATACATGAGTTCCACGAGGAGTCGACTCGGGCATGAGCGTCCGAAAAGCCTCCAAGTGAATCCATCCCGCATTACGGAATGGCGCGGCGAGCGGACGGCTCTTGACAAATGCGTCCCAAACGCCAGAGCTAGCGGCGTCAATGCATGCGCCGCGATCGTCGTTCCACGTCCAACCGGAGTTGCCGATGATCTCGCAAATTAACTGGAAGAGGGTTTTGAGCTATAACAAAATATTAGTACAATAATAGAGCAGCTAGTTGCCACACCTTTTGGAATTTACTTTTGCAAGTCTCCCATGTTTTCGGGGCACCTTTTTCGCAGCTGTCGGCATTGACGGCGGCAGCGGCGGACGTGAAGGTGGTCTTGGTGAAGCTGGTGCCATCACCGGCAGCGGCGCGCTTCTCGATGAGGTGCTCGAGAAGCTTCCTTTCGTTCCGCGGAAACCAGTGGGCATTTTTGGCATGCTTTTTGATGAGTACGGCAGAGTCCTGGGCAGACGCAGCCGCGTTCCGAGCAGCGGCAGACTCAGCAAGGAGGACTGGATCAATGAGGCTGTCATCCATCGCCGGGATGCCAGCACCTATTCCGTACTCGTGGACGTAAATTGAAGGATTTGTCGACGTGTCGTGTCGCGTCAGTCACAAAGGTCACAGCTTCACACGACTACTGTAAAAGGGAATAGTTGCCCATCAAAGTTCCAGTATCTCGCACCCGTCCACACTCTTAACATCGTTCGCCTCTTGCGGAAGGCGGAGAAGTAAGGACAGATAAAAAAGCCGAACATGGCATCAAACTGGATTCAAAGCAACATACACGAGTCAATTCAACCCGTTCCCTACGGCTTGGCATTTTGAAGACTCTCCACACGAGTTTCAAATCGCGAGCAAAGATAATTGGGGGACAAGCGGCGGTAAGTTGCCACTCGGGAATGACGCAATTTTAATCTGATTCACAAAAGATGTTCGCTCAGTGAAAGACGAAGTATTCTAGAGGGGGTAGGAACCCTTGAGGAACCCCCCCCCTCCAGATTAAAATTTGATTAAGGTTTGGAAGAGGGTCGAAAAAATTCCAAATGAGATCTGAGCCCGATGGGGTCCTGACAGCTGCCCCGGCATCTCGGAAAATGACTGAAAATATTCCCCAGCATTTATCTAATCTTATGGAAAGTCACCCATTCCCACAGCTTGATTTTCGGTGACTGGCGGTGATCCGAAACCACTCCGCCGAACTTAAATTCGTGTAAATACAGTTTTTCATTCTCGGGCCCATCGTCTCCACTTCACCTCGAGAATGCCCAACAAAGTCATCCTCGTTACTGGATCAAATACCGAAATTGGAAAAGAATTTTGCGCATATGTTGGCGGTAAAGGAACATATCGTGTACCTTGCGCAGGGAAACATACTGTGTATGCTGGGCTTCTGGACTAGTTTAGTTCGCTCACACATATTTGTAGGGCCAAAATCAAGTCTCACTACGTTCCGCCCCCCCCCCTAGAAACAGGCTGAGGCCAGATGACCTACCCGCAGCTGCCCAGAGGGGTCTGTCTAGGTGACTAGAAGCAGTTTGTGCAGGTCAGTCTAGGTATGTGCAGGTCAGTGCAGCTGTTTGTATCTTAAGGGAGGTCAGTTCAGCCCAGGGTAGGTCAGTCAAGATGTGCTGGCCACCTAACCAGAGGTAAATATACCTGATTTCAAGTGGAGAACAACTTGTAGTCTTGCCGCTTCGTTGCCGCAGCCAGTTTCGGCTCAGAGAGGCGGTCACAGCGAGACTGGTACTTGGGTGTCAGAGAGCAAGAGATGAACCGAGTGGCAACTCTCCCAGGAGCGGTGTCCCTGGACGTGTCCGCAACCTGCCGATTCGAAATTATAACAGTGATCATCCCAATTAGGCTCTCGCAACTCTGCATTGGCTCCTTGACAATGACGACAAATCTGAAACTGAGAGAGATTATCAAGGAGATTATTCATCTAATGAGTGTGAGAATGAACAGAATGCCCCTTACCTGGCATTGGATACAGTACAGACTCAGTGCAGCCCGGGACAAGGTCAAGGTAGGCACTGAAACTGAGACAGACACACCTATACGCACCTACACTGATCTGCACTGATCTGCATGATGTCAGTGTAGCCGGCCAGCCGTCGGCTACCCGGCCCTATGCGAAAGCATGTGTAGTCGGCTGCACAGAGTCAGTGTGATCGGGTAGCCAGACCTAGACTCACATTGACAAACCTTGACTAAGTGAGTCTAGTCGACCCCGGAACATAGTGTCTGAGAAAAAAACTGGATGTTTAATATGTTCAGCTGGATGTAACAGATATTAGTTCAGTCAAAGCGGCCGAAAATGCGATTAGAAAAGCGGAAGGCCAATTGAACGGGACTGTTAATAAAACAGAGTGCATCTTCTTCTTTGATTTCACATATCTTCGAACTAGATAATTTGGCAAGGGCCGGTGAGATCGGCAAGCCCCAAGGAGCCACGAACATCGACATTGCGGGCGACATTTGAGCTGAACTTCTCTGGCCTAATCCAGGACTACCACGACCTTCTTGCCGCCAATTCGTTCTGCGTCAACGCCCGACGCACCCGCTTTCTTCCTCAATGTCTCGACCGACATCGCCTCCAACTCCCTCATGGCGAGTCCATACGGCTTTCTCCACGAACTTCTCGCATAAAATACGAGCAAGGCCGCCATGAACTCATAGTCTTGTACACCATCGCTCTCGCACACGAGCTCCAGGCTGAATGTATCTGTCGAGAATGTGCGCTGGAGGCGACGTGTCAGCCCAGCAAGGCCACGTAGGCAGCAGACGTGGAGGACGTGTGGCAAGGCGTGTCGAGTCATGTTGCTATGGAGCCGGACTCCTGCAACGCGTCAACCATTGTTCTCATGCTTACATTGTTTAATTTGTTCATTGTCCCCTGAGGGGTATAAATACCAGTACTGTAGGCTACTTGAATATACCGTTTTTCCCCTCCAATTTACTACAGGTTATAGGCCTCACCCTTAACTGATCTACCCCAAATTTACCACCTTACTCTCACACAACTTGAACCACAACTACCATGTCAACTACCAATACCGCCGAAGCTACTCCATTGTCGTGGTTCCGGATCGAACAACTCAACGAGACGAATTGGGTGCCGTGGAAGCGCCGCGTTACCGCCATATTCCGCGAGCGTGCGCTCTTGAAGATCGTCGAGGGCACCACGCAGAAGCCCGTCGCCGCTGACCCGGAAAAACCAACGACAGATGAGAAGAAGCAAAGAGAGCGATGGGAGGAGCTAGACGGGAAGGCACAGACACAGATCGAGCTCACCTTGAGCGACTCGCAGATGGTTCATATCGCGGGTGCCAAGACTGCAGCCGAGATGTGGACGCAGCTCAAGCAGGTGAAAGACTCGGAG
Source organism: Mycena olivaceomarginata (assembly GCA_029378375.1). Lineage (NCBI taxonomy): Eukaryota > Fungi > Basidiomycota > Agaricomycetes > Agaricales > Mycenaceae > Mycena > Mycena olivaceomarginata. The sequence goes on along the minus strand of JARKIC010000189.1, from coordinate 117,042 downwards.
AGAGGCGGGAAATTGGGAGTTTTGTCGCTTCGCCGCCGTCTGTACCGTACAATTGCCAATGACACAACAGATATTGCTGTTCATGTCACAGAGTTGCATCGGATCCAGGAGGAGCTTGCGATTCTTGGCAGCTGGGTCTCGGATGAGGACTTCTTGCTGCTGATAATCAGCTCGCTTCCTGAGTCATGGGACAACTTCATGTCAGCGTACCTGGGTGCATCGAGCAACACCCCCGTCCATTTCGTCACACAAATTTATTTCCCTGGTTCTTGAGGAATATCGTTGTAGACTGGAGAAAAATGGAGATGGGAATTCAGCAATGTACGGACGAGCAGCGCAGGGCAATGGAGGAGAAGGAAAAAAAGAGAGTGGAATGTTATAATTGCCATAAGATGGGCCACATTGCCGCCGATTGCTGGTCAAAAGGTGGAGGCAAGGATGGAAAGGGTCCAGGACGTCGCAGAAAGAAGGAGAAAGCAAATAAGGCAGACGACGTAGCTTCGGATTTTGTTGAGACTGCATACGCTGCCAAATTCAGCAACATTTCCCTTTATTCCTGGTTAGCCGACTCCGGCACTACTTCCCACATCTGCAACGACCGGACAGCATTTATCGAAATTCGAGCGATGGATGTACCCGTTGAAGGTGTTGGAGAAACACCACTGCACGCTCTGGGACGCAGAACAGTCCTGTTAGACTGTGAAGTCGACGGGAAGAATATAACTCACCGATTATTGGATGTGCTGTTCGCACCAACTTGCGCGCACAATTTGCTATCGATTAGCCGACTTGACGATGCTGGTTTGGAAGCCAAATTCAGTCACGGCAAGGTGGAATTTGTGCGACGCACCGATGGCCAAGTGATGGCGATGGGAAGCAAGATGGGACGTCTGTATCCCATGGCCGTGCGAGCCTGGAAGCCGGTGCAACCCGAGGTGCGAGAGAACGCGCACGCCGCTGTGGAAGCGAACAACCAAACGTGGGATGCCTGGCACCACCGGATGGGACATTTGGCTAAGAGCGGGTTGGAGAAACTCGTGAGGGAGGACCTAGTTGAGGGACTCACCGTGGACAAGGATTCTCCGCCACTCAGCCAATGCGAAGCTTGTGTCAAGGTGAAAATGACAACCAAGCCGTATCCGCAAGAGGCACAGAACTGTAGCAAGGACCCGGGGGAGCTTACACATAGCGACATCTGGGGACCCGCACAAGTCGAATCGTTGAAAAAATCGAAGTACGCCATCTTGTTTACTGACGACGCAACACGCCACTGCAAACCTGATTTTTTGAAGCACCGGGATGAGGCCTTCGAAAAAATCAAGGAATATATTGCCTGGGTGGAACGTCAGTATGGATACACACCAAAGGTCCTCCGAGTGGACAATGCCAAGGAACTCACGAGCGGGGCAGTGATGACATGGCTAAAGGCCCGTGGAATCACACTGCAAAATCCTGCACCGTACGCGCACTCGTCGAACGGAGTCCGCCGAGCGCTTCAACCGGACAATTATTGAGCTTGCACGTGCAATGTTAATTGCGAAGAATTTACCAGCCTTTCTTTGGGAGTCAGCCGTCGAGTATGCGGTGTACATCCAAAACTGCTCACCGACGCGCGCACTCCAGGGGAAGACGCCGGGGGAGGCCTGGACGCGGAAGAAACCTAGTGTCTCGCACCTCAGAGAGTTCGGATGCGAGGTATGGGTGAAACGCGAGCCAGTGCAGAAACTGTCGAAGCTAGGAGGAGATCATGAGAAGGCGGGAAAATTTATATTCGTGGGTTTCGGAGATCATACAGACGTCGTGAAGTATTACGACGGTAAGAACCGTGTAATTTGAGAATCGCGAAACATTGTATGGGTCGAGCTGAGCTCCCAGACCCTGGTCGATGTGCAGCTCGAGGGGGAGCTGGGGAAGCCGAGCAAGCAATCGCCCACAGAAAAATCTGCACAACCCGTACTCGTGGAAGGACACCACCAGCCAACAGTGCCCGAAGGAGAGCAGCTGCCAGCGCAGATGGAGTCGCAGAAAAATGCGCAGACAGCGTCGCAGCAGCATGCGCAGACAGCGTCGCAGCAGCACACGCAGACACCATCGCAGCCACCGAGCACGCCTCCAAAGGCAACTTCTACATTGACAACTCACCCAGCACAAATTGAGGATGCACCTTCATTACCAATTCGCCGTTCGTCCCGCCCAACCAACGACATTGATTATCGCAAGCTGAATAACCCAGCTGCGAGAGGTCCGTGGTTGCCGCTCCCAGTACCCAGCGAGGAAGGAGAGATGGAGAGGGCAGAATATGTGTTCTTGGGGGAAGGAATCCTCGAGGCCACCAGTGCGCCGCGCACGTATAACGAGGCGCTCAAGTCGAGTGAGCAACTGGAGTGGAAGGAGGCGATGAGAGAAGAAATAGAAATGTTGAAAGAGAAAGGGACTTACGAGCTCGTGGAGCTACTGGAGGATCACCAAGCTATTGGAAGTAAATGGACATTCGTGAAGAAGGTTGACGAGCTAGGCAGAGTGTCAAGACACAAGGCCAGACTCGTTGCACTCGGATGCTCGCAGATCCCCGGCATAGATTTCACAGAGACGTTTGCTCCCGTGGTTCGTCTCGAATCGATGCGCGCCGCACTCGCTATTGCAGCCCTACAAGATCTGGAAATTATCCAAATGGATATTCGGGGTGCATACCTTAACGGCGAGCTCAAGGAGGAAATTTATATGCGGCAGCCACCAGGTTTTGACGATGGAACCGGACGAGTTTGGAAGCTCCTGAAGACGATTTACGGGTTGAAGCAGTCAGGCCACGAATGGAATCGCGAGTTTGACCACAAGCTCACTTCAATCCAACTCACCAAGACAACCGTTGATCACTGCGTGTATTTTCGCGAATGTGACGGCGAGCGAACTTGGGTGACTGTTTGGGTGGATGACTTGCTTATCCTGTCGACATCGAGGAAGGAAGCAGAGAAGACAAAGATCGAGATCGAGGGATTGTTCGAGACAAAAGATCTAGGTGAGCCGCGCAAGATCATCGGCATCGAAATCGCGCGTGACCGCGATGCCGGCACAATCACCCTTTCTCAATGCCACTACATTGAGACACTGCTGGCGAAGTACGGCCTGACCGACGCTAAACCGCTCGCAACTCCGATGGAACCAAACATTACGCTATGCAAAGTACCAGCCGATGCGCCTGAAGCGCCAGCAGATCTGCGCGGGCAGTACCAATCGATGATTTGCGGACTCATGTATGCCGCCATCTGTACATACTACGCGTCCAGACATCGCGTATGCCGTCACGACATTGAGCCAGTATTCGTCAAACCCAGGACCAGAGCATTGGAGCGCCTGTAAACACGTCTTTCACTATCTTTCTGGCACACGGAACTACGGCCTAGTCTACGGCAACACCAACGACTCGGACGAGATCGTTTCTACGGGCTACAGCAACGCGGATTACGCCGCCAACCCAGATGACCGGAAGTCAATCTCGGGCTATGCATTCATGCTCGGAGGAGCTGCTTACGCTTGGAGTTCGAAGAAGCAGACCACTGTCGCAACATCTTCAACAGAGGCGGAATATACTGCACTCGCCCACACCACTCGATTCACAGTTTGGAGCCGATACCTTCTGGATGAAATAGGCTACGCCCAGACGGATCCTACCGTGATACACGAGGATAATCAAGCAGCGCTGGCGCTTGCACACGATCCCCAATTTCACACTCGATCAAAGCACTTCGACATCCAGAATCATTTCATTCGAGAAAAGATTGAGAATGGGACAATTGAACTCGTGTATTGCACAACGGAAGATCAACTCGCCGACGTCTTCACTAAACCTCTGGCGAGACCCAAACATGACAAGTTCACGCGAGCGCTGGGGCTCTTGCCGGTCTGAGGGGGGAGTGTCGAGAATGTGCGCTGGAGGCAACGTGTCAGCCCAGCAAGGCCATGTAGGCAGCAGACGTAGAGGACGTGTGGCGAGGCGTGTCGAGTCATGTTGCTATGGAGCCAGACTCCTGCAACACGTCTTGAGACGCGTCGCGACACGTCAACCATTGTTCTCATGCTTACATTGTTTAATTCGTTCATTGTCCCCTGAGGGGTATAAATACCAGTACTGTAGGCTACTTGAATATACTGTTTTTCCCCTCCAATTTACTACAGTATCAAAGGCAACTGCATGACACCTCGGTTTACAAGCACAGCGTTGGTAGTCTGTTGTTAAGCGCAGGGTCCCGATTGGGGTAAGCACTTGTTATATAATCAGCACAGCCACGCGGTATCGAACCTCTAACCATGGCAGAACAATGGCCTGTTGCGCCCATTTGAACCACTCACAAAGACTTACACTAGCGATTCAAACCTTCTCAAATTTATTCAATATTTTAGGGCGCAATTTAACGCTCGGTGCCTTGAACACGGCACACAGTCACGTGGGTACTTGGGTACTTCCACCACCTGATTCCGGAGCGCATTAAAAATCCCAAGCACCTAGAAAGATTTTTAGTACTGTCATGAACGTATTTGTGCAAAAAATCAATCAGAATATCAATCCTGTATGCACAAAACATCGAAAAACGCCGATGTGGCTGTGCAGATTATGTAACAAGATCTTACCCTGATCGGACCCCCGCGGTTAATAACAGACTTCAATATAACGAGGTACGAGTTCAGTAATATTGAATGTCTGGCTGCGAGAGACTACAGCGTTGGATGAATTCAGAAGCGGGGGCAAGATCGCGGAACAGGTGGCAAAAATATTGGCTCAGTGGTAACTTCTGGGGAAGGATGGCAATGAAACTCACTACGTTAAAGGGGTCACCTCTACAGAGATTGGCTAGCTGATCGTAGGTCCGGGCAGCTCAGCTTAGATCAGGCTTGGCTAAACAGACCCTTTTTATGTATCTATGCACGTCTCTGTAGCTGATCGTAGCCTGTGTTTGGCTATGTTCAGGCACCTGAACAGAGTCTGTCGACCTCAGTGTAGCCGTGCCAAGTAGTTATATATGCAGACCTCGACAGACCCACTACGACATCTTTGTAGGGAAAGACATCCAAAGTGAACAAACCTACACTGACCTACACAGAACCGGTCTAGTCAACTACACAGAGACGTGTGTGTAGGTCTGGATAGGTGCCTGAGCGGAGGCCCCTGTCGAGGGGGGGTTTAAACGTGGTGACTGGTGAGTTCTCCCTGATTATCGCATACGGCTATATGAAGAACAGTCTGATGATCATCGTGGATTATCTGACCACCCTCAGCGAGGAAATCACTTAAAGAACTTGCTATCCTAGAGCCGGGTGGCAAAAGCTGGCAATCACCCGTTTTTCGAGTGCGTTGGACGGTTGGATTCCTGTTTACAATGTAATCAACTGAAAATTAGTACCGATACGCTCATATTCTCCTTCACTCCATAGCCCAAATAATCAAAGTTTAGCCTGCTTAACAAGCCCCCCGCCGTGACTCAACATTCTCGCTGCCTCCTCTACCATGTTCTCGACAATCACCTGGGAAAAGCAGATGAATCGCTCTATTGCATCCTAGTCGGTCAGCAGCATACCTTTGCCGGCAGCACCTCGTTGATGAGCTGCATATCATAGGTGAGGACGGTGTAAAGAACAACCCAACACTTAGAAGACGTACAGCAGCGACACTCCCGAGCGGCCATCGCGCTCCCTCCACCACTTTCTCGGGATGCTTTTCAAGTTCATGCGAGTGGGGAAGGATCCCCTTCGATGTAAGTTCCTTGATTTCAGCCTGGCGATTCGTGTTCCTGTTGGAAAGTTGAAAACAATGAATTTCGAGCGGGGGGTAAACCTGATATCAGGATGCAAACTCGGAACGGATACACACCAGTCTTCGATGTACGGCGTGCGCCTCACCCGCATCGGCCGCCCGGTATAAATCAGGGTCGTCACCACGTCTCCGAAACCCGCGCTGAGAAGATGATCCTTATGCGCCTTTGGCGCACTCGCTTCCACAGACGCCAAGAAGCGCGTTCCCACCCCTGCGTGGTGTAGGTAGGTACGTTCTGCATTTTAGTTAGGCAAAGAAGAAAAATAGACTCACAAACAGCCTGCGCGCCCCACATCAAATTCGCTGCGAGCCCCCGGCCGTCATAGACTGCACCCGCGCCAACGACGTACACAGGCTGCCCGGTAAGGGGCGACTTGTGCCCCTTGACCGCGTCGACGCACGCGGGGATGAGGATGCTCGCAGCAATATCGCCCGTGTGCCCGCCGCCCTCGGCCGCCTGCGCGCAGATCAGGTCCACCCCCGCCGCGAGCGCCTTCGCGACGTGCTTCGGGTGCCCGACCATGTTCATTACCTGCGCCCAAATCCCCCCAAATGAATAATCCGGGGGCGGGGGAATAGTAATAAAATATGAGAATACAAACCGGGATCCCAGCCTTGTGCAACTTATCCACGGCGTCCCGGGGCGGGACACCAACGGCACACACGAACAACGCGGCCTTTTCTTCGATGATCACGTCGACGAGTGCCGGCAGCTGGCCCTTGGTGTAATCGATCTTTTGAGATTTGTAAGGCGCATTCCGCAAAAACTCTGAATGGAAGCCCGACTGACATTCGTCTTCCGCGCACCCCCACCCACTTGCGGGATCAACAAGTCTACGCCGAACGGCGCGTTTTTGTCGGTCAGGTCGGCTTTCAAGGCCTGAATCTTTAGGTTGGTTGGTGAGTAATATCAATCAATACACAGTTTAAGTTAGTTGGCGGAGTTGAGTAAGGGAAGGGAAGAGAAGCACAAGCGCACCTGCTGGCGGAGCGCCTTTGGTGTGAAGCCGTACCCGCCGATCACGCCCAGGCCCCCTAGGTGCGTTCAATGCCGCGTCAGTCAGCTCATTTTCGGCCCTCCACCGCTGAGCCGTCCGTACCTGCATTGCTCACCGCTGCCGCGAGCTCCGGCCCCGCCGCGCCATCCATGCCCGCCAGTATGACCGGATGCCTGATGCCGAAGAGCGCGGTGAGTGCTGTCGAGATAGTGGGCGCCATAGCTATACACCGACGGCGTCGAGGGGATTGGCGTGAAGTTAGAGGGAGAAAGGAAGCGGTGCCCGAGTGTGACATCAGACGTCCGGCATGTAATGCATCCTAGGGCCTCGCTAAACGCGACACCACACCGCCGCGGCCAATTATCAGCGACGGAATTCATCGTGATCGCGACACTATTTTTGGACGGGTTGAAACTTGACGCGAAATCTGAATCCGAGGGAAACCAGCGAGGTTCAAGTGTACATCTGAGAAACAAAGAAAGAGAAAAAAAGGGCGGGCACCTGTACGATTCAGAATTAACGGAACGCAAATGAATATGAATATATCTCGACCATATAGCAGCGAATACAATGAGCGCAGAAATTGAACTCACTCGAATCTACCCAGCCACCGCTAACGTCTCCATGTTCCTCGAAAGCGCTAGCGACTCTTCGTGCTTCTCGGAGTTCGGACCCGGTCCGTCCTCGTCCTCGCCCTCGCTCCCGTCTACATCCTCGTTCTCCCCCGAGCCCGAACCCGAGTCCGAATCGGAGTCCATATTCTGATGGTTCGGGTTGCGCACCAGCAGGTCTTCTTCTTCGCCCGGGGCGCGGTCTATCACACGAGCGCGTTCGTTAGCCAACGTTGAATCGGGAAATCCCAAATCCAACACGAGTGTGGAGCAGAATACGGAATACGGAATGCGGAATGCGGAAGACTCACCTTTCCCCCGCCGCGAATCCTCCCAGCTCTGCTCGAGCTCGTCCATGATGCGCTCCTGCATCGCGGTCACCTCCTCGGCGGAGCCGCACGTCTTGTACTGCTCTAGGAAGGTCCTGCGGCGTGTGCATCAGCATCAGCTTCAATTCAACGTCAACTCCAACCCAACTCCACCGCAGCGGTCGGGTAGGATAGGATAGGATAGGATGCACGAGAAGTAAGACGCAGCCGCCACGCACCGATTAACCTTCCAAAACGACCCGCCCCACCCGAACCCGCTCAGCAGCCGCTCCGCATACGCGTCGAACCCGGCGATGTAGAACGCGGCGGCGAGCGCCTCGACGCAGTTGAGGCGCCACGGCTTGCCGTAGTTGGTCGGGTTCGTCGCGAGGAGGTACGGCACTGCGCGCAGAGGAATGAATTAGTCGATGATGTTGGGTTTTCGGGGGTTGAAAATGACGCACGCAGGCGCTCGTGCGGGCTGGCGATCTTGCCGAAGGGGACGTCGTCGAGGCGCGCCCAGGAGCACTCGACGACGGCGAGCCCGCCCTTGAGGATGATGTCGTGGTCGGCGGGGCTGATGACTTGTTTGCCTTTTGGTCTGCGCCGCCGAATGAGTGAGATGGAGGTATTAAGATATCGCAGGTGCAGAGGGGGGAGGCAAGGGAAAGGGATACGGACACGAGGGTTGGATTGGGGATGGATGGATGGATGCTCACGAGACGACGATGCCTCTGAAGCGCGAGCCGACCTTGAGCTCCTTGATCAGCCCCAGCCGCGCGAGTTTCTTGCCCGAGCACCGGCGCGGGTCGCAGTGGTCGAAGTCCTGCATGCACCCAGCCCAAACTCAGTCCTGGCGTCGAAACAACGTCCATAGCCACCCACCCACATCGCGACGGGGACTTTGATTTCGACTTGCGCCTCGGCGTCGTCCTCGTCTGCGGAGCGGTGAGAAACCGAAAGAAAGGGGTATCAGGCAGGCACAGGTAGCGCACCTCCATCCGACCCACTCTCCTCCTCGCCGCTAACCTCGTCCACCGCACTCTCCGGCCTCCGCTCCCCCGCCGTGGCTCTCGCGCGCCCCTTGTGCCCCCCGCCGCGCGCGCCACCGCGCCCGCCTCCCCCGCCTCCGCGGCCGCGCTTTGCGCGCGCAGACGTAGACGCCCCGGGCGACGCAGAATTTTTCTTGCCCATCGATTCGCAAAGAGTGGGTTAATTCGGAGCTGTGACATACTGTGACACCGCCTTTCCTTTCTTTCGATGATCCCGACCGCCGTCGCGCGCAGCCGCTTCAAGGGCCGCCGGCCCCTCCAGTCGTTCATGGCGAATAAGGACTATTACAAGGGTGCGCCCTTTTCTTTTTTTCGCGTTATTCTAATGAGAGATGGACGACATTGACGAAACGGCGAACAGGCAACAGACAGTCCTCCTCCCGGGCCACCGCACCGGCGCGCCTGGTGTGCACGTCAACGAGCGCCCGGGGTACAAGCTCCTCGAAAGCCGCGTGCGCGTGTTCGTCGCCCCGCGCATCGACGAGATTCTGGGGTCGGCGGTGCGTGCTCTCTCACTCTCACTCTCCTCCGCTGTTTTTTCATGTAACGACAAACTGACACGCGCCTCCCCGCCAGCTAAAACCGTACGTCCCGGCCGACACGCCCGTCCCCTGGGGCGCCAAACACGGCGTCCTTCGCGCGCATGCCCGCCGAGGGGCTCACGCCCGCGCATTTCCTCAAGGCGGCGCGCAAGTACAGTGCCGCGAAGGACGCTGCGCGCCGACCAAAGCCGAAGGAGGTGGTGGTAGAGACGGAGACGGGGACGGAGGCGGAGAGCAAGGCGGAGACGCCCGCGGATGTAGTTGCGCTGCCCGCGCCGGCGGCTACACCAACACCAGCAGCGGCAGCATGAGCGGGCGCACGAAAAGACTACGCAGGGGGACGCGGAAACCGAGACCATGACCAGGGGTCGATGGAGCTCCGCATAGAGAATGTTTATTGTATTTTTAATGCCGTACATGGGACGGGTATCATGGTTAGGTTAGGCTAGGTGTGGAACGGCGAGCCCAGCGGCAAGGGGGGCGATGAATCGCGGAGGTGGCGCCATCGCGGCGGGTTAGTCGGGGTGGTCATCGTCGTCGGCAGGCTCTGTCGGGAGGAGCGGGGGCAGAGGCCGAATGACGCGCAGGCGTTTGGGCGAGAGGGGCGCTTCGTCGAGGGAGAGGTCGATGAGCGCGCTGGTGCGTTTTACCGACGAGGGGGAGGGTGTCGGGCTCCTCTTCGCCCCTCGTAAGCGCACGTAGATGCCTTTTCATCTTGTCGTACTTGATTTTCATGGTGCGCATCGCTTCCTGCGCTTCTTCCTGCCGCTCTTCTGCCTCTCGTGCCTCAGCAAGTGCCGCCTCAGCCATCTCCGCTCCCCGCGAAGCCGCGTCCTCCCACTCCGCAAGCTGCTCCTCGGCCGCCTTTGCGCGCCGCAGCGCCTTCGTCTCTCCGCGACTATGCGCCTGGGCCGCGGCGATGTGCCGCTCGCACTCGTTCATCAGGCGCTCCTTGTCCTCCTCGAGACTGTGCACGCGCGCCTCGGACACCGCGAGCTTCTTCCGCAACGAGCGCACCGAGTCGGTCGAGGTGTCGGCGTCGATATATAGGCGGCGGAGGCTAGGGACGATGTACTGGTGGAACTTTTTGGGGAGGCAGGTTAGTTCTGGGCGGACTGTGCGCGCGTGAGTGGGGGGGGATAAGATTGAGCTTGGGGTGGATTACCCATGTTGAACGTTTCGCGACACGAGGGGCAGGCGGACGTGAAACCCGTCTGGGCTCGTGGCGGAGACGTGCCCTGTGAGGCACTCTGTGCAGTAGACGTGCCCTTTAAAAACAGAGATTGAGTGGCGACGCGTGCAAAAAAGGAGGTACACACCACAGGGGACGGACACGGGCTCCTTGAGCTTGGAGAGACATATGCCGCAGCTCATTTTGAGGGACGTGGAGGTGGTGGAAAGGACGCGACCGTGACTGATACACGCTGGGTCACCCTGTGACTCTCCTCCGTTTGGACCTCTCGGCCAGTGGGGCCAGCAGTTCCTAGACCTTTCTTTTGGCTTTTCTGCGGATTTTTTAGGTTGTTAACTGCTAGTGGATGTCTTCTGGTGCCCGTTCATATCCTACTCCGACTTCGCCGTCAAAGCCGCGTCTTACGAGCCCGAGCACTCCAAACTTGAATCGCGACCGCCCCTCGTCGCGCAGCTCCATCCGCTCCACAGGCTCCAACCGCGCACCCAGCCCCGCCTTGTCTTCGGGCGATCCAGGTGTGTTGTCTGTCTGCTTATCCGCACATCACTAACACCGCCTCGTAGTCGCCGTACGGAGTCAGGTCAGTGGAACGACGGCGACGAACAACTCGCGGCTACTGACGTCTCCGCACAGGTCTCCACGCTCAAACACACCATCAGGTCCGTTGCGGACGGCACGCATTTAATTTTACTTTTACCTTGACTCTGCCCCAGGCACCAGCAAGCCCAGCTCCAGACCCTCGAGAACATGCTCCTGCGCGGCCCCCGCCCGTACCCCCCCGAGCTCTCCGACCCCGTCTCGCCCTCGCCCGCGCCCTCGCCCATGTCCGTCAAGGTCAGCCGCCGCTCGAGCTACGACGTCCTCGCGGGCATCGCCGGCGCCGACTCCAACCTCCCGCTCCCGCGCCGCGAGCCCGCCCCGCTAGAAGATTTTAAAGAGGGCGTGCCGATGTCCTTCCCCAACGGGGGCAGCCCTGCGTCGCCCGCATACAAACGCAGCGGGAGCCCGACGCGGACGCTCAGCCGTGCGTGTTTTTACGTTCCGTAACCTTTGTACACAGCCGTTTACACGCCGCCCTGATAGGTATCCCCGTATCCTCCGTCGGGAACGCGCGCGCCCTCGCCGACGAGGGCCAGCCCGCGACGCAGCGCCCCACCCTCGCCGCCTCTGCCTCCTCCTCCTCGAAGCTCCTCTCCATCGACACCGACAACCCCCTCTCGCCCGCCTCGCCCTCCCTCCAGCCCGCGTCCCTCCAGCCCCCGTCCCCGAACCTCAGCAGCCGGCGCATCTCCCTCACCCCCGGCAACACGACCAAGGTCCTCGCGGACCTGCAGACGGGCGTGTCGAACGCGCGCACGGCGCTCGAGAACACCAAGGCGCAGCTGCGCGTGTCGCAGCGGAGCGTCGCGCAGCTGACGCGCCAGACGGAGGACCTGAAGGAGGGGCGCGAGCGGCTGCGGCTGGAGAACGAGGGGCTGAACAATGTGGTGGCGCGCAAGGAGCGGCTGTTGCAGGAGGTGCGCGTTATACGCGGTTCCAAGTTTGAGGTGGGCTGACGGCGGGCACAGGTCCTCGAACGCGCGCGCAAGGCCGAGGCGGAGGCCGCGGCGCTGAAGACGCAGCTCAAGTCCGAGACGAGCACGTCCAAAAAGGCCGTCCGCGAGATGGAGGCCGCGCTCGCCGAGTCGACCGCGCTCTCGCAAAAGTCGGAGCGCGAGTACATTACGCTGCGCGACAGCATCAAGGGGCTCGTCGAGGGGTTCAAGGGCGACGCGGACCGGCTGAGGGCGGAAATGACGAAGCGGGAGGCCAAGTGGCGGGGGGAGGCGGAGGGCGCGGGGAGGAAGTATCGGGTGCTGCTTGAGGAGATTGCGAGTGCCGGGGAGGGGCGGGCGGAGGTGAAGGAGGCAAGGGAGAAGGAGAAGGAGGCGCAGAGGAAGCTGGAGGAGGGGTGGGTGGAGGAGATACGGAGGCTGAAGGAGGAGGTGGAGAGGAGCAATGCCGAGAGCGAGGCGGCGGGGGATACTGCCAGGCGAGTCGCGCGTTCATTCAATCTCAAGTAACTAACTTACTCGTTTGCGGTTTGCAGGCAACTGGCGGCCGAGCTGGCGCGGCTGAGACGGCTGATGCAGAATGTGCGGCGGCTGCCGAGCGATGAGGACGGGCCCGAGGACGAGGCGCCGCCGCCTTGAGGTTGAGGATACGTATACCCCCTCCATACTATACGGCCGGCCCTCCAATACTTAATCGCACCCATTCACGCTCATTCCTGTCCTGTCCTGCATTCTGTCCTGCTTTGCATACATTCATTTCGCATTGTATATTCCATCCACATTGACATTTTCTGTCTGCATAATGAATCTGAAACGGTTACTAACTTACCGGTCCAAATACCCCGACTACCCGGTAGATCACCAAGGTATCAGGTCCGGCACATTCGCTTCACAATCACAATCACATTGCCCGAGCGCCCGAGCCCCGCATATATAAGCTGCCCATATTATGCTGTTTTATACTTTCCCCCCCCACATTCCCAGACGAAACTTGAACTTGCCTGAACAGAAGATGTCTGTAATCTCGACGCCCATAACGGAGCTGTTCGGCATCAAGCACCCGGTAATGCTCGCAGGGATGAACATCGCCGCGGGGCCGGAGCTCGCGGCTGCGGTGAGCAACGCGGGCGGGCTGGGCGTCATTGGTGGGTTGGGGTACACGCCGAAGATTCTGCGCCAGCAGGTACGCATGAGCGCTTGTGAGGGCTGGCTTCCGTGGTTTGCTGACAAGAGTCGGCGGGACAGATCCGCGCGGTGAAGGACGCGCTGGTGGACAAGTCGCTGCCGTTTGGTGTCGATTTGTTGATCCCCCAGGTTGGGGGGAACGCGCGGAAGACGAATGTGAGTTGTGCTCCGCTCCAAGTGCGGATGTGGCTGACGGACGGCGCCAAAATAGTACGACTACACCAAGGGGAAGCTCGGCGAGCTGATCGAGGTCATCATCGAGGAGAAGACCTCGCTATTCGTGTGCGCCATCGGTGTCCCCCCCGAAACACGCCGTCGACCGGCTGCACCAGGCCGGCATCCCGGTGCGCACCCGCCTCCTCCCCTCCGTTAACTGCAGGGCATTTATGGGCATGGTGGATGCATAGATCATGAACATGGTCGGGCACCCGAAGCACGTCCCGAAGGCGCTCGAGGCGGGCGTGGACCTCATCTGCGCGCAGGCGGGCGAGGGCGGCGGGCACACGGGCGACATCCCCGCGAGCATCCTCATCCCCGCGTGCGTCGACGCGGTCAAGGGGCACAAGTCCCCGCTACCGGGCAGCCCTGTGTACGTCGTCGGCGCGGGCGCCGTCTACGACGGCCGGGGGCTCGCGGCGAACCTCATGTGGGGCGCGGAAGCTGTTCTGTGCGTGGTCGTGTGACTCTCGTTTCTTGGGTGCATAGCTGACTTGGAGTTGTTCGTTCGCAGGGGTTGGCACGCGATTCGTCGCCGCTGAAGAGGCGAGCGCGCCGAAGAAGCACAAGGAGCTGATCGTCAGTGCTGGGTTCGAGGACGCCGTCACGACGCTGATCTTCACCGGGCGGGCCGCTGCGCGTCCGGCGGACGGACTACGTCGACAATTGGTGCGTCTTCTTCTTCCTTTCCTCTTTTCTTCTCCCCACCTTCGCTGTGTGCACCTCGCTCATCGCTCTGCAGGAACAACAACCGCCAGGCAGAGATCAAGGAGCTGACGGGCAAGGGCCTCCTCCCGCACGAGGTCGAGCTCCAGAAGCACCCCGAAATCTCCCTCGAGACGCGCCCGTGGCTCATGGGGCGCGTGTCGTCGCTCATCAACGACGTCCTCCCCGCCAAGACCATCGTCGACAACATGGTCCGCGACGCCGCCGCCCAGCTGCAGCGCGGGACAAAGTACGTCAACCCCAAGGCCAAGCTTTAGCTTGGTCGGGTCAACAATGAGCTTTCGGTGCCCTTTAAGGAAGGGATGCGATGCGGTGCGATGCTTCAAGTACATATACTAACAATTGTTCTGTTGAATCTAGACTGTTATTTTAGTCGTATTTATCCTCTTATGCAATTAATTCTGTGGAATCCCTGGCCTTTCGCGTCGCTCGTTCGGAATTACCAGAGTTTTTGATCCTCTATGATAGCCAACTTCTGGATGTCGCCTTCCCGTAATCTTGGGAGATTTTTAAGTCTATTCTGTCGCCTTCCTTCGGCTTGGACCCTTGGGGTTTGTATTCCGGAAGCTTTTTGCGACAACCCAAACTTAGAGCAGCACGGCATTGTCCTTTGCCGTTGGTCCCTGGCGCTTTATTCGGCACGACCCGCGGTAAGTCGTCCCCGAGTCTTCGCTGTTCTCTGTACCTGAAACAATTGCAACAGCGCTCGCCGGCAAACTTGATCGATATCAGCCCCTGCCAAAATCCTCAGCTGCATATGCGGTTCTGGGCTCCGACTCCGGAAGCATAATAATGTATTCTCCGCGGTATGTAGGTCCCTGTGTCTGCGCGCCGCGAATCCAGGCGAATCCCCAGAATAATTTCGGCTCTTATTCGCTGGGCCAACGCTAAGCGCTGATCACACAGGTTACCTGCCTCTGATGCGTTTCCTGTTACAGCGGGGCGGCCCGCTCATTTTATTTCTCATCGTCGAGGGGGGGTCCATGTTCTTTCTTGTCTTCTCCCTCCAACCACGAATCCTTCACGCGTTGATATAGTTCCCTCCAATGTCGTGCATGCCAACCCTCTCATATCCCATTACACGGAGCTTCCCTGGAAGATTGTTCGCTCCAATTGCCATCCTCGGCGCCATCGTCGGCCTGGCCTTCTTGGCTGCATTAAACGGTACAACAGGTCCTTGCCAATATTTGTTTAGAACTCCCTTCGCTGAAAGCTGCTTTGGCGGGGTATGAAACCGTTACTGCATTCGATTCAGACTTCAACGTAACGCAAACCCACTGGTTCGATCGCTTTACTCCTTCACTCGTTCACAAATCCGGAACGCTGTGCGACCCCCGTGTTTTGGCACTCGGGGAGACCTTTAACACCAATTACACCCTGTTTCAATATTCGATAGCGTCGATTGACGTACCCAATACCGGAGACTCCGGACTATCGTACAAGGGCTGGACCCTCGACAATTGCGATATCACATCGCTCTACGTTAATGCGGACGATCGCACCGTTAATATGGACTTGACAGCAATCGTGTCCTGTCGGGCTGATGGAACCCAGGTTCTTCAAGGGAATAATTACGAGGTGAGAGTGTACAACTTGGCATCTCACTGGGACTATTTCTCAAATGCACAGATCACTGCTCGCACGGATTGGTCGGAGTCCACGTTGTCCGGCAAATATAATTCATTGTTAGGCGCACAAAAGGCGATGAAAAAATCCCAGGCTGGCACATTCAACGCGACCGTTGACGCACGGGGAGCGGCGCTCAGTGCTGTCTCAAGTCTGGCCGCCGATGACTTTGCCACACGCGTTCTCCTCCTTGATGCATTTACAAACGGTTCATTCCCATCTATTATCTCCTTCCAAGCCGACTTCCCCTGGTGCCCTGCATCTCTCGGACGCGATGCTCCCTGCGCGCTTCAGGTCCCTCCGCTGAATATCTCGAGCATGTTTTTATACAAGTCGAGCCGGGACTTACAACAGTACTTTGCCAGCCAACCGGTCAGCGACTCGAACAAACCGTTGGTGACTAACGACACGCTGGGCATCATTTCTAATGTCGTGCAGAGTGCGTACGCCGCTGTACGCCTTGATCTCGGAAATCCCAGTCCCAACAACTTTTTGCTCAACACCGCGATGATATCCGAGGCGATCACTGCAACGGTCCCCCAGACATTCCCTGGGCTAGCCAACGAGTCCCTGCTCTATTCAGTTCTCGTTAACGACGGGTACGAGGCCCGCGTCGAGGGTCCTTCCGAGATTACCAATCTTGCGGGACTGCTGCCGTTGACATTGCCGGGGCCCGCTGTGCTGCAGGGGCTGTATCTTTGTCACTTTCAGAGGGCGAAATCGCTGGGTTCAGCCTTTATCGCTGTTCTGGTCGGGACCCTTAGCATGTTCTCCTCTGGATGGGCTATATTCCTTGCGTTCGCGGCAACCGTGGTAAAGAAACGCGTGCCTAGCAGTCAGTGTTCTGTCTCTATGATGAATCAGTGCTCGTGGTTTCGCCCAGAAAATGCTTGCGCGGAGCATGCGACTGCCACCAATTTTTAGGATGAGCCCATGGAGAAGCATGCATAATAATCGTTATCGCGTGGACTGTAGACCAGAAATATGTGGGCAGAAACATTATAATGACGGAACAAAGTGAATCTCTATCCAGTTCTTTGACCGATTCCTCAGGGTGGTTGAATACCCCTCCGCGATAATCAGGCCTTAGGTTTGGTGTGTCTGAATGCACATATACCCGTATCTACCACGGGAATTCACCGGCATCATTCACAAATAGACCTTTGACATCGAGAGTAGGGCGTTAATCAGATCATTTCGGTGAGGAGAACTGGAAAACTTACCAGTTTTTCCATCCTTCCCCAGAAGTGACCACTGAGCCAATATTTCTGCCGCCTGCTCCGCAGTCTTGCCCCCGCTTCTGAATCCATTCAATGCGGTGCTTGTAAACCCAGGCGTCACGCAGTTGACTTTGATACCTTCTGCTTGGAGCTCGTGTGCGAGAGCAATGGTGTACGAGTTCACAGCCGCCTTGCTCGTGTTGTATGCGACGAGCTCATGGAGGAATCCCCGCGGGCTCGCCATGAGGGAGTTCGACGCCATGTCGGTCGAGACGTTGAGGATAACAGAAGGTGCGTCTGGTGTTGACGAAGAACGAATCAACGGCAAGAGCGTCGTGGTAGTCTGGATTAGGCCAAAAAAGTTCGGTTCAAATGCCGCCCGCACGACTGCAATGTCGACGTTCGTGGCTCCTTGGGGCTTGCCGATTTCGCCGGTCCCTGCCAAATTCATTAGTTCAAAGACATGTGAAAGAAGAAGAAGCACTCTACCAGCATTATTGACAAGTACGTTCAATCGACCTTCCGCTTTCCTAATCGTAGCTTCCGCCGCTTTGACTGAATTGATATCCGTTACGTCCAGCTGAACATATTTAACATCAAGTTGCTTCTCAGACTTGATTTTGGCCCTACGAATATGTGTGAGCGAGCTAAACTAGTTCAAAGACCAGTCCGACATACACAGCATCTTTCCCTGCTGATTCGTTGCGGGATGCAAGGTACACGATATGCCCTTTTGCCGCCAACAGATGAACGAGTTCGTACCCGATTCCGGTATTTGAACCAGTAACGAGGATGACTTTGTTGGACATTCTCGGGGTGAAGTGGAGACAATGGGTTTGAGAATGGAAACTGTATTTATACTAACTGCATGCAACCAAATTTAGGTTGAACCATTAGTAAATTAACTTTTTCGGTACATGTTACCAAGAAATGCGGCGTTCGACGGTGGTGGCTCCGAGGTTGACACCGCCAGTGACCGAAACTCAACCGTGGGAAAACTGTCCCGCCCAATCAGAAGATTCGGGCAGAATGAGAATCTGAAATTTACGTACCGGAAATTGGCACGAATGGCATCTAGCCTCATAATCTCCATAATGGGATATAAATCATCCGAGTTTTGAATTTTGAATGGAGTCATGAACTGATTCAGAGGTATTTCAAGAGCTGTAGAGCTGGGCAGAGGCAACGAAAGACCCGAAGAGCAATACTTTTACCCCCATCTTTCAATTTCCTTGCAATGCGAGCAATGCAAAGACCACGAGTCTTGTGCAAAACTGAAGGATTGTCTGCACTGAAGTTAGACTATCCCCTCCTAGATCTCGGACACCTAAGGAAAGCTGATGCATATCATTTGATACAATGGTCCTGGACCCAAGCTGAGTGGATAGATCGTCAGTAATTTGTCTTTTACCCTGGTGTCACATCTTACTTCATGAGAAACGAGTAAGAATTGAGCAAACAGCGTCGTTTTTTCAGAGGTGGTCAGGTGTCCGAGTTCTAGGTAACACGTCAAATTCTGATTGCCGGCCTCGTATATAATCACCTTCTTATTGTGGCGCCTCCAAACTTCATGGGGTGGAGCACCTCAATAGGTACAGCTGTTTTCAAAAAAGAATACAGATTTGATGCAACGCTCCATGTTCGTTTTTGCTTACAGTTGTTTGACAGTGAGTCTCTTTCCGCAGCTTTCCGCTCCATGTAATGTAATATGTATGAAGAGGAGGTCAAAGCAACCACAGAGTGGTCAACAGGCAGCATGAAATCCCTTGCCATTTTTTTTTTTGCAGTTGCAGATCAATTTGACCGGCATGGTGTGATCTTTCAGTCCATTCTGAAGGCTACAAGACACCTATGGCTCCAAATTTTTATATAGACACTCTTGTGATGTAAAGGTATTTTTTAGATGTGTTCATGGAATAATATGACCCTAAGGAGATGCTGCTGAGCCTCAAAATACACAAAATGAGCGAAGATAGCAGGAGTCGTCAACTTTTCCTGGCGATATATATCCCAAGGATACAATATTGCAAGGTTTTTGCACCTTGTACCTCTAGATCACCTCATAACGTTGATTTTGAGCCATGAAATTCACGAAATGGTCCAGTATTGGATGATAAATATTTGTTTGTCCAAGTTCTGGGTTTGTCCGGGACGGTGGGGGGGGGGATAGTACACCAACACATGTGGTGAAGAATGCACGCACAAATTGGCTAGACGATTGATTTGGTAGTGGAATGCACATCATGGTGACCAGCGTCGAGAACAGACCCTTTCCAGTTAGCATCGGGAATACCAGGTTTCGCGTCGTTTGGAATGACAGAAGTCTCAGCGTGTACAACCTGTTTTGAAATCTCTTCTTCGATGACGGGTGCCAAAGTGCTCTGATGTTCAATGTCCGCAACATGTGGTTTGCCCTGGGGCTTGCTCGCAATTAACTCTTCCAAAGGAGCCGGAGAGATTCGCGCAACCGGTAGATCAACTATTTGAAGATAAGCACGGTTGCAAGCACGATGAAGATTCACTTACTGGTTTGTTCGTCATATGAGGTTGTATCCCTATCTCTCGCACGTCTGACTTCATCGTGGATCCTACAGGCCTTGCACTCCGCGATCTGGGGTCACGCCTCCTCCCTGACCTCCTCGTAGAAGTCGGTAGGTCCCTGACTGTTGAAAGATTGTGTGTCAGGCGAACAGTGGTCTTTTGGGGCTCAGGCAGTGAAACTAGATCGTCATCATCCTCATTGTCTTCCTCCTCCTCATACTCGGTGCCAACCCCGGGAAGGTCCTCATTGATGGAGTCAGGGAAGAGAGGGGATGATCTGATCTGACTTGCCAAATCCGCTCCGACATGACCCAAAAATCATTCAATTACACTGGTTGGAAAAATTGAATTCTCAGTGAAAAATCTCATTTATTTTCCATCAATTTTCAGCCGGAAACTAGGTGGAAAACCTGAAACATTTTCACCACTTTTCCGGTTTGAGGTGAAAAACTCAAAAGAAAGTTGAAAAAGAGTGAAAAAAAAAGCTTTCAAAATTTTACCATGTTTTTCAGTGAAAAATGTCTGAAAAACAATCAACATTTTTTACTGAAAATTGTGCTGGAATAATTGAATCTGCCAACCAGTGTTACTTCCAAAAATTTCAGCTTCAACTTGAAAATTATTTTCCACATCCACTTCCAATGCCGTCAACACTGGGAAAGGACGGCTCAGACACAAAGATCAGTGTCCCCTGCTGATTCGCTCCAAGTCAAACAGACTCAAATAATTGACCATTGAAATAAACAATACAGACAGCAAAAACGATAACGAACAACAGAGGTTATGATATTTCTACGACGAGCTAACACCGACAACCGACATTGGGTAAGAAGTCACAACGCGGCGCGAGGCGATCTCTCAGAGCTGAGACTCTTTCAATATCTGTTCAACGATCATGTTCAACTGCCTTGGAAACTGTAAGGAAGAGAGTGTAAATACCTCGATGTGTGTCCCGAGCTCATGCACCTGCTGGAGGCAGCGCAGGATGGAGAACGTGCGGCCGTTGAGAAAATCACACAATATTGCATAGTGCGAGAGGGAGCTGTGGAGGGATGCCTGGTGGATAGTGGATACCTCGAGTAGTAGGCTACACAGTTTGGAATCAATCTTGCGACCCGAGAGGACAACACAGAGGAATGGTGCATTTATAGAACACCTCTGCTATGTGAGCATCGGACGCGCACAGGGCCCCAATGTCGACGGCCTCGAGGTATGTCTTTTTGACGTCGGCCATGGCTTCGACTAGAATACGCGTGAGACGCTGGGGGGACGCGTAGTGGATGATCCCGGCCGCGCCGATGAGCACCAAGAGGGCAACGGTTACGGCCCAGGGTGTCGAGCTGAGTGCGAGTCCCGAGGCAAGGATCGAAAGAGGCTTCGAGGCTTCGAGGGCGGGCATTGGAATGGTGAACGAAAGCTAGGGTACGAGATTGGAGAAACATGGCAGATTTAAAAGCAGAAGTAAAGCGCCAACTTCCTTATGAGGATGGAGGACTATGGACATTGGAGATCACTGGTAAGGGACATGAACCACCGGATTCGGACATGATGGCCCAGGTAGATGGACATCGGACGCTTTCCCCACGAAGTCCGGAGTGCGGCAACCAAGTCAAATGTTGTTCTGGGGTGTCCGGCAAAACAATCGCCTCGTTGCCTATGACCAGATCGCAGATCCCGCGAACTTTGATGGGTCTGTTCCAATTTTTTTGATAGTAAAGCAGAACCGACCAGCGCTGTCAAAACTCAAGCTAGTCAAGGGCGCAATACCTGTTTCCGCTTCGATCTAATATTCGAAGTTTCCGAATCTCCTGAATCCGCTCCAACGGTCTCGAATATCGGGACCCCGAAACATCAAATTCCGTACAATGAGTCCATTCTATTTCTGAGCAACCGCCAGTACCGTTGGCCGCTTTCCGAAGGCGATGTTTTACTTTTTTGGACGTCGGCTCTATAACTTCCTTGATTTTTTTGTGGGAAGACAGCGGAAACGAACGTCGGCAGTGCATGGAAGCGCAAACATCAAAGATTACCGGGTTTGGAGACAATACTGTTTTTGATGGTGCTGGTTCGTGGAGGTTAAACACATACACCGCCAATTTGTTGGGACGTGCCGGCGACGTGGAAGATCGGTTATGCATGAAGATGTTGGCTCGGTGCCATACACGGCCTCCACACTGCGGGATAACCTCCGCAGGGAAGGCCGCTTTGGGAGAATACGTCGTCCGAAGCCATTACTGAGCGCTATTCATGTCGCAAAGCGCTTCGCGTGGGCCAAAGACATGCTGGAATTGACAGCTGGTAATTATCCGTTTTTGATGTTGCATCTTGGTTCGTGGAGGTTAAACCCGAACGCCACTGGTCATTATCCGTTTTGATGGTGCATGTTGGTTCGTGGAGGTTAAACCCGAACGCCACTGGTCATTATCCGTTTGTGATGGTGCATGTTGGTTCGTGGAGGATACGCATATGTACCTATATGTTCTGTGATGTTTCATTCGATTGCTGATCGACCGCCCTCCGTTAGCTGCTTGCCGAAGGCAGTGCTTTATTTACTATCCTGGCGGATAGCGTTTTCTCGCATCTAAAATCGTCCTGGGCAATCCGGATACTAGCAAACACATACTAACACGGCTGCAGTCAAGCCTTGTCCGTCAAGGATCTAACAGAGTATTCGCTTAGCTTGCTACCCACGGTTACACCTCAAACCGAACGCCAGTTTGCGTTCCAATGCGACGACACGAGCGCCGTTCTGAGCTGACAGAAAGGAGCATCGTGGTAATTATAAGGAAAGAAGCCACACTTCCGTTGTCGAAACGTTGCCGATTTGTGATTTGTCGCCTCGATGAGGTTGGCAGGAACATCCGATCCGGGGGCAAAGAAACAGAGCCTCACCACCAGTCACTCAGTCTTGGGGGGAGTGCGGCATCGAGAGGACTTGCATTGCCATCGAGTGAAGAAGAAGTGTGTGAAAGGCAGGCTTGAACAGACACGGAATGATCCGATTCAACTTGCACCGCTCTGGCCCGGTCCGATTCTTGTTCAATCACTTCCAAAATTCCAACATAGTATTTTTCACGCTCACTTTCAGCCGTCGACAGTGGACAAAAGACGTCCGACTCCCACTTTCATGACACAAAGCAAGTCAAACCATGTATTGATTGTTCATCGGAATACAGATACAGAAGCAGTACAAACAGCACGAAAGCGAAAAGTGTAAACAAAACAATTATTTCCGACGAATTAAAACCCGACGACCGATGTTGGAGAAGGAGCCGTCTGCGTCGCGAAGCGGCGGGAGGCGATCTCGCGGAGCTGAGATTCTTTCAATATCTGTTCGGTGATCATGTTCAACTGGGGGGGCAAGGTGCGAGTGGCAAGGTAGTCCACATACCTCGATGTGTGTTCCGAGCTCGTGTACTTCGTGGAGGCAACGCAGAATAGTGAACGTGCGGCCTTTGAAGACGTCGCACAGCATTGTATAGTGCGAGAGGGAGCTGCGGAGAGACGCCTGACGGATGGTGGATACCTCGAGCTGTAGGCTACACAGTTTGGAATCAGTGTTTCAATCCAGGGGGACAACACAGAGGAATGGCGCACTTAGAGAACACCTCTGCTATGTGAGCATCGGACGCGCACAGGGCCCCATTCTCAACGGCCTCGAGGTATCTTTTTTTGACATCGGCCATGGCGACGACGAGAACACCCGTGAGGCGCTGGGGGGATGCATAGTGAATAGTTCCTGCCGCGCCGACGACCACTGAGAGGACAATGGTGGCGGCCCAGGGTGTCGAGCTGAGGCCCGAGGTGAGGATCGAAAGAGGCTTGGAGGCGTCAGGGAGGGCAGGCATCGGAAGGGCAGTGAACGAAACCTGGAATGCGGGATTGAAGAAACATGGGCAGGATTTAAAGCAAGAAATTAAGCGCCAACTTCCACCTATTCAGGCTCAGCAGATCTGAGATCTCAATCGCCAGAAGAGGGTGCAGAAATCCAATGCACTGACGGCATCCTTTCCGGCCCCCATCATTCTTTCTGTTCTGCACCCACGGAGACAAGTGACGTTTCTATTAATTTGGATATGAGATCGCGTGCACGGTTAGGCTTCATATACTATCAAAAAATGGAACAGACCAGGACCATCAAGCACTTTTTGGTGGCTGCTTGGCAGGAAATAGATTGCCACGCACGCCATGAATTCGAAGAGTTGGTTTTTGGGCTGAGAGAAAGGAGATCGTGGTGACGAAATGAGATCAAGAGAGTCGCTGTTAATAGGTACGATGCATGTTATCGGCCACACTCCAGGTTGGATGACTCATTCGGCGGCCGGTCCGCGTTTTGGGATGCAAAGTACCGCCCTGAGGCACCGTAGCCAGATTGTGCTTCTGCGATCAGCAGGTTCGGGCGAATAGCAACGCTCCGCTGCGCCACCAGAGTGAGATTGTGCTTGTGCGATCAGCAAATTCGGGCGGATACTGTAGCAACGCAGCGGAGCGCCACCAGACTCTACCTGAGATTGTGCTTCTGCGATCAGCAAATTCGGACGGATACTGTAGCAACGCAGCGGAAGCGTCACCAGACTGAGATTGTGCTTCTGCGATCAGCAAATTCGGGCGAATACTGTAGCAACGGAAAAAAGCGGAGCGCCACCAGACTGAGATTGTGCTTCTGCGATCAGCAAGTTCAACCGGCGATCAGCAAGTTCCGGCGAATAACAATACTCTGCTGAGCAGGCGAAAGCAGTGACATGCACTTCGAAAGAGATAAACACGCGGAAAGACGCAGCGGCGCCGAGATTCAACGTGCGAATAAGTACAGTGCGTCGGATACACAGCAAGTTCCGGCGAATAACAATACTCTGCTGAGCAGGCGAAAGCAGTGACATGCACTTCGAAAGAGATAAACACGCGGAAAGACGCAGCGGCGCCGAGATTCAACGTGCGAATAAGTACAGTGCGTCGGATACACACCGCCAGTGTTAAGCAGCTGTTGGACAGCGAATGCTGTAGACTGAGTGATGGGGCGCAGAATGATCCTCTTCCAACGTGTGTTTTGAGTTTCCGCTTGTGCGAAGAGACCTCCATGGTAACTCGACCTCCGAGATTTTCCTCCGTTCCCCTACTGCGGAAGGCTCCACAGCTTTTTGACAATTGACGACTGGAGAAGATCAAGAATGGATGCGTACTCAGCGGAAACAAGATTAGATCGCGGCACGCTGTTATTTTGAGCAGTTCAGACGAGGACGTGAACAGTGTCGGTCTGGCTTGAAGTTGGGCCCCAATGGGGACATGGGCTGAGAGAAAGGAGATCGTGGTAAAGCCGCTGTTGGACAGCGTGGGAGATAATGTAGGTTGTGTCTTGCGATGAACTCAAGACCTCAATCGCAGAGTTGGAATTATTCGGCCTGTAGGATAGAGTCCCGAATTTACAAGGACTCCGAGAGAAAAGCAAGGATCGTGGCGTATACGAACGAGAGTGGGCCGATGGGGAGTCGGGACGTATGGGTGCCCCCTTCGCTCTCCGATGACCGTGTCTCCGAGGGCGGAGACAGTTTTTGCTACGGGAGTTGCCTGGCATTGCAGCTACCACGCTCTTCTGAATCGCTTATAGCACACCGGCGTCGAAACCTTTGAGGAAATTTTCTTTATTTGCCATCCTCCCCCAAATCAGCGGTACCCTATTCGAAGGTTGGCGTGCATGTACAGCCTGTGGCACACCGGCGTCGAAACCTTTGAGGAAAATTTCTTTATTGGCCATCCTCCCCCAAATCAGCGTCCTATTCGAAGGTTGGCATGTACAAGCTGTAGCACACCGGCGTCGAAACCTTTGAGGAAATTTTCTTTTGTTGGCCATCCTCCCCCAAGTCAGCGGTACCCTATTCGAAGGTTGGCATGCATGTACAGCCTGTAGCACACCGGCGTCCAAACCTTTGAGGGAATTTTCTTTTGTTGGCCATCCTCCCCCAAGTCAGCGGTACCTTATTCGAAGGTTGGCGTGCGACAGGCTGTAGCACCCATGGATCAGAGAATCATCTCCATCCTATCTCCAGCCTCTTGTCGATCGTGGAACGTAGACCCGGAATCTGCCTCTCGGCCATGGATCATGTGAGACCCGGAATCTGCCTCTGGGCATGATTCAGTCGCTGGCACAGTGAGTAACGTTATGGGACCTGCCAGTGATTGTGTTTAACTTGCCTCGAATCCCTAGACCGGTAACCGATCTGTCTACGGGAATACTGTCGGTAGACAGACCGGTCGATCTGATCTTGAATTCAGATGATACGCATTGTCGACGTCATTCCTCACGTGAAAATCACGACTTGCCAAATTGGGACATAAACCCGATAAATCCGAAGTCCGAGTGCCTCCCGTTCAGTAGAAATAAAATACCAAAGCTCCGAATTTGTGAAATAGACATTATTCCCTGCGTGCCGGGGTTTTTTTGAGGCATTTTGGTGCGGGTTTGCGTGCCTCAGATGGCAAACGGCGGTTGTGGCTATGTTGATGGGGCATCAAACGTGACTTTCACGTGGTGAAATGAGGCGAAATGCGTATCATCTAAATTCAAGCCCAGATCGACCGGTCTGTCTACCGACAGTATTCCCGTAGACAGATCGGTTACCGGTCTATCGAATCCCAATTTAGATCGAGGAACGCCATGAACGATTCATAGGAGCCTGGAAGTACGGCACGTTCTGCAAGAGCATGCTGCTGTTCAGTACACTGTTTCTTGACGGTTTATCGTTCGACGCGGGCGCACATGTCTTTGTTTCCCTGAACCATCTCATCTTGGCAAATTCACCTGAATGGATATATTCGACAATCCCAATGCCGTGAGACGTGGTCAGGCACTGCCCACTGGAGCGTACGCTTTGGTCGAACCTGGGGCGAGAAAAGCCGGAAAATAAAAAATCCCCAGCCCCACATATGCCGACCTTGAACGGTCTGTGCAATCCATTCCCATAAAAAAAACGTGCCCATGCGGCGCGGGTGTCTGGGTTCAATAGATGGGCTCCGTTGTCACGGTTTGGTCGTTCCCGCCGGCAGAAGATGTGGGATCGTCCCTTCTACATGGAAGGAAGAGAGTGTATTCCGGCCCGGTTAAGAAACAGCCGGTACCTCGTAAAGCGTCTTTTCCGGAGCGACTAATAGTTCGTGACTCACAGCGTAGGTTGTGTGTTGCGATGAACGTCGCCTCTTTGCTGCAGGACTCGCCCTCAGACCGCCGCCCTCCAAAGCAAGACCCTCTGCGCTGGCCCCAGCAATCCACCCAGCCCCAGTCCACCCAGCCTCCGCCCGCGCAACCCCCGCAACAAAAGGCCTCATGGCCGCCCCCCCAGCCTCCTTATGGCCAGCCATATCGCGAGCCCTACCGCGAGCCCTACCCGCGCCAGCCACCCCACCACCTCGCCCCACCCAAGACAGCCTCCCCCACCGAGTAATCCTGCTTCCAATGCCCCGTACATGCCTCCGCGGCAGCCCCCCGCTCTACCCGTCCCCACCCCCCGGCCCGCCCGGCCCCGCAGCTCAGCCATACTCTGAGCCCTCGCCGATGTACGCGCCCATGGGCGCCCTCCGCCGCGAGCGAGATCCCCGCGACGTCCGTGAACGCGATCCCCGCGAGCGATCCGCGGGATGTGCGCGAGCGCGATCCCCGCGACGTCCGCGGGCGCGAACGGGACAACCGCGAATTCGCGCCGCACTCGCTGCACCCCTCCCTCGCGTAGCAGGGCCCACCGCCCCCGCAGGCGTAGGCGCAGCAACAGCAGGGCCCGCCCCCGCCAGTTGTCGGCGGGTGGGGGGCACGGTGCGTGGTGGGGTGGACGGATTTGATTCCTCCCCCTCCTCCAGCTGCTGCTGCACCTTCTCTGCTTTTGGAGTGGGCGGAAAAGGAGAAGGAGGAAGCGAGGGAGAGGGCTGTGGCGAAAGAGAAAGCCGAGAAAGACGGGAAGGAGAAGGATGGGAAGGAGAAGGATGGGAAGGAGAAGGAAGACGGCGCGGAGGAGGGCGAGATCCCGGACGAGCAGGAGCCCGAGCCCGAGGAGGTGAAACGCGGGCGTGGACCTCATCTGCACGCAGGCGAGCGAGGGCGGCGGGTACACGGGCGACATCCCCGGGAGCATCCTCATCCCCGCGTGCGTTGACGCGGTCAAGGGGCACAAGTCCCCGCTCACCGGCAAGCCCGTGTACATCGTCGGCCGGGGGCTCGCGGCGAACCGCATGTGGGGCGCAGAAGCTGTTGTGCGTGGTCGTGTGATTCGGTTTTCTTGGGTGCATAGCTGACTTGGAGTTTCTCGCA
Organism: Mycena olivaceomarginata; assembly: GCA_029378375.1. Lineage (NCBI taxonomy): Eukaryota > Fungi > Basidiomycota > Agaricomycetes > Agaricales > Mycenaceae > Mycena > Mycena olivaceomarginata. The sequence goes on along the minus strand of JARKIC010000189.1, from coordinate 89,173 downwards.
GGGGTCGGCACGCGGTTCGTTGCTGCCGAAGAGGCGAGCGCGCCGAAGAAGCACAAGGAGCTGATCGTCAGTGCTGGGTTCGAGGACGCCGTCACGACGCTGATCTTCACCGGGCAGCCGCTGCGCGTCCGGCGGACGGACTACGTCGACAACTGGCGCGTCCTTCTTCTTCCTTTCCTCTCTTTCTCCCCACCTTCGCTGTGTGCACCTCGCTCATCGCTCTGCAGGAATAACAACCGCCAGCCAGAGATCAAGGAGCTGACAGGCAAGGGCGTCCTCCCGCACGAGGTTGAGCTCCAAAAGCACCCCGAAATCTCCGTCGAGACGCGCCCGTGGCTCATGGGGCGCGTGTCGTCGCTCATCAACGCGGGGCAAAGTACGTCAACCCCAAGGCCAAGCTTTAGCTTGGTCGGGTCAACAATGAGCTTTCGGTGCCCTTAAGTAAGGGATGCGATGCGGTGCGATGCTTCAAGTACATATACTAACAACTGTTCTGTTGAATCTGGACTGTTATTTTAGTCGTATTTATCCTCTTATGCAATCGATTCTGTGGAATCCCTGGCCTTTGGCGTCGCTCGTTCGGAATTACCAGAGTTTTTGATCCTCTAGCCAACTTCTGGGTGTCGCCTTCTCGTAATCTTGGGAGATTTTTAAGTCTATTCTGTCGCCTTCCTTCGGCTTGGACCCTTGGGGTTTGTATTCCGGAAGCTTTTTGCGACAACCCAAACTTGGAGCAGCACACCATTGTCCTTTGCCGTTGGTCCCTGGCGCTTTATTCGGCACGACCCGCGGTAAGTCTTCCCCGAGGCTTGGCTGTTCTCTGTACCTGAAATAATTGCACCAGTGCTCGCCGGCAAGCTTGATCGATATCATCCCCTGCCAAAATCCTCAACTGCTTATGCGGTTCTGGGCTCCGACTCCGGAGCCATAATAATGTATTCTCCGCGGTATGTAGGTCCCTGTGTCTGCACACCGCGAATCCAGGCGAATCCCCAGAATAATTTCGGCTCTTATTCGCTAGGCCAACGCTAAGCGCTGATCACACAGGTTACCTGCCTCTGATGCGTTTCCTGTTACAGCGGGGCGGCCCGCTCATTTTATTTCTCATCGTCGAGGGGGGTCCATGTTCTTTCTTGTCTTCTCCTTCCAACCACGAATCCTTCACGCATTGATATAGTTCCCTCCAATGTCGCGCATGCCAACCCTCGAATATCCCGTTACACGGAGCTTCCCTGGAAGATTGTTCGCTCCAATTGCCATCCTCGGCGCCATCGTCGGCCTGGCCTTCTTGGTTACATTAAACGGTACAACAGGTCCTTGCCAATATTTGTTTAGAACTCACTCCCTTCGCTGAAAGCTGCTTTGGCGGGGTATGAAACCGTTACTGCATTCGATTCAGACTTCAACGTAACGCAAACCCACTGGTTCGATCGCTTTACTCCTTCGCTCGTTCGTAAATCCGGAACGCTGTGCGACCCCCGTCTTTTGGCACTCGGGGAGACCTTTAACACCAATTACACCCTGTTCCAATATCTGATAGCGTCGATTGACGTACCCAACACCGGAGACTCCGGACTATCGTACAAGGGCTGGACACTCGACAATTGCGATATCACATTGCTCTACGTTAATGCGGACGACCCGCACCGTTAATATGGATTTGACAGCAATCGTGACCTGTCGGGCTGATGGAACCCAGGTTCTTCAAGGGAATAATTACGAGGTGAGAGAGTACAACTTGGCATCTCACTGGGACCGTTTCTCAAATGCACAGATCACTGCTCGCACGGATTGGTCGGAGTCCACGTTGTCCGGCAAATATAATTCATTGTTAGGCGCACAAAAGGCGATGAAGAAATCCCAGGCTGGCACATTCAACGCGACCGTTGACGCACGGGGAGCGGCGCTCAATGCTGTCTTGAGTCTGGCCGCCGATGACTTTGCCACACGCGTTCTCCTCCTTGATGCATTTACAAACGGTTCATTCCCATCTATTATCTCCTTCCAAGCCGACTTCCCCTGGTGCCCTGCATCTCTCGGACGCGATGCTCCCTGCGCGCTTCAGGTCCCTCCGCTGAATATCTCGAGCATGTTTTTATACAAGTCGAGCCGGGACTTACAACAGTACTTTGCCAGCCTACCGGTCAGCGACTTGAACAAACCATTGGTGACTAACGACACGCTGGGCATCATTTCTAATATCGTGCAGAGTGCGTACGCCGCTGTACGCCTTGATCTCGGAAATCCCAGTCCCAACAACTTTTTGCTCAACACCGCGATGATATCCGAGGCGATCACCGCAACGTTCCCCCAGACATTCCCTGGGCTATTCAACGAGTCCCTGCTCTATTCGGTTCTCGTTAATGACGGGTACGAGGCCCGCGTCGAGGGTGCTTCCGAGATTACCAATCTTACCGGACTGCTGCCGTTGACATTGCCGGGACCCGCTGTGCTGCAGGGGCTGTATCTTTGTCACTTTCAGAGGGCGAAATCGCTGGGTTCAGCCTTTATCGCTGTTCTGGTCGGGACCCTTAGCATGTTCTCCTCTGGATGGGCTATATTCCTTGCGTTCGCGGCCAACCGTGGTAAAGAAACGCGTGCCTAGCAGTCAGTGTTCTGTCTCTATGATGAATCAGTGCTAATGGTTTCGCCCAGAAAATGCTTGCGCGGAGCATGCAACTGCCACCAATTTTTACGATGAGCCCATGGAGAAGCGTGCATAATAATCGCTATTGCGTGGACTGTAGACCAGAAATATGTGGGCAGAAATATCTATAATGACGGCACAAAGTGAATCTCTATCCAGCTCTTTGACCGATTCCTCAGGGTGGTTGAATACCCCTCCGCGATAATCAGGCCTTAGGTTTGGTGTGTCTGAATGCACATATAAGTATACCCGTATCTACCACGGGAATTCACCGGCATCGTTCACAAATAGACCTTTGATATCGAGAGTAGGGCGATAATCAGATCATTTTCGGTGAGGAGAACTGGAAAACTTACCAGTTTTTCCATCCTTCCCCAGAAGTGACCACTGAGCCAATATCTCTGCCGCCTGCTCCGCGGTCTTGCCCCCGCTTCTGAATTCATTCAACACGGTGCTTGTAAACCCAGGCGTCACGCAGTTGACTTTGATACCTTCTGTTTGGAGCTCGTGTGCGAGAGCAATGGTGTACGAGTTCACAGCCGCCTTGCTCGTGTTGTATGCGACGAGCTCATGGAGGAATCCCCGCGGGCTCGCCATGAGGGAGTTCGACGCCATGTCGGTCGAGACGTTGAGGATAACCGCAATGGCCTGGAATCAGAATTGCCTTGTTACCGGAATCAAAACCACGCGCTAAAAGGACAGGAGAACGGAAGTACAAAACCAAATGGCAGGACCGCCAAAACGAGATTGCTCAAGACACAATCCAAATCACCACAGTGAAAACTGAACCCGCCAGTATCGAAACACGATTGTGTCAGACGAGATCAAGATCAATCAAAACAAGAATTAGATTTGCGGTGTGACCTGATGGTCACAACCTCAACATCTCGTTTTGGTTTCGGTGAATTTCATTTTGGTTTGGTTCAAATCACTTTCAGATCTTGCTGACGTCAAAATTTCAGTTTGACCAGCGATCACAGTGATCATTGGTCAAAACAAGAAAGCGCCATCCAAAAAACCAAATCCTCATTTTTGTCCAGAAAGGACACCTATACCCTGCGCCCGCCCCGCTATTATTAACAGTGGACAGCGACGCACACGTCAAAGAACGAAAATTAGAAGGACAACGTGAAGGTTCTAGTCAAGAGCATTGATGGGCAGCACGAGTGGCGATGTGCCGTTTGGTGACCTGATGCGACGTCATGACAGGTCAACATTTCAACAATTCTACATGCTAGCAGTCCTTGGCTCAGTGCGAGCTCAGTGTATGTAAATTTTTGTGGGGAATTTAGAACATACCAAACATTTGCACAGAGGAAGCCCGCAAATTTTAGTCCGCTCACCTGGATCGGCATGGGCCGCCCATGATGATGGGCGCCGATCATCCGCGGGAAATGCATCATGCACGCCGACACGAGCGGACACGAGTGTACCCTACTTACTTTTAGCGTTCACCGGACCCGCAGTCAGCAGTATTGGTTTTGATCCGGGTATCGGAGTTTACTGCCCGCGTCGATCGGTAGATGCTTCTTTGATGGCCTCCAGCCTGAGGGGATTAGTAACTTGATTTGTAGGACTCGATTGGAGAAACGAACGCGTCAACTCGGCATGACAGATGCGCCTCGGCCGCTGCTGATTAATTACTGACCTTTAAAAAAACAAGATACGCATCAAAGTAGAATTCCAGCCGCGCAATCGCCCATCATGAAAGTCTCCGTTTGGGCGACGATGAAAGGCCAGTTCAACACACTGCCCCCTGTCGCGAAAGCGGATTTGACCGGGAAAACTGTGGTAGAGTGTTCTTAGTTGGCTACAACATTATTCACTCGTACCTGTTGTGTCGTAGGTCGTTATCGGTGCCAACACTGGCCTCGGATTTGAATCCGTCAAGCATTTTGCAACTATGAGCCCCGGAAGAATTATTCTTGGTTGCAGGAGCCAAAGTAGAGGCCAGGCAGCGTTGGAAAGTACGTTTCCCATTTATTTGCTCTGATTATTTGAATCTCACTTGCGCGATGGAGAATTAAGGGCGGAGACCAGGTACGAGAAGGGCGAGGTTTGGATCATCGACCTCGCAGACTTTTCGTCTGTGAAGAGCTTCGCGGACAAGTTCGAGCAGGATGGCGGCCGACTTGACATTCTTGTCTTGAATGCCGGCGTGACGAAACGCACGTACGAGGCAACAAAGGACGGCTGGGAAACCTCGTCAGTGGCTTTCCGCTGTGAATCACCCCTTTCACAAACAAGGTTTGACAATACAACTTGAAGACTACAGGTCAACTCGCTCGCGTCGCCGCTCGTGGCATTTCTGCTGCTCCCACGCATGGTGCAGACGGCGCGGGAGCACGGGACTGTACCGCGCATCATCGTCGTCACCAGCGGACTTCACCACTACGGCAGCATCCCGAAGGAGGTCCTCGGGCGCGGCAATGCACTCGCCACGCTCGGGAGCTCAGAGTACTGTACACCAAAGTGACTTGCATGTTTTCGGTCGGTTACGCACACTCATCGCCCCTCATAGGACGATGCGATCTCTATACAACATCACGAAGAGTAAGTGAACCCCTTTTTTTGAATTACTATGTGAATTTTTCGCTCACCCGCGTCCGTCTGCCCCATCCCAGCTCTCAACATCTTTTTCGTGCGCGCGCTGAGCGCCAGCCTCGGCGCCTCCACTCCGCTGATCGTCACCGCCGTGAACCCGGGGTTCTGCGCCTCCGACCTCCTGCGCGACCTTTCGCCCCCAATCTCGTGGATAATGGCGCTTTACAAGCGCCTCATGGCGTTCACCGCCGAGGAGGGGAGTCGTCAACTCGTCTTCGGCGCCATTGGGCCCGGTGCGCTGCGTGGGGAGTATATTAACCAGTCCCGCGTGGAGGAGCCGAGCGATTTTGTTGTCGGGCCGGAGGGTCGAAAGGCGGAGGATCAGCTTTGGGTGCGCTGACTATTTATTGTGTGACGACAGTTTGGTTGACCTTCCAACTAGGACGAGCTGGTTGACATTTTGGGAAAGGTGGATCCTCGTGTTTTGGGGATGGTAAAGGAGTATTTGTCCCCCTGGGCTTGATTATTTGCTGGATGTATATGTTAAATCGTACGTCGAATGAGGACATACCTCTACAACTAAAGCACAGTTTAGGCAGGAAGTAGTCAATGGACAAAGCCAGAAACCTCGAACGACGAAACCAACAGTGCAGGCCATATGAAACCGAGATATTCACAATACCTGAGCCAGGGCATAGATATTCATGATGACATAACCCAGAATTCGCAGCGCAAAATTGACCCCGAGCGGAAAACGATCTTCAGCCGCAACACAGACGTCCAGAGAATCCCGAGAGATTGCCATTCAGAGATATCTGAATCCGCAGTTTCTGGGTTGGAAAGTCCATGGCGCAACCAGAAGACCAGGTTCACAATGGTGTAGTACGAGATTGATGAATACAAAAGTGCAAGTCACCACAGGCGCAGGGACGGAAAGTTTCCCAATGATTTTCTGTGTGCTTTTACATGTCTCTGGCGTCGTGCAGATTAACAGAACGAACCAGGTGCACACTGGAGGGGTCATCGAATCTCTTGAGATGATGGTGTGAAGCAAAGGTGTCTCGAGATTTTGATAGCCGTGAGAAATCGATCTTCTGTTCCGGTGTTTACTCGGCGTAGTGTTGCCGCGACTCGTAAAGTCGAGTTGCGACTTCTTAAGTCGACTTCATATCCGTTTTAACTTGACTTGACTTGACTTGGTCACAGTCAAGTCACTCGAAGTCGCTCAAGTCGACTCGAGTCAGGACTCAGCAAAGTCAATTGGTTTTAAATATATATTGGAAACCAGTCAGTAGCATAATATACATGGATGCAAGTCAATAAACAGCATTCCAAGTAACAAAGCTGCATGTACTAGTATCAATCAACATCTTTCTCTGGCATTTCAGTGTATCCAGTGGCTGCCAACTCGGAACTATCTGCGATCTCCCGCCAAATAACATCTACCTGTTTGTCAGCAGATGCCAATATGTGAAGCCAGTCTTCCTCGTCATCCGGAACTGCAGGTGACTGCCATTCAGACATGAAGTTGAGCCTGGCTTTCTTGTAGTTGAACTTGAGCATCTGAAGGGGCTTCCATTGGCACAGCATTGGTACGGTTGCAGTGTTTAGTATCAGTCTCAGTCTGAAGGCACAGAAGTGGCTTGGATAGGAGTGTAATCAGCAAAGAGATAGAATATCCTGGGCCATGTCATCCTTCCATGATTCTAAAAAAATGAGTGTGAGTTACTTGTCTGAGACCGCTGAAAATTTAGACTGCAGACCATCCAATATCCGATCATGTCTGTTGACTTCCTTGGGGCCGAGAACTGCTCATATAGTGGTGTCGGAAAAATGGTAATAACTTGCAACGGTCTGAGTCTGCTTGAGACCTTGAAACGGCTTCCGATGGCTTCGAAGGCGTGGCAGAGCGGCTCACAAGATGTCCCAGACCGTTCCAAGGTGCATGCGAACCCCGGCAACCTTGAGGGACCTTAAAACCGGTCAGGAGGGGCTTCCCTTGAGCACCATGTGGAAGAGACAAGAAGTCGAAGAGTGAGGTGAAGACTTGGTACAGACACATCACATTCGGAGAGTAGATTGTGGCTGTGCTCGATAATTAATCCTAGTTTCCGCCACTTAGCTCTTCGCACGACGACGCAAAGATTTTTCCCTTACCAACCCTGCGCCTCACCAACACACTCATGTATCCCGCCCTCAAACATGGTGCGCTCCACGGCAAAAAAAAATCTTGACGTCGTACGTAAACCGGCAATACTCCACGCTATGGCGCCGTTAGCAACGGTCGGTGCCATGAGCTCCACCCCGAGGGAGCGTACGGCAGCATCTTGTCAGTGAGGTGGAGCGAGTGATGTCACCTAATATATCAGCCGACATTGAGTGACACCGTGACTCCACCTCTTTGGTTTCGAACCACCACCACCATCCCACACCCTGCCATCCCCTCGCCACCCCTCGCCGCCCACTGGTTGTCACAGTATCAGGTATGTGATCTTTCCAGCTGCGGCAGGCAATCTATTAACCCTGTCTATTGTCGTCGTTTGTCAATCTGTGTGTGGGCTCAGGTATGCTGTTTACCTCCACCGTCACGGTGTTTGTCTTACTAACTCAAGCTTGTCTGCCTCTAGGCACCTCTCTGCGCAGGTATGTCTAAGCAGGCCTCCCTTTCTTGCCGCTATTGTCTAATGCTACACTTGCAGGTACATATGTTACCTGTTGTAACGGTTCGTTCTCAAGCTCGTATGTGAGTAAAGAGCTTCCTTCTCGCATGATCCCGCTGACTTGATTCAGAACCTATTAATTTCTGGCCGCTGCCCACTACAGCTACATCGTAGTTCGACGTAGTGGTAGTACTGATTAATATATTCATTTTTGACGGTTTTTTGTTGAGCCTGGTATGATTATTTGAGCCGAGCATTGGCGCGTTGTTGAGAGTAGAATGCTGGGCTTACGAAACCTTGAGTGTTACTGGAAGGTCGGCTGTCACCCAAGCGCCTTGAGAGAGCCTGGGAGTCACGGCATGGCTTGGAAGATGTTACGGATTTCTTACCTGTGTGCTGCAAGCCACTTAAAACCATGTGACCTTGCAGCGTTTTGCAACACGTCCCAGGACGTTTCAAGCTGATCAAGATTTTTCCAGCAGGTTCACCTTGTTTTCAAGAGACTGGCATCCTGAGGTCAAATCACCAGTTATGGAAGTGAAATTGAGCGACCGGCCAACATTACGATAATGCTTGCTGCCTGTGCTATTCCAGTGAGAGCCACTGGCACAGTTGAGTGGGATCGGGAATGTGATCGGGATGGGGGGCGAGAATCAGAGCCGGATCCACTGGCACCAGGAGAGCTGGAAAGAGAAACCTGGGTGTCGCTATTGATCTCATAAGATCTAAGCTTGAGAAAAATTTAATAAGGTGCAGAGTTCTCAAGGAACTGACAGACCTTTTCCATAATTAGTTTTTTTGCATTGTCCTGTTCTTGTACTGTCCCAGTTCATGTGAATCCATTCAAAACAAATTGACGGGTTGATGACTGGAGGAATTGAAATGTCAGCAACGGCTTCTGGGTCGGCTAAACAGCGAGTAATGCGGCGAGAACCCCAACCAGGGTCACCCGGATCCAGCACCCTTGTGTAAGCCACAGTCACAGCACAGCCACCCACCAAATCTCGAGGGTTGAAAAAAATTCAAGTGTAAATTTGGGCTTGGGAAGCTGGGAAAAAAAAAATAATCTAACTCTGATCTGTCTAAACAGGCTGCTAAAGCTATATATCAACACCAGGAGGAGCCAAATACCAACACATGTTACATTTGTTCAATTTAAATGTCAAGAATGGCCATACCCAGGCTGTTGTATCAGGACAAATACTATACTTCCCATTATAAGTTTGAAACCCATTGTATGTGGTGAGGGCTTAACAGAAATATATTCTGACACACCACTTAATTGTGCTATGCACACTATCTGAGCGTAGCACAGGACGTTAGAAGCCGTGGGCTGATCATGTGGATGATTACGTCATCTGCCAAATCTTTGAGGTATTTTTTGCAACATCATCCCAAACGCAAAGCTGTTTGGAAACTTTGAAGATGGGTTGCCTTTTTTGGAAGGATCACCTTATAACTTTGTGAGATGAGAATATTAGCCAAATCCCCTACATGGAATCATAGATATGCACAATGGGTGGTCTTAGAATTGCAGAAATGTTGTTGTGGAAGGAGGAGAAAGGATTTTTGTGATGTGATGTTTTTGATTATACAAGCACGTGCTGGATCGGGGTGACACCTATCTTAAACCGGATAGACGCTAATAGCTTGTGTGTTCCCCGAACAGTAGGACCAACCGTACGGTGTCCTCCATAGGAGACCGTATATCATAGGTCAGGATGCGAGGTGGAACCAGGAACAAGTCGAAGAGGGTGTGATATCCACTCAGGTATAAAACCCGGGGTGAGGATGCAACCCGTAATATGATGAATAGGAAGTGGGGCAGGGTGGAGACAATGCCTATGTCAAGCCAAGGTAGAAGCCTGAGATTAGACAAGGTAGAATCTACTGTACATGGAGATTCTACCGAGCTTATATAGGCTTCAAAATAAATTAAAGGCAATCATGGTCTATTGCGATCAGGCCCGGTACCTCAGCATTAAGGAGCATTAATGCTGATACTCCTGTGCTCCTCTGTGTCGGTTTCCATATCTCCTGAGGACTAGGGGACCCGAAATTTGGGTTTCTTAGTCCCTATCATCGTTGTCTCCGGTGGTTCAAACTGATCAAGTCAGGGGTTGAAACACCGATCAGTTTGCAACCATTTGTGTACCTCGTGTGCACCTCTGCATCAGCCATGGTGTGTTCGGGGACTAGAATCCGTCTGTACGGGTTCCTAGTCTCTAACGTCTTCTGTACCCCGTGGTGCAGACTACTCTGAGTCTGCGGCTTTGGAATCCGCGGTCAGGTTTCAACCGTGAGATGGTCACGTGGTGGCATCATGAGAGTCTTGTGCTGCTAAGACATGTCTGTATCTGTACAGACGCGTTAAAACGGTGACTATGGGGCTAGCGGTGAAATAACCACAAACCAAACCTTGTAAATGAATACGCGGTTCGATAAAGTGACTACAACAACTCAAACACTATAATCCTCGTGCAAGTTCGGGGTTCCAATCCAGTATAGATTGTGGCAATTTGAACTTTAGTTCTCTTTGAGAAGCAAGACTTTATAGGTCCACAAGTCGTATAGATAAATTGCTCGAATCCGTTCTAGGCGCAATCGCGGATAGACAGACGAGATTTTATGTTCAACGGTTTTGTGTGATGTGGGTCTAGGTTTGGAGATTGTACTCCGAGGCAAAACGCAAGTGATTCTTATGAATCCTTATTCCAAATAGTATCCGCGATTGCTAATCCTTGCGAGATTACAACCAATTGTCAAGTCGGATTCATTTCCTTATATTCCACGCGTCCGTTCTGTTTATCCAATATGTCCACGCGCCGTTTATAAAGATCCAAATCCAACACAGATAATATTCAAAACTGGGATAACAAACGAAACTTGGTATAGCTTCTGGGTGTCTCCGAATGAATGCCTACTCAACCGGTTAAGCGTGAAGTCTAGTAACTTCGCATCCAACAGATGGGGTGAGATTCACTGCTGTTCCTCCCATAACTATCCACTTAAATACGTTACAAGATTCTAAATATAAACGAGACAGATACAAACGAGCAATAGGGTTCAGGGTATATGACTAGTGGTCTGGAAGCTAGCCGTTGAACTCCTGTCAGATATCAAGCGATTAGTAAAATTGAGAGAGATTTATAATGAACATCAACGAGCTGAGCTTAGCGATGAGTCAAGATCTACATCGCTTAGAACGTTCGTGATGGGATATTGTTGATGTGTCGACTTTTAGCCGACTCCCTCGTCAGCCCTCTGTTACCCTCTTCGGTAACCATCTGCCCAACTGGTTCCACTTTGAACCGCTACAGTGATTTGTCTGAAAACTGTGATAGCCGCCGCTTCCTAGTACCCGAGTATGGTTACTTAGTCAATTGGTTGATCGACCCAGTCCAACCTCCTCTTGGCAGGTCCGAAGACGTCAGACGATGTCTAATAGTGATCCTTCTGGTTCAGAAGGATAATCCCTCGTAATATGCCCTTAGTCAGGGATGTGCAGTAGCCCCAATCCGTTTCCAGGATGGTAAGGCACTTTCCGTGATTGCTCCATTAGCGGCTTCTCACTTCAACCCTTTACCAGGATCGTTGTCCAGCACCTTTCTAATGGTTCGAGACACATTATATCCCTTTTAGCTAACTGCCCAGGCCAGCAATAGCCCCTTGTGAGATGACATCGTAATGTATTGAAGTACATTATAGTATGTTGCAACTCGAGCAGATCTGAATAAATGCCCGGGTGCCCCAATACCAGGTCTGTCATCTCCCCTTTTCATAAATGTTGAGTGTCCCCACTCAACCGGCCGTAAATAGCCTTCTCTGAACATGACAAATCTTATTTTGTCATCGAAGTGATCCGTTCATGTCAACACCCATCATTCGAACTTTCGAACCCCCGAGGATCGTGGATCGTATCCCTTTTTAGGTTACGAGTTCGAAATCCTCTTTCCAATGTACCAGACGGCCCAATTTTCCGTCAATACGATCGCGGTTGATGTTTTAGCCCCTATTTCCAAGATCCCGCTATAGTCCACCCCTAAAATGGAATAATATTCCATCTTTGAGTAACCGCGATTGATTTTCCTTAGACGCCAAAACATCTTCCATCGTATTCGCCTCTACTTGTGCCAGTGGAACTCGAGTCCCATTGTACTATCCACGCTTCGCACGTGATGTCGTAACACGGCACGTGCTCGATGTTGATATTCACAACAACTCTTTCTCAACCACAATGTCTGCCCCTCCGCACTCGATTGAAGATATCATTCCCTTTATCTTCTATAACACCCCAAACGACTCCATCGTGGGTACCGACACCCTTCTCGACGGTTCTGGGAACATCGACTACCAATTGCCCCCGTACCGCCTAACGGATGCAGATGTTGTCCCAACACCTGGGCGACCACTCCTGACTGTTTCTCCTTCTGAACGCGGCCCCTCTCGTGCCCAAGTTGAAGGAAATTCGTGGCCCCCATTCCACTTTTTCTCGCACCCAGCCATTTACAGGCTCATACCTTTCGTGCGGATCCCCGCGCACATTCCGCGTATGGACCCCCTATACCTGGCTACGATCCTTGATCGTGCCGTTCCGGTATTCGTGAGTCCTCTCTTTAACATTTTCGACCTTAAAGTGCCATGTCTGACCATCCACGATTACTCAGGAAACCATCCAGCGCTCCTATGCGTTCATCCCGCACTCCTGAGCCCAAATGGTCGTCCTAGTGGGCCTCCTCAGGCTAGTTTCCGCGGTTTCCCAAATCGTGCCCCCGCGTGTCCAGAGCGGATGGACGGCTTTCCTCCCCGCTAACGAACCCGCAACTTCCCCGACCTGGGACACCGTGCGTGACCCTTTTTATTCTTATCCCTTGTCTTTCCTGACCTCATTTAGTACCCTTCCTTGTCCTCCGTCTGGCTCTTCCCGGGAACTGAGGAGTTCCCCATGGACCAGCCTCTTCGCGACCCTTTGTCCATTGCGGACCACACCACCCTCCTACGGATTGCTCGCCCAACTTGTGAGTTCTGGTGCATTTTATGGCCAGAAACCGTATCAACGAGGTCAACGGGCCGCAGATGGCCGTTTCGCTTCTCAACTAAGCCCTAGCACCCGCGTACTCCATTTTTGTAAGCCTAATTCCTCAATCGCAATTGCTCATTGCTAAGCTTATTTTGCCCAGAAACTGCTGATCGACGAGTTCCACGCGGGGCATCTCTCCCAGCCATCACCCATATCATTTTTAATTCCGTCCGAGCCCTCATCGCGGCTCTGCCCTCCGAGATGCGCGACCCCGTCTGGTTGGACCATCTCCTCCCAGAGTCCCCGGACCATGTAAGTTTTATTTCTAACTTGTAACAGATCCTTAACTGACTCGTCTGTTCTTTAGGCCCACCGTGTCCTCACGCCGAGGCTCCTTATTCCGCGCCTCCCCCACGAGGATCTATCGTCGGAGCCATATCCAGTCATGGATATGTCCAATTATGATTCTATGTGGTATTAGTGGCGGCGACTACAGGACAAACACCCTAGCGCCGTCGCAGTCCGTGATGCGCGCGCGGATTCGACGTCTCCACATTACCGGCCGACGACTCCCCCCTTGCCATCGCGTTCGTCCACGCCCGTGTCGCCTTTGACACCAGCTGGACCTTCTGCGGTTGGTTCGGCGAGCTTCGACATCCGCTCGCTGCGTCCTAGCTCTGCGCGGGGCTCCCCCTCGAAGCCAGAGGCAACCGCGGATGCTCGGTCAACTCCTACCCTTCCGAAATGCAAGTCGATCCCCAGGAGATCTCTCCCGAGGATGCGTGAGCAATCGCGGAAGTTCTTGCGGCCGGCGAGCCTGCACCCGTACTCTGTGTTCGTGCCTCCATGAATTATTTTTCTTTCTTATTCTTATCCTCTCCTCCAGCCCCGCCCTGCCCGCTCCACAGTGTGAGGCAGAAAGACCACTTGGGGAAAAGCGCCTTCCGTGCCATCCTCCTCTGTTGCGGTAAGCTCTTTTCTATTTTTTTTTTTTTTCATTTCGTTCTTTTCCTCATCCTACCCAGAACGTCAACCCCAAGGGCCGGCCACTAATACACATGCGGTCATCCCGCAAGTTGGTCACACCACCCGCCGACGAGGCGTACAACGAGGAGGGAGAGGAGGAGAGGGAGGACGACGAGGATGAGGAGCTCACACTTCCGCGGAAGCGTAAGCGTACCGATTCCCGTACGCCCAAAGGCAAAAGCAAGGCCAAGTCTGGCACGCCCGCGCCATCCTCTCGTTTTCCTTCCGCCGTGCGCAAGACCCGGGGCAAGTCCAAGAAGGACGAGCTCCCAGCATATATTCCTCCGTGCCCTGTCCCGACCATGGACACCGTTCGCCTTGCCGCTGAGTCGCTTGCGAAAGAGCAGAGCGAGCCCACCGTGGTGAGTATATTCAACCGCGATTGGTCCATTTCCCTGATTTCCTTCTTCTAGTTCGACGCAGGTTGTTCAAATTGCGTCTTTCGCAATCGCGATTGCGCGCACGGGGTTCCTGGGACTCTGTGTGACCACTGCAAGAAGGGACGCCTCTCCCATTGCACGCACACCTTCACCATCCCGGAGCATGTTCAGGCTGCGAACTATATCGAGCCCTATGCCCGCCTCTCAACAGCTCATATGGTCAGAATAACTCATTAAACCCTTGGCCGTGCCCACGGGCTCAATGCGTTATTTGTGGCAAGTCTATATATGGAAACCCCACAGGATAACAGGTTAACTGTTGGCGGGCCTAATGTGTTATCTTGTGGATGTTGCCGTATACAAAAAAAGGATGCCCACAGAGTGGATTGAACTTGATACCTTTAGCTACCAGAAGCTGCAGGAGCGGCAGAGGGCATTACCTTTACACCATGAGAGCTATAACAGGGTAGTTCTCTGTCTCAGCTAGGCTAAGCCTAGGCTTAGCCTACCTGGGGCTGCTTATACCCACCTTTAGGGCAGGGAAGCTGCCCTAAGTCTTTGAAAACAGTTTGTCATCATTTATGTTCAGGTTAGAGGGTAGGGTGGAGGTGAGTGCCTTGGTCCTAGGTATATTTATTTATTTTGGTTGGGTGTTAGGGTTGGTTAGGGTTTTGAAACACTCCAAAACACATAATAAATAGTGAAAAACTGTTTTCAAAGACTTAGGGCAGCTTCCCTGCCCTAGAGGTGGGTATAAGCAGCCCCAGGTAGGCTAAGCCTAGGCTTAGCCTAGCTGAGACAGAGAACTACCCTGTTATAGCTCTCATGGTGTAAAGGTAATGCCCTCTGCTGCTCCTGCCGCTTCTGGTAGCTAAAGGTATCAAGTTCAATCCACTCTGTGGGCATCCTTTTTTTGTATACGGCAACATCCACAAGATAACACATTAGGCCCGCCAACATTGCCAACAGTTAACCTGTTATCCTGTGGGGTTTCCATATATAGAGTTGCCACAGATAACGCATTGAGCCCGTGGGCATGGCCAGGGGTTTAACTAGTTATTCTGACCATATGAGCTGCTCTCGAACCAGCGTACATTTCCGCTTGTTTTATTTACTCCTTTTCCTTAACCATTTACAGGTGGCAACGAACTTCTGTTCGATTTGTCCGCTGCCCGTGCTGACTACGAGCTTGCTCGCGAGTCCCTCTTCCATGCTAGCTCCCGCCTTGCGGTGACTAGTAACCGCGTTGGAGCTTGGATTCGCGAGGTGACCGCTTCGTTTGGTGCGGATGGGCTGCCCGGAATGGACAAGATCCCAGAGGAGCTTCAGCCGTTCTGGGGTCAACTCCTCCTCGACTCTCAGGCGCAGCTGTCCATCGACTACCGGGCTGCCATCATGCAGTACCCGTTCCTCAGCAATACTCGTCGCTCCGGATCCACCTCCGATGATGAGCTCCAAGAGCTACTCGATATCCTCGTGCGGTGTGCTGCACGCAACCATCAGTCGACTCCTCCTCCCGTGGAGAGCTCGAACTGGCCAGAAGAGGACGAGGCGGGACCATCGGGTTTGAGGTGACGCGGTTTTGGGTTGGAATATTGGTCGCGCGGGGCAATCGCGATTGCCCCAGAATACGAACTTTTTTATTGTACAAATCGTCCACAAGTAATCTTCTTGCAACAACAAATACAATCTTGTTCTTTCTTGACGTTTAAGGGATTCCTAAGTCCGACTGAACCGAAAAATCCTTCAATATCACGCTCAAATAATTGTTCCACCCAGCCCATGTCTCGGTTATATCCCATCATCCCACGTTATGGTTCCATCTTACTGGGACAGAATTGCCTAAGCGATCCTAGCCAGTATAAATAGTCCATGCGCGATTGTGATTTTTAGGATGGCGATGTCTCCCTTTGCCCCAGACTATGACCCTCTTCGTTACTTTCTTGTTGAAGATTCCTGGCCAACCTTGCCATCTTACTCCAATATTTATGACGCCTTAGCTCCAAATGTGGAGACTTTATTCCAGTTACGCCCGGTACTAGGACTTCTTGTCTGTTCACGGACATTCCTGATTCCTCATCCCTAGGAGAACCCTTGCGACTCCTGCTTGGGAAATCCTTCCTCGTGCACATTTATCCGCTGGAACGCCCCATGCTTCCCGTGCATTGTTCAAATGAACCAAGATCATTGCCTATTCCTCAATCGCGAGGCTTTCTGCCTATGCTTGGCCCAATACCGTGATATCTGTTCTACTCTACTCCCAGACATCGGTACACGTTTATTCTGGTATTTTGGGATTGTTCTGATCAATCGCGATAGAATGTGATGCCTGGGTCGCTCAATTCTACTCGGATTGTGCTGCAGCTTTTCATCTCTGGGACCACGCTCCTATCCCTATCAGCTCTTTCTTCGCCCAGGGAATCGTAGAATATATCCGACCCATCCCCATAACGCGCGCCCTAGCCGGTTTCAATGAACTGGAGAAGATCTTTAACCTTCCATCATACTTGATGTCCAGACTTCATTATTTGATCTTTCAACACGCCCTAGAATAGGCTCTTCGTAGCCGTACCCTTCCTTCATTACTACCATGTGTAGAATTCGTTAGCTCCTGATTACTTCAATCGGAATTAAGCATCATTTTGATACAAAATTGTCGATCTCAGCATCCGCGGAAGCTTCCTCATCATGATTTCCATCGGATAACATGATTCCTAAGGTCCGGCCCGTATGCCTACGTGGTCTGAACCGCTTAGCGTCTCCTTGTCGCTTAGATGGATGCTAGCCGAGCCGGCTATTTTGCAAGCAATGCGTTCTTTATCCGATGACTAATTGATCTTACTTTGATCTACCGCTTCGTCTCGCCTATTTCGGCTAACGATTCATGTAGTCACCGTTCAGAGTCTAAATTTTTAAATTTTTCGTCATCGTCCAAGTCCCATCTCCCCTTTTCATAAATTGTAACTGTCCCCAGTTACATTATTACTCAGAGTGCAAATAATCCCCGAATGGATAGCATCCGCGATTTATATAAAGCCGCCCGCGCGTTCACTCCTTATACCAGCATCTTCACCGATTACCCTCATTTACTAAACATGGTTTCCACTCCCGTTCCCACTATGCCTAAGGCAATGGTTGACAGCCTCCTCGCTATCAACGATTCCGTTGCCGCGACTCGGTACCCTGACCGTATTAAACAGCGTGCTTTTCTTGATGAAAAGACTGTTGCGCTGGTACGATGACATTTTTCAAGTTCTAATAACCATACTGAGACAGTCTTTAGGAGGGCTTTAGTACCATGATTGGTGCTATTGCTCGCGACAAGTCCCTGTACGATATATTTTTCAACATGAAGAATTCGTATCACCAGACGGCCACGGGTCCTGGTAGAATTATCGGTGGTCGTTACCCCGTCATTCTCAACCTTTGTTCCCGTATCAAGACTGAGCGCGAGTTGAATCGTGTTGGTCTGTCCGCCGCAACTATTGCTGCTCAGCAGGCTCATCGTACTGAGCTCGAGGATGCTCGCATCGCTGCTGAAGAACAAGCCGCCGCTGAGGCTGCTGCCACCGCGAAGCCCAAGAAGTCCAAAGGGAAGGTATGTTGAAAATTTTTAGCAATCGTGATTGCTCAAAATTTAACATATTTCGTCTTCTTCTAGAAAGCCAAGAAGTCCAAGGTTGTCGTTGAAGATATTGACGACGACGTCTCTGTCTTTGATGATTCCGAGTTCCCCATGACTGGTTCTGGTGAGGTCGACGACCCTATGCAAATTGACGCTGAACGGGTATGTCTCTATTTTAGAGGCACTGGCCCAGTGTATCCTCGCGATTGACGAACTCCGCGCCTCTTTTTCCAATACGCAGGTCGAGGAAGGCACCACCTCGGCTAGCCATCGTACTACTCAGTCGCTCGATGCTCACGCCTCCGTAAGCCCACCCGACTATGAAGGGTTTTTTCCGGAAATTCACCCAGTTACTCAACAACGTGGGTAGGCGTTCCCCGTTACTCCCACTCCCAGTACGCGTCCCTCTTCAGTACGCCTGTCATTTCTTCGTATGAAGGGTTTTGACCGATTGGCGCCATCTTATATCAAGGCCATGGCTATTTTATCCCGTACTGATCCCGAATCAGCCTCCGGACCAGTCACCACTGACTTCCCAGTCCCCCCGCCGAAGAAGCGTGTCCGTACACATTCCTATGCCCATGAGGACTCCGCAGACCAATATGCCGGTTCGTCTCTGAGCAATCGCGATTACTCTTTTCTGACTTAACCAATCGCTGTCTAGCTGCCGAGCTTGCAACTAATGGGCCCTCAGTCCAGAAAACCATCGCCGAGGCTCATAAAGTTATCAGTTCCGACCAGTCTGACACCGACTCCATCGGTTCGCTCAGGCTCCAAGAATCCGAGATTCGGAGCAGGATTGGTTTCAGCAATGCCCAACTCCGGTACCTCCTCGAACATCGCGAGTACCTCCTCAAGGACCTATCGCGGATCCTCGATGCGCAACACCAGCGCACCCCAGGCGCATCCTCGGCTTAGGTATTTTTATCCTTCACCCGAGTTATTAATTCTGACTCAACGCGCTTCCACAGGGCTTATGATAGTTGGCCCCCGGTGGCGGACACTGGTTCCAACGTCTATTTCATGGACGCTGGAATGCCTTTTGGTCCTCCACCCAAGGCCTGCTATTTCTGCCAAGAGGTCGGACATTTCCATCGTCAATGCCCCTTCCTGAACACCGATGATTCTGCCGCCAAATGATCTCCTATAGTTTCCGCGATTGTACCTTTCACTTCGTCCAACTCCGTAACACAGTCCTTTCTGTATCACTTTCACTCATCCAACTCCTAATACGGTCTTTACTTGTTCTCTGAATGACACGCATTATTTTTACTTCTTGGATCGCTTAGAATGTCTCGGCCCATCGTTCGTATGGTCCCTCCGGATCTCATCCAAGTCTAAGTCAGAGTCACCATCACTGACATAGCTCTCAGTATCCGATTTATCGTCATTCTGAGCATCCGCTGAAACGGTGCACTAGGGTGCGGCCGTGAAATCTAATGATTTGACTAGTGAGAAAAGCGAACTAGTCACTCTACTCAAACCAACCAAAACCAAAACAAATCACTAATCCAAATCCTAATACTCGTGTGTGTGTGTGTTCGGGGAGGTAGGGTACGTATCACCCGTCAAGAGAGTGTGCAAAAGGGTGTTATAAGACTCTGTTTCAATAGCAAACTATGTGGTTTAAGCACCGTTATGCTGGAGTAGCAGGGACTTCACACCAACAGGATATCAAGACTCAAGTAAACTGTAGACTGTTCAGAGCTTTCAGTTTCTTTGTGAGCGGCAGAACCTAACACAACTGGCAGCTAGCCAAGAAGCAGAAGGTAGGGCAGACTATCAACAGACAGACGCTACTTCAATATCAACCAACGCTGCACGAATGGCGGCGGTATCAACGAAACAGGGGCGGTTACACAGAAGGTGGACGCTGGGCTAGGTCACGGACAGTTACACTGAAGGCGGCGGTTTCACTTCTACTAGCACAAACTAGCCTTTAGTCCTGGAGGCCTAAAGCGCTGCTACAGGAGACTAGAGAGTACGATTTACACAACAAGTCTTAGTCCTGGAGGCCTAAAGCGCTGCTACAGGAGACAAGTTGGTGCAGGTTGAGCGGGGCTCTTATATAAATGCAATTGGTAGTCTTTTCGACGTCCCGTATCTCTTAGTCTTTTCTGTGTGTCTGCAAATATATCTGATGTCTAGTCACAAATCTAGAGTCTACTATATTGCCCGTATATCTGGGGGATAGTTTACTGGCTAATACAGAGTACACAACTGGCTTTTATACATTTTCAGAGAGAAGTAAAGGAGATAGATGGAATGAATAGGAACAGTAAAGGATGAGAGACCGAGTAGCGAATGGCCAATGGCGTAGAAGGCATTCTCAACCATGGGTATTATGACCTGCTACCAGGGCTAGTCCACATGTATTTCTCTAGCACACCATAAGGTGTGCTTAGTTGTCTTGGTTATCATCTTTCTGACTGAGCAAGTCTGTCATCACTGACTAGTCAAGTCAGTCTTAATCACGTTCTATTCAATTTCTCTATCAGTTCAGATACTTCACAAGCCCAAATGGACTCATAGTAAATATTAAGCAGACTGACAAGATAGCGCGGCGCTATACTGGCAGACCAGTATAGTGGCTAGTAAAATATAGCGCGGCGCTATTCTGTAGTGTCGATCCTCATCCATCATATCAGTAAATCCTTGATGCGAGGTTCGCATCTTTCTAACGGTCAGATCTGCCCGAGTAATCACAGTGATGATTATCCCAGTAACAAGTCTTCATCCTAATCTAATCAGTTGGCCTTATACACAAAATAGCGCGGCGCTATATCTCTGCCGGCCCTAATGTGGTTGTACCAATCCTGACTTCGTATATCTTGTTTTAATAGTCATCAGACTATTCAGATGCCGTTGAGATGGCAAGTCAATAATCCTGAGTAGTTCCCTGATGTTTCACCTCCAGCGCATAAGATAATGGCTTACCGCCACCATCTATAGCTCAGTGTAGAATATCATAGTCAGGATGTAACAGCCTTTTGGGCTGCCTTGTCAAGTCTACTCAATCCTGTATAGTTGGTTTGTTACACTGACTTTCGGCCATCAATAGTGTAGCCTACCACCCCAGGGAGGGTGTACGCTCATAATCTAATGCCTCACTTCTGCCCACTAATGGGTTCAAAATGAAATAAAAACTGGTGTTTTCATGCATGTTTTGGTACACGCCCTATCACCGCGATTGCTAATTCCTCTTTCGATTTTACTCGAATTTTATGGAATTGCAAGTCCTTGCTCCCGGTCTTCTCTACATCGTTGTCCTCCTTTGCTAATTCTTCCAAAGCATCGCCTGATAGATCAATTAATTCCAGGATGTTATCCGGAATCTCGATCTTGTGACGTTGTTCAAAAGGTATAACACGGAACGCCGCAAGTTTCCCGTGGAACATGGCACCGTTCATCTCACAACAGAGATATGAACCGCCCGCAGTGCGTCGTACTACGACCATAGGTCCCATGTAACGTCGTTCCATCTTTCTGTCTAACGATTTTTCCACTGAAGTATTTCGTACTAGAACCAGATCACCAGGTTTGAAGTCGTAATCAACTATAGTTGATCCAAACTCCTCCTCGTATCTCCGGACTAGCCTTTGCTTCTCCTCGCTAACCCTTATTTGCATTTCTTGGACGTGAAGCAAGTGTTTGGCCAGAGCCCTTGCTCTGAGACCAATTAACTCTGCCGTGCTGATAGGTTCACCGGGATATTCAACCAACCAGGTTGCTTCTTCCACATCTAGTGGAATAACAGGATGGGCGCCACAGACTGCGAAGTAAGGCGAACAGCCTAACCCTTGTCTTATAGTAATTCGATCTGCCCACAATATCTGAGGGAAGAACCAATACCATTTTGCAACGTCGCCTCCCATAGCTTTCCATATAGTTTGTCGCATATCCCAATGCCCTCTTTCAACTGGTCCGTTCGCTTGTGAATTATAAGGCGAGACTCGGATTCCACGGATGCCATATTTCTCGTTTAACCACTTCAACGCTGCTATAAATTGCGGTGCGTTGTCGGTTACGATCCATTTAGGACAACCCCATCTACAGATTATATCTTCTAGAAGGAATTTTCCTATCGCCTCGGCATTCTCATCTCGTAGGGGTCTCCCCTCTATGTATCGCGATAGCGAATCCCGACCAGCGACGGCGTACCGATGGCCATTAGAAACCTTGCCCAGGATCATTACATCCGTATGAATCTTTTGGAACAAGCTAGGCGTCAAAGTTGGCACAGGCGGGATTTTCACAAGAGTCTTTTGTCGTAATTGACAAGTATGGCAGGTGTAAACAAACCAATTGACGTCTTGTTCCATTTCCGGCCACCAAAATCTCAGTTCTATCAGAGACTTGGTCGCGTAAACTCCGCGATGCCCCAAGGAATCATGGGAAGCACGTAGCATGTACATCCTGTGTTCCTTTTCAACCACTAGCTTATGCGTCGATCCTTCTCCTTTTCGGTACAACCTTCCATCTTTGCTCAAGAAGAAGTACCTGCAGTATCTCATAAAGCGTTTGAACTCTTTATCACCCATCCCAGTAGGTCTTTCCAAGGGATTAGTGAGCCAAGCTCGCACTAACTTTAATCTTTCATCCTGTGCAATTCCTGCACCGGACCTATGTTTCTCTAGATACGGCTCCCGTTTTGCAGGATCGTTCTTAAACTCAGGTCTTGGTAACAGTAATTCTCCACCCAGAAGTGTAGATTGTAGATACTGAGGCACTACTAGCCCTTCAGCTTCGTAGGCATGGTGTATTTTGGACTGAACTTGTTCCTCAGCAATCGCGGTTGCTAAATCCTCGTCGAAATCATCGAGTGAGACCGCTGAGCCCACCATTTCCTGCAGGTAGCCGCCTCTCTCATCAATATCGTCTTTGAATTCATCAAATTCCAACGGTTGCTGGACATCATAGTCCCATTCTTCGTGATTCTCTGGAGACGGGTTCTCATCTAACCCGTCCTCATTATTTTCCCAGACCTCGTCGCCTGGTTGAGGTTCTCTCCTGGACAAGCCGTCTGGTGGAAAGGTAGCTCCTTTCACATGCTTCAATTTGAAGTGGAACATCAAGATTTGCTCAATCCAGCGATTTATCATAGCATTTGGCCCCATGCCTGGATTATTTAACATGCCCTTGATGTAAAGCGCATCCGTCTCTACTACAAGTCGTCAGCACCCTAACAGCCAGTATTGCATTGCCTCTAATGCTCTCTTTAGTCCGTATAACTCCCGTTTAGGCTGAGAAAATCTTGATTCCCTTCGGTTCAGAGTTATTGAAGCGAACTTCGCATAGTGTCGTTTGAATTTGTCTATCAGGTCCATCTGATAAATTTGAAGCCCCACGGCCATCCATGACGTGTCTACAGCTAGAACTATGTCCGTATCGATGTCGTAGTTGAGGGGACGCAGTGCAGGACTTTCCGCGATTGCTTGTTTAAGCTTTTTCATCGCTTCCTCTTGCTGTGTATCCCACACGAACTAGCTTCGCTATAGGCTGAGAAATCTTCCCGTAGTCCTTTATGAACATACGGAGTACCCCAACTGTTCCCAAGAATTGTCTAACACCCGAGATATCTTTCAAGGGTCCCAGCGGACAATTACTCCAATTCTATCAACACTAGGTCACCTGCCTTCGTATGAACAGATATGCCCCACAACCTGGAAGCTATCCCAACATATAATAGACTTTGCGCCCGAAAACGTTCCACCACAATATTTTAAACGCTGAACAACTCTGTTCACGTTCTGGAGGTGCTCCCAGACAAAGTGTCGAATACCCTTGTTCTCAGGGATGGTCTCATATGTCCCATCTTTATCCTGATATCTCGAACTAGGCCCTCGAATAGGTACGTCGTCGATGTAAGGAATTGTTACATGCGGAATCTCGTCCTCCAGAATATATGTCACATTGTCATGGAAGATAGGGACTGAGTTCGTCCATCCCTGAGGTAACTTTACTAATCTCAATGCCCCGAAAGGCGTTTGAAAGGTAGTAAAATCCCTGGAACCTTCCGCGATATCTCAATGATCATATCCAGAGTATAAATCGAGGCTCCCGCCACATGCACGTCCCGCAAAGTGATTTGCCAGTTCGTCCGTAGCTGGTGGTACTCCAGAATGGGCAATAGTTACCGCATTCAAGGGTTCCAACGCATGTACCAAACAGATGCTTTTACCATCCTTCTTTACTACACCGAAGAACTTGCTCCTATACGAGGTGTTAGAAGGTTCATATACGCCAGCATCAATCTTCTTCTTTATGATCTTGCAGAACTCTTCTAACTGCCCTCGAGGAATAGGTATACTTCTTTCTACCCAGGTCTCATGTTCCACTAAAGGAAATTCAACCAGTGGGAAGAAATCGTGTCTAAAGCTCCCTCGCTCTTCATCATTCCAAGCGAATCCCGCCTCCTGAACCATCATCAGCTCGTGCATGAGTTTACGTTCTTCTGGCCATAGGAAATCGCCTTTATGTAGAGCCTCAATTATTTCCTTCCGTTCCACAGTGTAACACCCAGTAGGAACGAAATCTCCTGGATTCGGATTTAGCGTTGGTAAATCCGCTAATGGGTCCCCAGTGATCTTTCTTTTGATCCTGTACTGCTCAGGTAGCTCTGTATACACTGGGCGAACCTTAAGCCCGACTGGCTTGTACTTCTTCCCAGCGAAAACCGAGAAGGGAGCATCTGCGGATGCTCGTACCTCGATTTTTGGCTTGATTGGTTCTCCACTGATGAACCCAATCTTTTCCTGGCAACTACAGGGTTCCCCTTGCGTGAACACATGCATCGTATCCGAGCTTCTCTTCCTACAGGACTCGTGGACCCCCATATCCGCGGTAGCTTTCCGCAGACAATCATCAGTTAGACTCGTTGGTCCTTCTGATTGACTCCACGTAAAGATATCACATCTCTTAGGTTTTCCATCTTTCTTGTCCTTAGGACGCTCCCGAAATTCTCTAAACAATGCCGCTGCATTTTTATCTTTCTTTAGATCCTTCGAATTTTTCGATGCGCTAAGGTAGGCCTCCTGAACCTCGTTTTCAGAGAATGTCCTTTCCTTAGGCAGATAGTATCCCAGGATTTCCATTTCCTGCTTCTCATTAAAGCCGAGTTTCAACGCCACTTCTCCTCGTTCTTGCAACTGTACTAATTCATCGAAGCTTGGCGAAAACCCTGGTTGACCGTATCTGGGTCAGCAGTCGGTCCTAAGTGTTCCTCTTCTTCCTTATCTGGGGTTTTAGACTTGCTTTCCGATTCCTTTCCTCTCGGAAAGGTGATCATTGTGCAGCGCTTGCCCGTATTAGGATCCTTCAAGGTAATTGTCTGAGATTCATCGCGATTGTTATTTATCTGACATTCGGTCAAGACTTCAAAGGGTCACCCCAATAAAACCTTATACGCAGGGCCCCTTATTGCATGGGCTTGTAGGTAGACAGTTACGCCTCCGAATGCGAACGGTACGTTCTTTGCCAGGACCCACTGATTTTTCCAACGACCTATTTGCGCTCTGCATGTAGATCTGTATATCAGGATCCCAAGTTAATCTTGATTCCGCTGCTTGATCCAGCGAGACCAAGACTATCTGAGATCCTGAATCCAGTATAGATTCTACTTTGCCTTGCGCATTTATATTTGGAAAGACCACTCGAAGATGAGCCGAATCCCTTGCTACGTATATTTGTTTTGGGTCGACGTATACCTGTTTAGGTACCTCGCCAGGAGCCAAACTTTCCAAATATTGGACGTAGGGGTCCGGTATTACTACCGAACCCACAGGGACATCACCATCCGCGATTGTGGTAACAAATGCTGAGGAAACTACAGGCAACTCGCTCAGGTTGAGTGCGTCATACTCCAGTTTCAACTCCTCTTCGTCATCGACGAAAGGCAATACATCTTGTTCCTCTTTGAACATGACTTGTTTCACATGGTTGGGTTTTACAGGTCTTCGAGTTTTCGTTAGATCTCGTCTAATTGTTCTCGAACTTCAGGGGAAACGCTCGCCAAATCCCTGAGTTCCAAAGTTACTTCCAAACTTAGTATTTGATCGGTCAATTTCCTCCCTATCCCATCCCGTTGTACTGGAGCTCGAACCTGGTAGGCTCTTTCCTCCAATTCAGCTTCCTCTTCACCCTGAATAGGTGCTGGTTCTTCTGAGGTCGATTGGACCGGAAGAACATTGCGATACGGTAGCTCTACAGTATCCGCGATCGCTCCATTCCGATTTAATCCAGACGTTCTCTCCAAATCCCGCTCCTTTTCTGTGATCTCAGCTGTTCTGGCCCTCCAATCCTTTCTAGCGTTTGCCAAACTAGCTTCATTACGGTCCTCAGGAGGCTTAGCTGGTCTCGTAAATTGAGCCTTTGCCTCCATCCTAGGACCATTCAGAAATTTGGATTGGGCGAGGTCCCAGTCTTTAACCCGGTCCTGGTCGTTGCAAACTGGTCCTGCGTAACAGGTAACTCTCCCGAACCCATACTTTTCATCATCCAAGCCTGGAAGGCTTGTCCAAAGTCAAAGTTTGGCGGCGTAACCGCAGTTGGTTGAGTTTGAGCCATATAGGTGGGTTGAACCACCTGTGGGACAGAGGTTTGAACATTTACTTGTCTAGCCTTTGCAAGCTGGACTTTCAAGGTTCTAATCTCGTCCATAGCCGTCTCATGGAAATCCATAGGCCTTCCCGCTTCTTTGTACGCCTCGAAGTCATACGGGGCACCAACCCAATTCTGGCTAATTGCCTTGTTCTTCCAATAACTATTGACTCTCTGTTTCTGGGTCCCGTTGCCCGTTGGAATATAATTGCCATCACCCAATTTGTGTTTACCATCCGTAAATGCTAACCAGCCCTTGTTGATGTGTTCTATTTTGTGAGGACATTCTCTCGAGAAGTGTCCTGTTTCTTCACAATAATAGCAATCATGATCCTTCGTAGGCTCTCGGTCCCTAGAATACTGAGGTCAACTCGGCCCTTGCGTGTTGTACGCGTAATTTGAACGATTATTGTTCATGTGTGGAGGCGGGTCTTTTGCGAATTGTGCCAATGTTTTGAGAACTTCACTATGAGATTTAAGAACCTCGTTGTGACGCTGCTCACTCGCTTTCTGGCTCAAGACATATTGATCCCTTAACTGCACGATAGCGCCGTTCATTTCCTCCAGCCGTTCCTCGTAAGGTTCGACTTTTGTGGTTGGAAAGCTGAGAGGCCTCACAGATATCTCATCTTTGGTTCCGACCGAAAGAGAAGCTGATCTACTCTGGCTTCTAGCCAAATTTTCTGCCAATTTCACAAGATCCGTGATATTTATCGGATCTTCCACTCGAGACTCAATCGCGGTTGCTGCATTCGCTGGATTACTCGCAGGTACGAGTAAAGCAGGAATTTGAGCACGTAGAAGAGCAGAACTCTCAATGGACATTTTTAATGTTGTCGCAAAGGTTGTTCCAACATCTCGTAGTAGAAATCGCAAGCGATCTGGTTCGTAATTAAAACAGGAGCGGTCAAGAGTTTCTTTATTTCCGTAAGAAATTCGATACCGAACCGTCTAAGACGACCTTCTTCCTTTACAGTGATTCCACGGTTCTTTTTGCAGAGTTTCTGCAGAAGATCTATGGTACCCGCTCTCTCTGATTTAATCTCAGGATAGCTAAGATAGATTTCTTTGAGGAATTCCTCATAGGTTCCCGTTTTATAGGTAGGAAGCGCTCTCCAAGTTGCCTTCCGTTTTGTAGGAAGATAACTCGTAAAGTGCAATTTCCTTTCAGCATCATCTGTAACACCGGCGTGTTCCATTATCTGGTTCACATGATCAACAAATGTCATGAGGTCTTCATGATCATCCGTAGTGAACTTAGGAGCATTATTATCCCAAGCATATGGAATTTTAAAGCTCGCAACTTTGGTTCCACCAACTGGTGCTGGGTTCGCTCCGTCTGCCATTTCTAATAGAGATGACTCTGAACGTAGGGTTTGGGACGAGTTTTGAGAAGCCTGAGGTTCAATAAGATCCTCTAGTTCGACCCTTGGATCCGAACTTGATTGAATTGGTTCGGACTGAGTATCCACGGATGCTAACTGGAGCTGTTTATATGCCGCTGCACGAGATAAAGCTTGGTCTTTCGACTTTACTCTTGCTAGAGCAGCTGCGCTGGGAGTCCTTTTTCTACTAGGCAGAGGCGGAAGGACAACTGGTGTGTTGTGCCTTTCGGATCGACGAGGTAAAGGTTTAGGAAAACCAGGTGTATCAGGCTCAAGTTCGCCCTCTGATGATAACTTGTTTGTTTCTGCCGTAACAGAAACTTTTTAGGACGAAGGGATGCTTCGTCCGAATGAACTGACGGTTTTACGTCCTTCTCAAGTCGTGAGACTTAAGGAATGGGTTCTCGATAGTTCTGAAGACTTTGAAAGTCTAGAAATGCGGGATCCAACAATTTTTCCAAGTCTTTATAGACCGTTGACAAAGTTTTACTTTGAGAAGTAAAGTCAAATGAACCCCTCGTGGTGGGCTCCAGATGAAACGGTGACTATGGGGCTAGCGGTGAAATAACCACAAACCAAACCTTGTAAATGAATACGCGGTTCGATAAAGTGACTACAACAACTCAAACACTATAATCCTCGTGCAAGTTCGGGGTTCCAATCCAGTATAGATTGTGGCAATTTGAACTTTAGTTCTCTTTGAGAAGCAAGACTTTTATAGGTCCACAAGTCGTATAGATAAATTGCTCGAATCTGTTCTAGGTGCAATCGCGGATAGACAGACAAGATTTTATGTTCAACGGTTTTGTGTGATGTGGGTCTAGGTTTGGAGATTGTACTCCGAGGCAAAACGCAAGTGATTCTTATGAATCCTCATTCCAAATAGTATCCGCGATTGCTAATCCTTGCGAGATTACAACCAATTGTCAAGTCGGATTCGTTTCCTTATATTCCACGTGTCCGTTCCGTTTATCCAATATGTCCACGCACCGTTTATAAAGATCCAAATCCAACACAGATAATATTCAAACTGGGATAACAAACGAAACTTGGTATAGCTTCTGGGTGTCTCCGAATGAATGCCTACTCAACCGGTTAAGCGTGAAGTCTAGTAACTTCGCGTCCAACAGATGGGGTGAGATTCACTGCTGTTCCTCCCATAACTATCCACTTAAATACGTTACAAGATTCTAAATATAAACGAGACAGATACAAACGAGCAATAGGGTTCAGGGTATATGACTAGTGGTCTGGCAGCTAGCCGTTGAACTCCTGTCAGATATCAAGCGATTAGTAAAATTGAGAGAGATTTATAATGAACATCAACGAGCTGAGCTTAGCGATGAGTCAAGATCTACATCGCTTAGAACGTTCGTGATGGGATATTGTTGATGTGTCGACTTTTAGCCGACTCCCTCGTCAGCCCTCTGTTACCCTCTTCGGTAACCATCTGCCCAACTGGTTCCACTTTGAACCGCTACAGTGATTTGTCTGAAAACTGTGATAGCCGCCGCTTCCTAGTACCCGAGTATGGTTACTTAGTCAATTGGTTGATCGACCCAGTCCAACCTCCTCTTGGCAGGTCCGAAGACGTCAGACGATGTCTAATAGTGATCCTTCTGGTTCAGAAGGATAATCCCTCGTAATATGCCCTTAGTCAGGGATGTGCAGTAGCCCCAATCCGTTTCCAGGATGGTAAGGCACTTTCCGTGATTGCTCCATTAGCGGCTTCTCACTTCAACCCTTTACCAGGATCGTTGTCCAGCACCTTTCTAATGGTTCGAGACACATTATATCCCTTTTAGCTAACTGCCCAGGCCAGCAATAGCCCCTTGTGAGATGACGTCGTAATGTATTGAAGTACATTATAGTATGTTGCAACTCGAGCAGATTTGAATAAATGCCCGGGTGCCCCAATACCAGGTCTGTCAGCGTCGCATGAAGAATAGAACCCAGGTGATCCATGACATGAAACCCAAGTCAGCACCTGCAATTGCAAGGCCGAGTTGAATGAACTTGTCAATATTCTTGGCTTGCAAGTCGCGATCAACAACCATAAATTTCCATGAAGCTATGAAGAGCTCAAATGCAGTGATGAAACCAGCGAGGATGGGTGTATTCTCAGACAACATTGCAGTCTGAACAGTCGCCATGCATCATGGCTGGCATGTCTGCCAATGCGATTTCAAGGGTGCATACCTCAACGGTATCCTTCCCAAACCCATTTACGTCGAACAGCCCGACGGATTCAATTCACCGGAAGCACTGCGCGCAACCCATATCTGGAAACTCCACAAAGCGCTTTACGGACTTCCGGAAGCTGGTCGAATTTGGTACCTCACTGTCAGCGCATTCCTCGTTGACGAACTCGGTTACACGTGCAGTGAAGCCGACCATGCAGTCTTCTACTGTATCATGGAGACTGACCGCACATTTATAGGGATCCACGTCGATAACCCAATTACAACAGGTAACAACCTCAACATCCTCACCAAACTTGAGGAGGATCTCAACCGAAAATTCCCACTCAAAATTAATGGCAATGCCACCCATTACTTGGGTACAGCTATCCACCAGGATCGTGCCACTGGCACCATCTCGCTCTCACAGGCATTCTACATCTGTGACCTTGTGGCTCTCACTGGTCAAGAGAACGCGAAATCGGTGCCATCCCTGCTCGCACCTGGTGCACGGCTCGGTCATGAGTTCTGCCCCACCTCGGACGAGGAGAGAGAAGACATGTGCGATGTCCCATACCGTACCACTGTCTGCTCGCTCCTCTGGCTTGCAAATAACACCCATCCGGATATTGCCTACCTGGTGAGTGTGCTCTCGCAGTTCCTCTCGAACCCAGGCCGTGTCCATTGGGAATCAGCCAAGCGTGTCGTCCGTTACCTCAAAGGTACTATCGATGCACAGCTGACTTTCGGTGGCTCGCACATTGGTCTCGAGGGCTTCTCGGACTCCAGCTGGGCTTCTGAGGTTCTCAACTGGTGTTCGATGTCCAGCTACGCATTCACCCTTTTGGGGGGGCAATTTGCTGGAGTGCGAAGAAGCAAACAGTGCTCTCGACTGCTGAAGCCGAGTACATCGCAATGATGCGCACGACGAAGGAGGCTATCTGGATCCGCCAATTTATGGGGGAGCTCTTCGGTGACATTATCAACCCCACAACTCTCCATGTCGATAACCAGTCCGCGATCGCGATGGCCAAGAATGATTCATTTCACTCTCGTACCAAACACATTGCGCTCCCTTATCATTTTGTTCGGCACGCTGTCGCACACTCCACCATTGCACTCTCGTGGATCCCATCTGATGCCAACCTCGCCGACCTTTTCACCAAAGGCCTTGACTCAGTCAAGACATCTTGTCTATCTTGTGGGCTTGGGCTGACGGCCTGAGGGGGAGTGTTAGCGGTATAATTCTACTTTACTTCATACTTACATTCATTCCATTCCATCATCCCTACATTATCACTTTCGTTATTCCAAGCTTTTGCTAGCACAGCCTCAGTTACTTTTCTTTAGCTCCGTAACTGAGGCGTGCGTACCCACATTAATCTGACCTACTTACCTTACTAATTATCCTTTAGACTATGCTAACAGGTATATTATTAATAGAGTTACTTTTCTTTAGCTCCGTAACTGAGGCACTACGCTAACAGTCCACCTACTGGTTTGCTCGTCATACGAGCTTGTATCCCTATCTCTCGCACGCTTGATTTCGTCATGGATCCCATTGGCAAAGTCAGGGATAGGAGGGTATTGCTGGGTTTCCCTAGACGATTTCACACAATATCCTGTTGAGTCCTTGCCTTTCTTCCTGGTCAAGCTTCCAGTGAATTGGTTAGTTGATAAAGCCCGTGGGGCTCTGAATTATCATGTCAAAAAACACTGATAGGTAAGAATTGCTTCACAGTAGGGGGATTGAGGATCGTAACGGAACATGGGAAGAGATGTGCGACTCTTTGGTCACTGGAAGACACAGACATGGAGGATCTACAAATCCTTCGTAGCCTTCTGGATCTCCCTTTGAATCCCCCTGTTGAACTAATCAGATCAAGTACGAGTTGTAAGGGCTCTATGGGATATAAACTCCCGTGCATTGACGGAGAAATATGTGTTAGGACAAGTATGCGTTAGGATATGTGATCATGTCAACAGCGAAGGAACACACCTCTTCCACGAGTCCCCCATACTGTCTATTTACCAGTTGCCTGCCCACTTCAACCACCTCAGGCACTTCTCGTGTGTCTTGGCTAAAGGAGGCGATGGGATCGATCACAAAAGCCAAAGCAACCCAAGCACCAACTGTCGGAGGATTTGCCGGCTTCACTAGCGCCTTGGATGGTGCTTCAGAGATCATGGTAGGAGCCAGAGAGGCGAGGTGTCAGTGTTGCATTCCATTGCTGGCCGATCAGAGCAGAATAAGTGTGTTGTCGCATCGACAAGGGCTAACAAAATAATAAAAGAATCGTTATCATGGAACAGAATCATGATGCACCCACAGATAAAAGAGCTTTTTCGCACCGCACGTCAGAAGCCACAGGTGACCCAGGCGTTCGATGCGATAACTTGCAATACTAGAGTCTAGTAGTTGGCATTTTGGGCAGCATCAAGAGTCTAAAACTTAAGACTCAATATTGCCAGCAGTTCCGACAGGAGGGTACTGCCTGTTGAAGTTCAGTTTCAGTTCATGTTGGGACGAGTACGGTATCAAGGACTACTTGCAGCGATGAGGGTGATTGGACAAAGCAAAGCTTGAACGACGCGGAATGATCCGATCCAACTTGCCATCACTCCGGCCCAGTCCGATCCTTGTTCACTTCCAAAATTCCAACATAGTATTTTTCACGCTCACTTCCAGCCGTCAACAGTGGGCAAGGACGACCCCGACCCTCACTTTCATGACACAAAGCAAGTCAAACCATAGGGTGATCGTTCATTGGAATACAGAAGCAGTACAGACAGCAGCGCGATAGCGAAGATTGTAATCAAAACAATTATTTCCGACGACTTAAAACCCGACGACCGACGTGGGGGAAGAAGTCGCGACACGATGCGAGGCGATCTCGCGGAGCTGAGACTCTTTCAATATCTGTTCGGCGATCATGTTCAACTGCCTCGGGAAAAATGCAAGGAGAGGATGTATAAATACCTCAAGGTGTGTCCCGAGTTCGTGCACCTGGTGGATGCAGCGCAGGATGGAGAACGTGCGGCCTTTGAGGAAGTCGCACAACATTGCAGAGTGTGAGAGGGAGCTGTGGAGGGATGCCTGGCGGATAGTGGATACTTCGAGCTGTAGGCTACACAATTTGGAATCAATATTGCAACTCGGGAGGACAACACAGAGGAATGGCGCACTTAGAGAATACCTCTGCTATGTGAACATCAGACGCGCACAGGGCCCCATTCTCGACGGCCTCGAGGTATGTTTTTTTGACATCGGCCATGGCGGCGACGAGAACACCGGTGAGGTGCTGGGGGGACGCGTAGTGGATGGTCCCGGCCGCACCGATGAGCACCAAGAGGGCATCGGTTACGGCCCAGGGTGTTGAGCTGGGTGCGAGTCCCGGGGCAAGGATCGAAAGAGGCTTCGAGGCTTCAAGGAGGGCGGGCATTGGAATGGTGAATGAAAGCTGGGATATGGAATTGGAGAAACATGGCAAGTTAAAAAGCAGAACTAAAGCGCCAACTTCCTTATGAGGATGGGGGACCGTGAGGCGTTGAGTTGCACAAGAGGAACCCTGCAGATTGGCCAGCGGGTGGCCGAGGTCCCGCCCAAAGATGGAATGGTCGAAGAAACGGATGGGCCGCATGGAGATGCCACGGATCCAGAGTTCCCAACATCCCAACAAGTGTGCGGGGAAACAGAGTTTGATGGGTGGGAACTCGGGAACTCGCAAAAGATCGCACAAGAGGAACCCTGCAGATTGGCCAGCGGGTGGCCGAGGTCCCGCCCAAAGATGGAATGGTCGAAGAAACGGATGGGCCGCATGGAGATGCCACGGATCCAGAGTTCCCAACATCCCAACAAGTGTGCGGGGAAACAGAGTTTGATGGGTGGGAACTCGGGAACTCGCAAAAGATCTCCGTACTGGACTAGACCCAATGTATGCGGCCAGTTGACATCGATGACGCTGTCTGCCCAATCTGGCTGGCGGCTGCGTCACAGACTCGCAGCGGCTGTCTGCAGTGTTAGGATCCAAGCGCACCGGTGATAAGCCTGCCGGAGGCGATGGACGTAAGTATTCTTCTTGGTTGGGAGTTTACCGGGGTGCTCGGTCGCGAAACGCAGGCGTTCGTCTGAGAACCAGAAGATCGACGGGTGCATCTTGTACTTCAGCCAACTTCCTTATGAGGATGGAGAACCATGTACATTGGGGATCAATGGTAAGGGTCCGAATTCGGACATTATGGCCCAGGTAGATGGCATATCGGACACCTTCCCCACGAAGCCTGCGAGGAACTGTCTAACTGTCTATCTCGAACTTTAAGCGGGGGGCGATGCTAGGAGGCGCTGTCTACAGCTTGATAGAGTGAACAGCTAGCGCTTGTTTACGGTACTGACCTGGCATTCAAAGCTGTGATTGTGCAAAATTTCCAGGTTCAGACAATCTAAAGCCGTCCTGTGCACCAGCAATTGGGATACTAACACGGCCAGCGTTGCAGCTAAGCCTTGTCCGTCAAGGATCTAACAGAGTATTCACTTAGCTTGCTACCCACGGTTACACCTCAAACCGAGCGCCAGTTTGCGTTCCAATGCGACGACACGAACGCCGCTCTGAGCCAAGAGGTGAGTGATCGGAAGATACTGTCCTCTGATGTGGCCACGCGAGCGAGAGATTTGGAAGCACCGATCATTTCGCGCCGATTGGAACGTCTGATCCGGGCGCAAAGAAACAGAGCCTCACCACCAGTCACTAAGTCTTGGGGGGAGTGCGGCATCGAGAGGACTTGCATTGCCATCGAGTGAAGAAGAAAAGTGTGTGAAAGGCAAGCCTGAACGGACACGGAATAATCCGATTCGACTTGCCACCGCTCCGGCCCGGTCCGATCCTTGTTCAATTACTTCCAAAATTCCAACATGGTATTTTTCATGCTCATTTTCAGCCCTCGACAGTGGAAAAAGACGACTCCGACTCCCAATTTCATGACACAAAGCAAGTCAAACCATGTATTGATTGTTTATTGGAATACAGATACAAGAAGCAGTACTAGTACAAACAGCACGAAAGCGAAGAGCGTAAACAAAACAATTATTTCCAACGAATTAAAACCCGACGACCGATGTTGGAGAAGGAGCCGTCTGCGTCGCGAAGCGGCGGGAGGCGATCTCGCGGAGCTGAGATTCTTTCAATATCTGTTCGGTGATCATGCTCAACTGGGGGGCAAGGTGCGAGTGGCAAGGTAGTTCACATACCTCGATATGTGTTCCGAGCTCGTGGACCTCGTGAATGCAACGCATAATAGTGAACGTGCGGCCTTTTAGAACATCACACAACATTGCATAGTGCGAGAGGGAGCTGAGCAGGGACGCCTGGCGGATGGTGGATACCTCGAGCTGTAGGCTACACAGTTTGGAATCAATATTGCAACCCAAGGGGACAACACAGAGGAATGGCGCACTTAGAGAACACCTCTGCTATGTGAGCATCGGACGCGCACAGGGCCCCATTCTCGACGGCCTCGAGGTATGTTTTTTTGACATCAGCCATGGCGGCGACGAGAACACCCGTGAGGCGTTGGGGGGACGCGTAGTGAATAGTTCCGGCCGCGCCGACGACCACTGAGAGGACAACGGTGGCGGCCCAGGGTGTCGAGCTGAGGCCCGAGGTGAAGATCGAAAGAGGCTTGGAGGTGTCAGGGAGGGCAGGCATCGGAAGGGCAGTGAACGAAACCTGGAATGCGGGATTGAAGAAACATGGGCAGGATTTAAAGCAAGAAATTAAGCGCCAACTTCCACCTATTCAGGCTCGGCAAATCTGAGATCTCAATCGCCAGAAGAAGGTGCAGAAATCCAATGCACTGACGGCATCCTTTCCGGCCCCCCATCATTCTTTCTGTTCTGCACCCACGGAGACAATTGACGTTTCTATTAACTTGGATATGAGATCGCGTGCACGCACTGCGTTCCGAGGCCCCGTCGACAGCCTGTGCTGACATCGGCTGACGCAGAGCCGACGGGGATCAGCGCTGCTTGCCGACCCAGGTCGGCCGAATTGGGCCTGACATCGGCTGACGCAGGACCGACGTCGGTCGACCAGGGTTCTGGAACGGAATCATTACGTCAAACTGTTAGCTCCAGTTTGTTTTAATGGGTCCAAGAGACTTGTAGTTACCGTTGGGAGGACAAAAAGTGAGTTTTTCCAAGACCCATGGATGTTGGCAGGGGTTAGCATGGCCGGCCAACATGGGTGTCGGCCGAATTGGGCTGACGGAGGTCGGCATCAATTAGGCCGACAACCCCGCGGAACGCAGTGACGGTCAGGCTTCATATACTATCAAAAAATGGAACAGACCAGGACCATCAAGCACTTTTTGGTGCCTGCTTGGCAGGAAATAGATTGCCACGCACGCCATGAATTCGAAGAGTTGGTTTTTGGGCTGAGAGAAAGGGGATCGTGGTGACGAAATGAGATCAAGAGAGTCGCTGTTAATAGGTACGATGCATGTTATCGGCCACACTCCAGGTTGGATGACTCATTCGGCGGCCGGTCCGCGTTTTGGGATGCAAAGTACCGCCCTGAGGCACCGTAGCCAGATTGTGCATCTGCGATCAGCAGGTTCGGGCGAATAGCAACGCTCCGTTGCGCCACCAGACTGAGATTGTGCTTCTGCGATCAGCAAATTCGGATACTGTAGCAAACGCAGCGGAGCGTCACCAGACTGAGATTGTGCTTCCAGTGCGATCAGCAAATCCGGATACTGAGATTGTGCTTCTGCGATCAGCAAATTCGGGCGGATACTGTAGCAACGCAGCAGAAGCGCCACCAGACTGAGATTGTGCTTCTGCGATCAGCAAATTCGGGCGAATACTGTAGCAACGAAGAAAAGCGGAGCGCCACCAGACTGAGATTGTGCTTCTGCGATCAGCAAGTTCCGGCGAATAGCAATACTCTGCGCCACCAGACAACATAATGAGCAGGCGAAAGCAGTGACATGCACTTCGAAAGAGATAAACACCGTGAAGACGCAGCGGCGCCGAGATTCAACATGCGAATAAGTACAGTGCGTCGGATACACACGGCAGTGTTAAGCAGCTGTTGGACAGCGAATGCCGTAGACTGAGTGATGGGGCGCAGAATGATCCT
Source organism: Mycena olivaceomarginata (assembly GCA_029378375.1). Lineage (NCBI taxonomy): Eukaryota > Fungi > Basidiomycota > Agaricomycetes > Agaricales > Mycenaceae > Mycena > Mycena olivaceomarginata. The sequence continues at coordinate 51,972 of JARKIC010000189.1, read as the reverse complement.
CTTCCAACGTGTGTTTTGAGTTCCGCTTGTGCGAAGAGACCTCCATGGTAACTCGACCTCCGAGATTTTCCTCCGTTCCCCTACTGCAGAAGGCTCCACAGCTTTTTGACAATTGACGACTGGAGAAGATCAAGAATGGATGCGTACTCAGCGGAAACAAGATTAGATCGCGGCACGCTGTTATTTTGAGCAGTTCAGACGAGGACGTGAACAGTGTCGGTCTGGCTTGAAGTTGGGCCCCAATGGGGACATGGGCTGAGCGAAAGGAGATCGTGGTAAAGCCGCTGTTGGACAGCGTGGGAGATAACGTAGGTTGTGTCTTGCGATGAACGTCGCCTCTCTGCTGCCGGACTCGCCCTCAGACCGGCGCCCCCCAAAGCAGGACCCTCTGCGCTGGCCCCAGCAATTCACCCAGCCCCAGTCCACCCAGCCTCCACCCGCGCAACCCCCGCAGCAAAAGGCCTCATGGCCGCCCCCGCAGCCTTCTTATGGCCAGCCATATCGCGAGTCCTACCGCGAGCCCTACCCGCGCCAGCCGCCCACCACCTCGTCCCACCCAAGACAGCCTCCCCCACCGAGTAATCCTGCTTCCAATGCCCCGTACATGCCTCCGCGGCAGCAGCCCCCGCTCTACCCGTCCCCACCCCCCGGCCCGCCCGGCCCCGCGGCTCAGCCATACTCTGAGCCCTCGCCGATGTACGCGCCCATGGGCGCCCTCCGCCGCGAGCGAGACCCCCGCGACGTCCGTGACCGCGATCCCCACGAGCGAGACCCGCGCGATGTGCGCGAGCGCGATCCCCGCGAGCGCGATCCCCGCGAGCGCGAACGGGACAAACCGCGAATTCGCGCCGCACTCGCCGCACCCCTCCCTCGCATGGCAGGTCCCACCGCCCCCGCAGGCGCAGGCGCATCAACAGCAGGGCCCGCCTCCAGCAGTTGTCGGCGGGTGGGGGGCATGGTGCGTGCGGGGGTGGACGGATTTGATTCCTCCCCCTCCTCCAGCTGCTGCTGCACCTTCTCTGCTTTTGGAGAGGGCGGAAAAGGAGAAGGAGAAAGCGAGGGAGAGGGCGGTGGTGAAAGAGAAAGCCGAGAAAGATGGGAAGGAGAAGGAAGACGGCGCGGAGGAGGGCGAGATCCCGGACGAGCAGGAGTCCAAGCCCGAGCAGGTGAAACGCGGGCGGGGACCTCATCTGCGCGCAGGCGGGCGAGGGCGGCGGGTACACGGGCGACATCCCCGGGAGCATCCTCATCCCCGCGTGCGTTGACGCGGTCAAGGGGCACAAGTCCCCGCTCACCGGCAAGCCCGTGTACGTCGTCGGCGCGGGCGCCGTCTAGAACGGCCGAGGGCTCGCGGCGAACCGCATGTGGGGCGCAGAAGCTGTTTGTGCGTGGTCGTGGGATTCGGTTTTCTTGGGTGCATAGCTGACTTGGAGTTTCTCGCAGGGGTCGGCACGCGGTTCGTTGCTGCCGAAGAGGCGAGCGCGCCGAAGAAGCACAAGGAGCTGATCGTCAGTGCTGGGTTCGAGGACGCCGTCACGACGCTGATCTTCACCGGGCAGCCGCTGCGCGTCCGGCGGACGGACTATGTCGACAACTGGCGCGTCTTCTTCCTTTCCTTTCTCCCCACTTGCTCTGTGTGTACCTCACTCATCGCTCTGCAGGAATAACAACCGCCAGGCAGAGATCAAGGAGCTGACAGGCAAGGGCCTCCTCCCGCACGAGGTTGAGCTCCAAAAGCACCCCGAAATCTCCATCGAGACGTGCCCGTGGCTCATGGGGCGCGTGTCGTCGCTCATCAACGACGTCCTCCCCGCCAAGACCATCGTCGACAACATGGTCCGCGACGCCGCCGCCCAGCTGCAGCGCGGGACAAAGTACGTCAACCCCAAGGCCAAGCTTTAGCTTGGTCGGGTCAACAATGAGCTTTCGGTGCCCTTTAAGGAAGGGATGCGATGCGGTGCGATGCTTCAAGTACATATACTAACAATTGTTCTGTTGAATCTGGACTGTTATTTTAGTCGTATTTATCCTCTTATGCAATTGATTCTGTGGAATCCCTGGCCTTTGGCGTCGCTCGTTCGGAATTACTTACCAGAGTTTTTAATCCTCTAGCCAACTTCTGGGTGTCGGAGATTTTTAAGTCTATTCTCACGCCTTCCTTCGGCTTGGACCCTTGGGGTTTGTATTCCAGAAGCTTTTTGCGACAACCCAAACTTAGAGCAGCACAGCATTGTCCTTGCCGTTGGTCCTGGCGCTTTATTCGGCACGACCCGCGGTAAGTCGTCCCCGAGGCTTGGCTGTTCTCTGTACCTGAATAATTGCAACAGTGCTCGCCGGCAAGCTTGATCGATATCATCCCCTGCCAAAATCCTCAACTGCATATGCGGTTCTGGGCTCCGACTCCGGAAGCATAATAATGTATTCTCCGCGGTATGTAGGTCCCTGTGTCTGCACACCGCGAATCCATGTGAATCCCCAGAATAATCCCGGCTCTTATTCGCTAAGCGCGCACTGATCACACAGGTTACCTGCCTCCGATGCGTTTCGGGGCGGCCCCTGGCGGCCCGCTCATTTTATTTCTCATCGTCGAGGGGGGGTCCATGTCCTTTCTTGTCTTCTCCTTCCAACCATGAATCCTTCACGCGTTGATATAGTTCCCTCCAATGTCGCGCATGCCAACCCTCGAATATCCCGTTACACGGAGCTTCCCTGGAAGATTGTTCGCTCCAATTGCCATCCTCGGCGCCATCGTCGGCCTGGTCTTCTTGGTTACATTAAACGGTACAACAGGTCCTTGCCAATATTTGTTTAGAACTCACTCCCTTCGCTGAAAGCTGCTTTGGCGGGGTATGAAACCGTTACTGCATTCGATTCAGACTTCAACGTAACGAAAACCCACTGGTTCGATCGCTTTACTCCTTCGCTCGTTCGTAAATCCGGAACGCTGTGCGACCCCCGTCTTTTGGCACTCGGGGAGACCTTTAACGCCAATTACACCCTGTTCCAATATTTGATAGCGTCGATTGACGTACCCAACACCGGAGACTCTGGAGTATCGTACAAGGGCTGGACACTCGACAATTGCGATATCACATTGCTCTACGTTAATGCGGACGACCGCACCGTTAATATGGATTTGACAGCGATTGTGTCCTGTCGGGCTGATGGAACCCAGGTTCTTCAAGGGAATAATTACGAGGTGAGAGAGTACAACTTGTCATCTCACTGGGACTGTTTCTCAAATGTACAGATCACTGCTCGCACGGATTGGTCGGAGTCCACATTGTCCGGCAAATATAGTTCATTGTTAGGCGCACAAAAGGCGATGAAAAAATCCCAGGCTGGCACATTCAATGCGACCGTTGACGCACGGGGAGCAGCGCTCAATGCTGTCTCAAGTCTGGCCGCCGTTGACTTTGCCACACGCGTTCTCCTCCTTGATGCATTCACAAACGGTTCATTCCCATCTATTATCTCCTTCCAAGCCGACTTCCCCTGGTGCCCTGCATCTCTCGGACGCGATGCCCCCTGCGCGCTTCAGGTCCCTCCGCTGAATATCTCGAGCATGTTTTTATACAAGTCGAGCCGGGACTTACAGCAGTACTTTGCCAGCCAACCGGTCAGCGACTTGAACAAACCATTGGTGACTAACGACACGCTGGGCATCATTTCTAATATCGTGCAGAGTGCGTACGCCGCTGTGCGCCTTGATCTCGGAAATCCCAGTCCAAACAACTTTTTGCTCAACACCGCGATGATATCCGAGGCGATCACCGCAACGTTCCCCCAGACATTCCCTGGGCTAGCCAACGAGTCCCTGCTCTATTCACTTCTCGTTAATGACGGGTACGAGGCCCGCGTCGAGGGTTCTTCCGAGATTACCAATCTTACGGGACTGCTGCCGTTGACATTGCCAGGGCCCGCTGTGCTGCAGGGGCTGTATCTTTGTCACTTTCAGAGGGCGAAATCGCTGGGTTCAGCCTTTATCGCTGTTCTGGTCGGGACCCTTAGCATGTTCTCCTCTGGATGGGCTATATTCCTTGCGTTCGCGGCAACCGTGGTAAAGAAACGCGTGCCTAGCAGTCAGTGTTTTGTCTCTATGATGAATCAGTGCTCATGGTTTCGCCCAGAAAATGCTTGCACGGAGCATGCGACTGCCACCAATTTTTACGATGAGCCCATGGAGAAGCATGCATAATAATCGTCATCGCGTGGACTGTAGACCAGAAATATGTGGGCAGAAATATTTATAATGACGGAACAAAGTGAATCTCTATCCAGTTCTTTGACCGATTCCTCAGGGTGGTTGAATAACCCTCCGCAATAATCAGGCCTCAGGTTTGATGTGTCTGAATGCACATATATACCCGTATCTACCACGGGAATTCACCGGCATCATTCACAAATAGACCTTTGATATCGAGAGTAGGGCGATAATCAGATTATTCTCGGTGAGGAGAGCTGGAAAACTTACCAGTTTTTCCATCCTTCCCCAGAAGTGACCACTGAGCCAATATTTCTGCCGCCTGCTCCGCGGTCTTGCCCCCGCTTCTGAATTCATTCAACGCGGTGCTTGTAAACCCAGGCGTCACGCAGTTGACTTTGATACCTTCTGCTTGGAGCTCGTGTGCGAGAGCAATGGTGTACGAGTTCACAGCTGCCTTGCTCGTGTTGTATGCGACGAGCTCATGGAGAAATCCCCGCGGGCTCGCCATCAGGGAGTTCGACGCCATGTCGGTCGAGACGTTGAGGATAACCGAAGGTGCGTCTGGTGTTGACGAAGAACGAAGCAGCGGCAAGAGCGTCGTGGTAGTCTGGATTAGGCCAAAAAAGTTCGGTTCAAATGCCGCCCGCACGACTACAATATCGACGTTCGTGGCTCCTTGGGGCTTGCCGATCTCACCGGTCCCTGACAAATTATCTAGTTCAGAGATAACTAAACCAAAAATAATACACTCTACCAGCGTTATTGACAATCACGTTCAATTGGCCTTCCGCTTTCCTAATCGTAGCTTCGGCCGCTTTGACTGAATTGATATCTGTTACGTCCAGCTGAACATATTTAACATCCAGTTGCTTCTCAGACTTGATTTTGGCCCTACGAATATGTGTGAGCGAGCTAAACTAGTTCAAAGACCAGTCAGACATACACAGCATCTTTCCCTGCTGATTCGTTGCGGGATGCAAGGTACACGATATGCCCTTTTACCGCCAACAGATGAACGAGTTCGTACCCAATTCCGGTATTTGAACCAGTAACGAGGATGACTTTGTTGGACATTCTCGAGGGGAAGTGGAGACAATGGGTTTGAGAATGGAAACTGTATTTATACTAACTGCATGCAACCAAATTTAGGTTGAACCATTAGTAAATCAACTTTTTTCGGTACATGTTACCAAGAAATGCGGCGTTCGACGGTGGTCTCGGATGATGTTCCGAGGTTGACACCGCCAGTGACCGAAACTCAACCGTGGGAAAACTGTCCCGCACATCAGAAGATTCGGGCAGAATGAGAATCTGAAATTTAAGTACCGGAAATTGGCACGAATGGCATCTAGCCTCATAATCTCCATAAAAGGATACAAATCCTCCAAGTTTTGAATTTTGAATGGAGTCATGAACTGATTCAGAGGTATTTCAAGAGCTGTAGTGCTGCGCAGAGGAAACGAAAGACCCGAAGAGCAATACTTTTACCCCCGTCTTCCAATCTCCTTGCAATGTGAGCAATTCCAAGACCGCGAGTCTTGTGCAAAACTGACGGATTGTCTGCATTGAAGTTAGTGTACTATCCCCCCCTAGATCTCGGACACCTAAGGAAAACTGACGCATATCCTTTGACACAGTGGTCCTGGGCTCAAGCTGAGTGGATAGATCGTTGGAAATTTGTCTTTTACTCCGGTCTCACATCTTACTTCATGAGAAACGAGTAAGAATTGAGCAAACAGCATCGTTTTTTCGGAGGTGGTCAGGTGTCCGAGTTCTAGGTAACACGTCAAATTCTGATTTCCAGCCTCATATATGTATAATCACCTTCTTGTTGTGGCACCTCCAAACTTCATGGGGTGGAGCACCTCAACAGGTAATGTAATATGCATAAATAGGAGGTCAAAGCAACCACAGGGTGGTCAACAGGCGGCATGAAATTTCTTGCCATCATTTTTTGCAGTTGCAGATCAATTTGACCGGCATGGCGTGATCTTTCAGTCCATTCTGAAGACTAAAAGACACCTATGGCTCCAAAGTTTTATATAGACACTCTTGTGATGTAAAGATATTTTGTAGATGTGTTCATGAAATAATATGACCCTAAGGAGATGCTGCTGAGCCTCAAAATACACGAAATGAGCGAAAATAACAGGAGTCATCAACTTTTCCTGGCAATATATATCCCAAGGATACAAGATTGCAAGGTTTTTGCACCTTGTAGCTTTAGATCACCTCATAAAGTTTATTTTGAGCCATGAAAGTCACGAAATGGTCCAGTATTGGATGAGAAATGTTTGTGTGTCCGGGACGGTGGGGGGGGGGGGGGATAGTACACCAACACATGTGGTGAAGAATGCACGCATAAATTGGCTAGACAATTGATTTGGTAGTGGAATTCTCATCATGGTGACTACCAGACCCTTTCCAGTTAGCATCGGGAATACCAGGTTTCGCGTCGTTTGGAGTGACAGAAGTCTCGGCGTGTACAACCTGTTCCGAAACCTGTTCTCCGATGACGGGTGCCAAAGTGCTCCGCCGTTCAACGTCCGCAATATGTGGTTCGCCTTGGGGCTCGCTCGCAATTAACTCTTCCAAAGGAGCCGGAGAGACTCGCGCAACCAGTAGATCAACTATTCGAAGATAAGCACGGTCGCAAGCACGATGAAGATTCACCTACTGGTTTGTTCGTCATATGAGGTTGTATCCCTATCTCTCGCACGTCTGACTTCGTCCTGGATCCTACGGGCCTTGCACTCCGCGATCTTGGGTCACGCCTTCTCCCTGACCTCCTCGTAGAAGTCGGTAGGGTCCCTGACTGTCGAAAGATCGTGTGTCAGGCGAACGGTGGTCATTCGGGGCTCGGGCAGTGAAACTAGATCGTCGTCATCCTCATCGTCTTCCTCCTCATACTCGGTGCCAACCTCCCCCCGGGAAGGTCCTCATTGATGGAGTCAGGGAAGAGAGGGGATGATCCGATCCGACTTGCCAAATCCGCTCCGACATGACCTGAAAATCATTCAATTACTTCCAAAAATTTCAACTTCAACTTGAAAATTATTTTTCACATCCACTTCCAACGCCGTCGACACTGCGAAAGGACGGCTTGGACACAAAGATCAGTGTGCGGATTCGCTCCAAGTCAAACAGACTCGAATAATTGTCCATTGAAATACACAATACAGACAGCAAACGATAACGAATAACGGAGGTTATGAGATCTCTACGACGAGCTAACGCCGACGACCGACGTTGGGTAAGAAGTCGCGAGGCGGCATGAGGCGATCTCTTGGAGCTGAGACCTCTTTCAATATCTGTTCAACGATCATGTTCAACTGCCTTGGAAACTGTAAGGAAGAGAGTGTATAAATACCTTGATGTGTGTCCCGAGTTCGTGCACCTGGTGGATGTAGCGCAGGATGGAGAACGTGCAGCCTTTGAGGAAGTCGCACAACATTGCATAGTGCAAGAGGGAGCTGTGGAGGGATGCGTGGCGGTTAGTGGATGCCTCAAGCTGTAAGCTACACAGTTTGGAATCAATATTGCAACCCAAGAGGACAACACAGAAGAATGGCGCACTTAGAGAACACCTCTGCTATGTGAGCATTGAACGCGCAAAGGGCCCCATTCTCGACGGCCTCGAGGTATGTCTTTTTGACGTCGGCCATGGCTTCGACTAGAATACGCGTGAGGCGCTGGAGGGACGCGTAGTGAATAGTTCCGGCCGCACCGACGACCACTGAGGACAACGGTGGCGGCCCAGGGTGTCGAGCTGAGTGCGAGTCCCGAGGCAAGGATCGAAAGAGGCTTCGAGGCTTCAAGGAGGGCGGGCATTGGAATGGTGAACGAAAGCTGGGATACGGGAATGGAGAAACATAGCAGGTTTAAAAGCAGAACTAAAGCGCCGACTTCCTTATGAGGATGGAGAACCATGGACATTGGAGATCAATGGTAAGGGGATCAGCTGCCTTCCATCTATCCGACGCGACGTTCTTCCGCGAAGGTTTTGTAGTCGAGCTCTCTGTTCCGACATTTCTTCTGTCTTTTTTTTGGTTTCGCCAGTCGCGTTGGCGTTATGTAATCGCAACCCTGACCGAACTGGCATATCCCTACGAGGTCTCAAACCCGTCCCTCCTTGCCGATGTTCCGACCTTTCTGTTTTCCCCACATCGTTCCCTCGCATCTAAAGCCGTCCTGCGCACCAGCAATCCGGATACTAGCAAACACATATTAACACGGCCAGCGGTGCAGTCAAGCCTTGTCCGTCAAGGATCTAACAGAGTATTACTTAGCTTGTCACCCACGGTTACACCTCAAACCGAGCGCCAGTTTGCGTTCCAATGCGACGACACGAACGCCGCTCTGACAGAAAGGAGCAACGTGGTAAGGAAAGAAGCGGGGTCACTGCTGCCGTAGCGTAACTTGGCTAGGGATTTTCCCGCCGATCCGCATTTACCTTGCCGCGAACGCACTATCGCGGACGCAGATTTAACCGATGTAGCGCATGCCAGTGCATGGCAGGCCTGTTGGACAGCGTGTGAAATAACGTGGCTAGTGATCGGGTCAAAGTCCGCCCCGGCCCGATCGTCGTCGGGAAACGCGGTAAATCCCAAACTTTTGAACACTACTTTTTCGTATTCGCATTCAATTCCAGAAGTCGGCATCACAAAGACTAATCCTCACACTTTCACCAAAAATAGTCACCTGTCGATCCACTCCAAGCTGGCTCTATAGATTTCAGACTCGACATCACTGTCCATTCAAGACTCCATTGAGATACAGAAGCAGTAAAAACAGTAAAACGATAACGAATAACGAGGAGACAGCATACTCATTTCAGTGTTCTTACGACAAATTAAACCCCGGCGACTGATGTTGGGGAAGGAGCGGTCTGCGTCGCAAGGCGGCGTGAGGTGATCCCGCGGATCTGTGACTCTTTCAATATCTGTTGAGCAACTATGTTCAACTCTGCAGGAAAAGTATGAGCAAGAGAGAATCAACATACCTTGATATGTGTCCCGAGCTCGCGCACATCGTGGATGCAGCGCAGGGCGGAGAACGTGCGGCCCTTGAGAATGTCACAAAACATTTCATACTTAGTGCGAGGGAGCTGCGGAGGGACGCCTGGCGGATGGTGAAAAGTTCGAGCTGTAAGCTACCTAGTCGGACACTCAACACACCAGCTCCGGATAAAAAGTAGTAGGATGGCGCACCTGAAGAATGTCTCCCTGGTGTGAACATCGGACGCAGACAGGGCCCCATTCTCAACCGTCTCGAGATATGTTCTTTCGACGTCGGCCATGGCTTCGGAGAGAACACGCGTAAGGCGCTGGGGGGACGCGTAGTGGAAACTGCCTGCTCCGATCACCAATACACCTCCTGCAACGACCCAGGATGTCAAGACTAGGGAATCCGCAGCAAGGAGTGAGCGGAAGGCTTCAGGGGGGCTAGGCATTTGAAAAGGAATGGCCGCGCTGTAGAACGAGATCTTGGAATATGACGATCAATACTTGATTTTTTGGTTGCTTGTGGTTGTCCAGCCACCGACCAGTCCCCCCAGCACACGTTATTTTAATCTCATGAGCTCCGTCTACCCAGTCGATCAGAATTCGAATGGGACATCTTCTTGTACCTCTCCTGAAGGCCAGACCCCGGATGATCACCTGTGGCGTTTGGATTTACCCTGCACGAGCCAACATGCAGCATCGAAAACAGCATTGCTTCCAAACCCGGAAATTTTTGATGTTTGCACTTCCATGCACAACGTCGGTAACATTTATAGGACCCGCAACTTCGATTTCCCGGGCTACACCTCAGGCTCTACGGGAAGCACTGGGAACCAACGGTTGCTATCCGCGGGAAACCTGTGATCCTGGATGATGCTATAACGTCGACAGTTCTTATTTTGGACGATCGCTTCAAAGGCGCTACGGTCGAAGCATGACATCGTCATGCCATGGTGTGATTGAGAAAAGGATTATCGCCGCGAGATAGACGCGAATGTCAGTTTCTACTAGGTTATTGCAATGATCAATGGGTTGATTACGACTAACGAAATGGCAAAGCACTGTGATGTTTCTGAACACACTTCCGCTGTCGAAACGTTGCCGATTTGTGGAGGTAGCGATTTCTCGCCTCGATGAGGTTGGCAGGAACGTATGATCCGGGAAAAAGAACAGAGCCTCAGTCTTGGGGGGAGTGCGGCATCGAGAGGACTTGCATTGCCATCGAGTGAAGAAAAGCGTGTGAAAGGCAAGCTTGAACAGACACGGAATGATCCGATTCAACTTGCCACCGCTCCGGCCCGGTCCGATCCTTGTTCAATTACTTCCAAAATTCCAACATAGTATTTTTCACGCTCGCTTTCAGCCGTCGACAGTGGGAAAAAGACGACTCCGACTCCCACTTTCATGGCACAAAGTAAGTTGAACCATGTATTGATTTTTCATTGGAATACAGAAGCAGTACAAACAGCACGAAAGCGAAGAGGGTAAACAAAACAATTATTTCCGACGAATTAAAACCCGACGACCGACGTGGGGGAAGAAGTCGGGAGGCGACGCGAGGTGATCTCGCGAAGCTGAGACTCCTTCAATATCTGTTTGGCGATCATGTTCAACCCGGCGGGCAAAGTACGAGCAAGGGAGTCCACATACCTCAATGTGTGTTCCGAGCTCGTAAACTTCGTGGAGGCAGCGCAAAATAGTGAACATGCGGCCTTTGAGGACGTCGCAAAGCATCGCATAATACGAGAGGGAGCTGCGGAGAGATGCCTGACGGATGGTGGATACCTTGAACTGTAAGCTACACCGTTTGGAATAAATACCCCAACCCAGAGAAAAAAAAGTAGAAGGATGGCGCACCTGGAGAATGTCTCCCTGGTGTGAACATCGGACGCGCACAAGGCCCCATTCTCGATGGCCTCGAGGTATAATTTTTTGACGTCGGCCATTTTGTCGACGAGAACACGCGTGAGGCGCTGGGGGGACGCGTAGTGGATAGTCCCGGCCGCACCGATGAGTACTGGAAGGGCTACAGCTACAGCCCAGGGTGTCGGACTGAGTGGAAGCCCTGAGGCAAGGAGGGAAAGAGGCTTAGAGGCTTCAGGAAGCGTAGGCATCGGAACGGTGAACAAAATCTGGAATATGGGATTGAAAATATAGGCAGGCTTTAAAAGCAAATTAAGCGCCAACTTCCTTATGAGGATAAAGAACCATGGACATTGGAGATCGGAGATCGGAGATCGATCGCAAGGGTGGACGACCGGATTCGGTAGTCTCCCCTAGGCAGACGCTGCAACAGATTTGAGCTCGTACCTCGCTTGTTGAACGGATTCGGACATTATGGCCCAGGTAGATGGCACATCGGACGCCTCTCCCAGGAATCCTCCTGATCCGGCGGGCCCAGCGCCCCACTATCCGAAATTTCTACGACAGACTCCAAAGATCTGTCTATCATCGTCCGCCCGTCGAACTCGTTCCCTGGCCGGGGCGGTCTGCGTCTTTGCAGCAGGTTAATGAGCTCGAACGCTCATGGGGCTCCTAATTCGAAGCCTACACTACGCGATCTGATTCTTGTGTCGAATTCCCGCCAAGATTCAGTCTTCCACCAGAAAACAGCTTACTGGATAAATCGGTCAGCGGACAGCAGCGTGGGGCCATCGTGAGCGCTCACCGATATAGATCGGCTACAGAAAGGTTCATACGTGTGTGTGGTATGGGAACTAGGGACGAGGGTTTGGTTGCATTTCAGCCTGATTATATACCCCGTCGTCCGCCCTGCGCTGTGGTGCAATGTAGCGCGCTGTAACAAGCTGTAAGAGCGCACTGTATCTGGGCGGGCGGGCGGTAGGAGGCCGCGTTGGTTTAAAAGGAGAGTCCTGAGTAAGGCACATCGCAGTTATCCTTCTGTTGTCGGCTCAAAAAGAATTACTACTGAACCCGTGGTCCATGAGTCTTCAGATTGCATTTCTCCGAACCTGCACAGCCACAGCTTTGAATGCCAGGTCAGTACCGTAAACAAGCGCTAGCTGTTCATTCTATCGGGCTGTAGGCAGCGCCTTCTAGCATCGCCCACCCCTTAAAGTTCGAGATGGATGGTTCCTTAATTTCTTTTAACACTTAGAAGACCCAAAAGTCGAGGCAGAGCTTGCATGAAGCCTGAAGAAAGGCAATCCGACTCAGCGAAACTCAATATATTGCAGTGAAGTTGCCAGCATCGAGTAAATACAGAAGTTAAAAATCGACGGAAAGAACCGGAGTACCGAGGAGCTGTTGGATGCGAATACTGTCTTTCGTATCTCCGTAACACGTTCCCAAAACTCTGCCTTGGATCCTTCCGTCAACGGTCGATAAAGAATTGATGAATTCTTGTCACTCGCCGGGCGAATTAGGAAGCGCTCAAAATAAACAAAAGCTGTTTTTACACCTAATCGATCTTGCCCGAGATTTGATGACAAAGACATACCAGGTCATGCGGGATCTATCCAGACAGCTCCCAGAACTCCATGCATCAGTTTCAGTCTGACCTGTGCGTCTAGTGGGCGTGTGGTTCTGATTGAAAGTTCCAGAGCGAATCTCGTTTCTCTATATAAACTGGACGATTTCGCTGAATCGTTAATGCATAGTCTCACTTGTAGTCAGACTCCACGAGATTTATGACAGTTGATAAATCTTTTACTGTAGCATTTCGTTCAATTCGTTTGGCCTGTGACCTGTGACACCTAAAACCGAACTTAGGTTTTCGTGGATCGGCCTTGGGGACCGTGACACGAGAAAAAAAAAATTGTGTTTTTGTCGAGAAAACCCAAATTCAGTCCCTAGACCTACCCAAACTGCGTTGAGTGGGAGAGAGAGCGGGATTTATTCCCGATCCCGATCATGTCAACGAACAACATGGCAGTTTGATGTCAGTCGTGTGAGCCCCACAGCAATAAACACTCCGAGGCACCCCTGGAGAAGAAAAAATGTGTTTTTTGCCTCATTTTACGTGTTTTTGTGACTTTTTTGCAAGTTCGTGGTCGGCCTCGGTGACCCGTGACATCCACGAAAATATTCGTGGATTTGGGGGCCTGTGTCCCATGACCACCGAACTGAATAAAATTCTACAGTATATAGAGTCTGATTTCGTGGGCAGGTCTGATCATGGACCTCGGTTTATGATGGACACGTGATCACTTCCCACGCCCAAATTCGGACAATCTCGTCTCACCGGAACGTTGGGCACTTGCATAATTCCTGAATGCATTCAGACGGAATTTCGGATTGATTTTCCCCTTTCAACGAAATAAATTGGATCCGAGATGCATACGAGAGGCCCTGTTTATGTATGTGGCTTGAAATGGCGATGATACACCGAGAAGCACCTCAAAATGTCGGAGAACTTTGTGGGACCTACTGATGGCTTTTAATAGACTTTCTATGTAGTCGGAATGGCTTATAGGCCGTTGCAAGTAGCCAAATTCTGAGGCTCGACCCGATTTGGACGTGAGAACTGGTCACGTTCCCCATCAAAAACCGAGGTCCATGATTAGACTTGCCAACAGATTCAGACTAGTTAATGCACACAACCCAACCAAATGAACGCTCAAACATTGGACACCCTCATCTCTAAAAACGAGACAGAAGACGTTATGAATGACGGGTCCATTCGCCCCATTGGGCCAGTTGTACTTCTTCCGTGAGGGCCCACGGCATGTTGTCACCGAGGTCTATCTATATCATCTCGAGACCTTGGAAACCGTTTGCCGTTGGATTGCACGTATTGAACATGTTCTTGCGGATATGAAAATTCCCATTTCTGAAGACATCGAGCTCTTCGCCGAGTTCGAAGGATAAGATTGTGCCTATTATTTTGTGGACCATGCAACTTATGTGCAATTTTGGCTTGATAAATCTGACACGGAGAAGCTGGACCTTTCGCATGTTGCATCAACTCAGTGTGTTCAATCTGCGATCCAACCAAATGGCTTCATTGGTGTCCACTTTCTCTCATAGATTGTGCTAGAAGAGTTGTACTGGGCCCACGTCGAACATTTTTTCCTATGCACTTGTATGCTCTCCCAATTCAAAAACTCGGAAGAAATTATAGCGATTTTCTCCCACGGTTTATGTGGTGAGTTGTTCAAGCTCCTTCAGGGAGGCTAGGCATTTGAAAGGATGACTGTTTTGGTGACCAAAGTCCTGGAGATGGGATTGAAGAAACATAGGCACCTCAGGCTTTATTTAAGTAAACGATCTCATAAGCGCCAGTGACACTGAAAAAATAAACTCCCTTGACACCGTCTATAGTTGCTTAGGCTGTGCTACACCGCTACTAGGATGGTGCTGCACCCATTAGGTCCAACAGCTTCCAATCGAATCTTCCCTCAACAGGATTTTCGACATACTCTTCACTGACCTTCCAGACTTGCGCACCCAAATGATAGAACTTTCAACACGGAGTTTCTGAACGCCATCATTTTTCTGAGGAAGACTATCGCACTACTGCAAAATATGTGTTTGAGGTCCTGGAGTTGTTTGACAAAGTTCCTGTGTTCTGTTTGAACGAGGCTAACCCATGTTGATGTGCTAACCTTTTATTTGCTTCTCTATGTTTGTTTAGCTCTACCGCGGTGAGAATTCCATGAGTCCGCTTGACCGTGAGGTGGGCTGAAGGGACTTCGAGGGCCCAGGGACGAAGATGTAGAGCCGGAACCCAGTGTTCATGAGTTGAACCGTGTGTGTATCCCTGCATATCTACCTTTCGAGCAGCATGGTCCCAAGATTAGGTGTCCTCCATCGGACCTGATCCCGGAATGTTGCACGATGTCCACTCGCACAGTCCAGAACCACCTCTCTTGTCTGGGAGGTGCAGCTCCAAGATTAGATTACTTTCGACCCCAGAAACTTGGAGAAATAATGGTGATAGTGCATCTAGACAATCAATTGCGAGGGCTGAATCGGTAGCGGGGGCTGGGGGTCGGTGGGCAAAAGGGCGAGTCTCAGTTAGGCGAGAAGGAAGAAGACTCTGAGAGCATGAGATGAGTCCGCCAGCCACAATATATAGACAAACAGAAACGGGGGGGACCGAGGAAAATCCTGTCGCTTGTTGACTGCAGAGTCGTGGACAGGGACATTGTGATCTCCAGTACTTTATTTATTCGCAGGCACAGATATACCCCAAGATAACCCGTGCTGCGGAGACAGGTTGGTAGTTGGACAACCACAAACAACCAAGAAATCAAGCATTGTTCGAGCGCCAGTCAGTTGAAGCATCGTGCGATTGAGACAAGGATCATCGCCGCGTGGTAGACGTGAATTCCAGTTTCTGCACGGCGGATTCAATACGTAGTCGTGCGGGTTGAGGCGGGTTGGTTGCGACCTGAGATGGCAAAGCATGCTGTCTCTGAATACATATGTTCCGTTAACTTGTAATTTGTTGCAGACTTGTACTTGGACGCCTTTCTGCGCAGCTGCGCAGCGCTCTCCCGCAGTTCATTCAAGCTTATCGCCGTGCCGGTAGCGATTGCCCGGTAAGATAGTCGACTACCCGCGAGTCCGGCCGGAACGGCAGACGCTGGTGGCTGACAGAAACAAAGGTCAAAAAAAAGGCAGCACCAACAGGTCACAGCACGTGGACAACCCAGTTTGTTACGGGGAAGACACGGGATGATCCGATCCAACTTGCCAAATCCGCTCCGACGCGACTCAATTACTTTCGAAAATTTCAACTTCAACTTGAAAATTATTTTCCACATCCACTTCCAGCACCGTCGACTGGGAAAAGACGGCTCGGACACAAAGATCAGTGTCCCCCGCTGATTCGCTCCAAGTCAAACAGATTCGAGACTCGACATAACTGTCCATTGGAATACACAAGCAATACAGACAGCAAAACGATAACGAACAGAGGCTATGATATTTCTACGACGAGCTAACACCGACAACCGGCGTTGGGTTAGAAATCACGACGCGACGCGAGGCGATCTCGCGGAGCTGAGACTCTTTCAATATCTGTTCAGCGATCATGTTCAGCTGCCTTGGGAAAACTGCAAGGAGAGTGTGTATAAATACCTCGATGTGTGTCCCGAGTTCGTGCACCTGGTGGATGCAGCGCAGGATGGAGAACGTGCGGCCTTTGAGGAAGTCGCACAACATTGCATAGTGCGAGAGGGAGCTGTGGAGGGATGCGTGGCGGGTAGTGGATACCTCGAGCTGTAAGCTGCCCAGTCGGACACTCAACACACCGACCGCGAAAGAAAAGTAGAGAGATGACACACCTAGAGAACGCCTCTGCTGTGTGAACATCGGACGCGCACAAGGCCCCGTTCTCGACGGCCTCGAGGTATGTCTTTTTGACGTCGGCCATAGCTTCGACTAGAATGCGCGTGAGGCGCTGGGGGGACGCGTAGTGGATGGTCCCGGCCACGCCGATGAGCACCAAGAGGGCAACGATTACGGCCCAGGGTGTCGAGTTGAGTGAGAGTCCCGAGGCAAGGATCGAAAGAGGCTTGGAGGCGTCAGGGAGGGTAGGCATTGGCACAGTGAACGAAATCTGGGATATGGGATTGAAGAAACATAGCCAGATTATAAGGCAGGAAGTTAAGCGCCAACTTCCAAGTTTGGACCCGTAGATGGTTTCGTTTCGGATCCGGAGAAATCGCTATGGAGACGGAAGTGACTTGGGCCACAGAAATCAAAAAATCACCCACCTCCATCGTTATACTGGTGCTCCCGGAGCTATATAGACACATTACGGTTAATTGAAAATTGGGACAAGACGTGCATGATTACCCCGCAATTGAGGCACGAGCCGAGAGGCAGAACTGTCCAGCTTGGCAGGTGGCTTAATTCGGAAGTGATTAGTCCGGCCCCAGTTTCGAGTGAGATTGCCTGAGATTGCCCCGGACACCGGACAGAGATAAGCAGCAAGTGAGCGCGAGTACAAGGCAAGGCGGTGTAACGAGTTGCGAGAACGGTTGCTACGCAGATTGAAGAACAGAAATACCGAATTAGATGCACGATGAGTAGGAACCAGAGTAAAAAAGTCATGAAACCAAGGCGTAGATATTATTTTGTGGTCTGTGTTCAAAAGCATTTTGTGGACGGAACGGTGCTCCTGTTGACGGAAAGTTTACGGAAAGCGGAAAAGACCGGATAGTCCTCGACAGTCCTCGTGTTGGGATCTGCGTGGCGGCTCAACAAACCGACCTTAATATCTCCGTATAGAATTACTGCGGCTCTGAGGACGCCCTAAAACGCTGGGAACGAGACTATTAGTATTGGACCTGGCGATATGAGCGGGGTTTAAACCGCTCGGGATCTCGGAATAAACCACACATTGATAGTTACATCTGCACTGATGGGAGCAGCGCTTGTCGGTTCTGCCTGTTCTGCCATACCATTAAAAGAACGATCAAACTGCCCTTTTTGTGAGGGACATTCTACATCGCGAAAAAGGGAATGCTGTAGACTGAGTGATGGATAAGAAGAAGCAGGATGATCCTGAGACCTCCATGGTAACTCGCCGGGATTTACCTCCATGGTAACTCGCCGAGATTTACCTCCATGGTAACTCGTCGAGATTTCCTCCATAGTAACCTATGGTAACACGCCGAGATATTCCTCCGTTCCCCTGCAGCGAAAGGCTCCTCAGATTTTTGACGACTGATGACTGGAGAAGATCAAGAATGCATGCGTGCTCAGCGGAAACAAGATTAGATCGCGGCACGCCGTTATTTTGAGCAGTTCAGACGAAGCCGTGAACAGTTGGGGACATGGGCTAGCGCTGAGAGGGGCTGAGAGAAAGGAGATCGTGGTATGTAAGAAAGAAGCTGTTGGACAGCGTGGGAGATAATGTAGGTTGTGTGTTGCGATGAACGTCGCCTCTCTGCTGCAGGACTCGCCCTCAGACCGCCGCCCCCCAAAGCAAGACCCTCTGCGCTGGCCCCAGCAATCCACCCAGCCCCAGTCCACCCAGCCTCCGCCCGCGCAACCCCCGCAACAAAAGGCCTCATGGCCGCCCCCGCAGCCTCCTTATGGCCAGCCATATCGCGAGCTCTACCGCGAGCCCTACCCGCGCCAGCCACCCACCACCTCGCCCCATCCAAGACAGCCTCCCCCACCGAGTAATCCCGCTTCCAATGCCCCGTACATGCCTCCGCGGCAGCAGCCCCCGCTCTACCCGTCCCCACCCCCCGGCCCGCCCGGCCCCGCAGCTCAGCCATACTCTGAGCCCTCGCCGATGTACGCGCCCATGGGCGCCCTCCGCCGCGAGCGAGACCCCCGCGACGTCCGTGACCGCGATCCTCGTGAGCGAGACCCGCGCGATGTGCGCGAGCGCGATCCCCGCGACGTCCGCGAGCGCGAACGGGACAGCCGCGAGTTCGCGCCGCACTCGCCGCACCCCTCGCTTGCGTGGCAGGGCCCACCACCCCCGCAGGCGCAGGCGCAACAGCAGCAGGGCCCGCCCCCGGCCGCGCGCCAGGACCCCGGGGCGCGCACCTTCCAGGGGCAGTTCCACACGTCCTTCGTCCCGGTGCGGGAGGCGTCCCCGCCCCTGCCGCCCCTCCCCCCGCTGCCCATGCCGCCCGTGCCCCCCGGCGCGCGCTCCGGCTCTTCGAAGGGCAAGCGCGAGCGGGAGAGAGATCGGGAGCGCGAACGGGATGCGAGGGAGAGGGATACCAGGGAGCGCGAGAGGGAGCCGTACAACTGGGGCGTCCCCGGCGCACCACCGGGCATGCCCGACGCCGAGTGGGATGCAGTCAATGGCCCGCCGGTGCAGACTCCCGCACCGCCGCCCGCGCCGAGGGAGCCGCCTGAGCGCGTCTTCCGCGCGAAGCGGAGCGTGAGCCTGGGGAGCTACGTGTACCCTGCGAGCCCGTTTCCGTATGCTTTTCCGGCTGAGTTGGCTGATGTACCCGCCTCTACGGTTGGAAAGCCCCTCGAGGATAAGACTACTGGTACTTCAACTCCAAATCCCACCACTACCGCTACAAAGGACAAGCCGGACGCGACCTCGGACGCCCCCGCTACGTCAGAACCAGACGACCCCGAGCTCCTCGCGCTCGAAACGCGCGCCACGCTCCTCTTCCCCGCCGCCCACCTCCCCTTGGGCCGGCCGAAGCAGGTGCGCCTGTGGGGCGGGGGCGTACGTGCGTCGGCGCCCTCTTCTTCGGTGTCGTCTTCGCCCCTGCGCGATGGCGGCGGGAGACACTCGCGCCATCCCAGCCAAGCGGCCACCTCGCCGCTGCGGCACTCCCACACCGCTCTGCCCCATTCACAGCAGCGTGGAGAAGCCGCGGGCGAGCCCCAGCAGCAGAGGCGGATCTACACCGATGACTCGGACCCGCTCTGCGCGGCCGTGCATGCAGGCTTCGTGCGGTGGAGCGCGCTCGGGAAGGCGCAGAGGGAGGGAAGGGATGTAAGGGTTGAGGTGCGGGTTGTGCGGGTATTGGGCGCGGCCGGTAAGGGTGAGTTGGGCAAGGAGGGAAGCGGGGCGGGTGAGAGTGGGGGTACGGGGAAGGAGGTCGGTGGGGGTGAGTTTCCCTCTCTTTTCCTTTCCTGTCCTTTCATGCTGTTTTTGTCTTGGGGCGAAGCCGTGTGCTGATTGAACGCGGGTGTGATTGTAGGGCCGACTGCGACTGTTTCGCCCGCGAAAGACAAAGACGCCGCCGGCGCCGCCAAAGAAAAAGCCCAGGAAAAATCTCAAGAAGCGGGAGCGGGGGGAGGCGGCGCGATCGAGGCGGTCGGCCGCTTCGTCGGCGGGTGGGGGGCACGGTGCGTGCGGGGGTGGACGGATTTGATTCCTCCCTCTCCTCCGGCTGCTGCTGCACCTTCTCTGCTTTTGGAGAGGGCGGAAAAGGAGAAGGAGAAAGCGAAGGAGAGGGCGGTGAAAGCCGAGAAAGACGCGAAGGAGAAGGATGGGAAGGAGAAGGAAGACGGCGCGGAGGAGGGCGAGATCCCGGACGAGCAGGAGGCCGAGCCCGAGCAGGTGAAGCGCGAGCCGGAGCCCATGGCCGTCCCCGCGGCGGCTTCTGTGTCGCTGGAGTATGCGGCGCTCAAGGAACGCGCCGGCGAGAAATCCGACAAGAAGAAAGAAAAAGAGAAGAAGGAGAAGACCAAACTCGAGCCCGCGCAGGACCGGGAGCTCGCGCTCGAGAAGGAGAAGGAAGATGAGAAAGACGACCCCTTGGACGACGGGCGCAGCCTTTTGAGCGCGGGGTGGGGCGCGGGGCACGCGGGGAGCGCGTTTGAGGTGCTGGGGGTGTGGGTTGAGGGGGGACGGGGTGGGGTGAGTTGGTTTTTCGTTGTTTCTGTTCTATTCTACTTTATTTTCGTGTGCTGACGCGTCTTTGGCAGCACCCCGCCCACGCGCGCACGCGTCCAAATCGAGCACAGCGCCTCGCGGAGTATGCAGCCAGGCGAGCGGAGCTGGGGTGTCTTCCTCCCTCTGTGTCATTATCATTATCCTTCTCTCCACCCTCTGCCACCGCCGTATCCCTCCCTTCCCCTTCACCCGAGTCGAACGACCGCGCAGCCACCCCGCCACCCCGCCTCCGCGCCTGCGCCACCGCGCTCTGCCCCGCGCGCGTGGGCGCCGCGCTGGTGCTGGGCAAGCGCCGCACGCGGCCGTGGGAGCACCCGCCACGGAGCCGGGGCGCGGGCGCGAATGGGAGCGTGCTGGGGGTTGTTTGGGAGGTGGCGGAGGAGTCCGCGTTGCACGAAGGCGCCCGGGACGGGGACGCGGATATGGACGGTGGGTGTAAGAATAGGGAGACGTGCGCGTGCCTCGCTGCTCTTGGCGCGGATAAGGAGGCGTTGAAGGGACGGGTCGTGCTTTGTCGGTTTGGGGCGGGGGAGAGGGGGTGCGTTGTTTTGCCTTGATCGTTATTTTGGTGAGCTGACGATTGGGCTGTAGGTTCAAATACGACGCGGACGTGGTGCGGGGGGGTGCTTTTCCCTGTGCCCGAGCCTGTCACAGATGCGGAGGATACGGTCGTCGCAGATGCGATGGATGTAGATGGGGATGGGGATGTAAAAGCCAAAGCAAACGGTGCAAGTGGAGGCGGACACGGAGACGATGAGCGCGAGGACGGAAGTGAGAGGGAGGAGGCGGGGCCGCCACGGAAGAGGCGGAGGGTGAGCGGGCTAGAGGAGGTGTATGCCGCTGCCCTTGGGGAGGGCCCGGACACGAGTGTGCGTGAGGAGGACGAGAAGATGGTGGTGGAGGAGGAGGGAACACCGACACCGAAAGAGCAAGACGAGCCGATTGTGGAGAAGGAAGCGGAGGAGCCCCTCAAAACCAGAACAAACGGCGTCGAAAACGAGAAGGAGAAAACGACCGTCAAAAAAACCCGCAGAGATCATCAAGCCGCGCGACGTGCACTTTGCTATGAAGGACGGCCGGGTGCTCGTCTTTTCGACTTCGCCTCCTGCGGTTCCTCCGTTCGACGTTCCTACTGAAACTGCTTCTGCGCCCTTGGGCTCCAATTCAGACGTAAGCGAACAGCTGCGGTGGGACGTCGCGCGCGTGGGGAAGGATGGGACGCGGGAAGTGCTGTATCGAGGGCTTGGGGCGGATGAGGTGCATCTTGAGGAGGGCGGGATGAAATTCCGTGTGGCGTCTCCTCTAACGGAGGCAAAGGATGCAGACGATGTGGGTGGGGCCACTATTCCACTAAACGAGGCCACAAAAGCGCTGTGGGGCGAGCGTGTCGACGTCGTGCTGTGGCGATATGCGTCGTGAATCGCGATGCGCGTGTAAATGTAGTTGGTCGGTTAGTTGCGTTGTGCTGTTTTAGTTTGGTTTAGTTTCTTGTCGTTTGCTCGTCCCTTGCGCTTGGAACTGATTACCTCCACTACCTGTCCACAACAGCCCACACTTGTCCACATTTCTGATCACTTGATACTTCCCGGCGTCCCAGTCACTTCCATTTTTGGATGAGCATCGACGTCACGTCAAAGATCCGATATCGGCGTTTCCAAATTTAGCCGGTCGTCGATCATGATCGGCGTCTGAGATAAGATAATGACAGCATATTCTAGATTAGATTACCGAGGGCGGCCACTGGGCCAGTAATCGGATTAGCTCTGGCTTACGGGTCAAAGCTTTTGCCAATGCTTTTGCTACTTTTTGGCGCCTTGAATATGCTGAGCGCTTAAATCAATCCAACGTTGACACAGAACAACTTACACGTTTGTTCTCATGTGGCAGGGCTCACCTTGTTGGTGGCTCCTCTCTATGGTTTCCGTGGCGTTTCTCTGGCTGGCTTCCTGTGATTGGGAAAACTTGTCTGCGATCCCTGCGCGTCTCGCATGTTGCTATCCTAAATATTACAAGAGTGTGGGGGCCGCTTTGCAGCCCCCCACTTCGGTCGAGGTAACTGATACTGCGGTTGCTCGGCAAGTGATGCCAGAGTTAATGACAGGTGGCAGAGTTTTAAATGGCTTCAGACAGACAGACACACATAATTTTAATAAAGGGGTGACTTCGTTGCGCACACTCTTCAACTGGAGGGCTGCAGACGCGTCAACGGCGAAGCGCTTATTTTGTACCGTGGCTCCCTTTAAAGGTGGAAGCTCATCAAGTTGCTTCCCAGTATCAATTCGCGCCCACTGCCTGCACTTATTATAGGCGGATGATACAGCGGCAGCAGCAGTACGCATTCCGAGATTAGGTTGACGGTTAGTGCTCAAGGCGGTTGAATTGAGCTCACTGAGTCAGGTGTTCCGGCTTTGTGTGAATGGCTGTAGAAATGACGATGACATTCCACTTCCACCCGTTACGGTCGGGCATCAGGGTGTCGTGTGAATACTGGGACTAACCAGCTGCCAGTGCGGGCGCTTGTGGCCGGCGATTTGGACTCGGAGCCAAACTGGACTCGCTTGGAGCCCCATTGGTAACAGCCACATGTTACGCTCATCGGTCGGCGGGATGCGTACCTAGCAGGACCCCCGATAATAGGTGTAAAGGCCTGGTTGCTGCGCGGACAAAATTTTGGGATTTTGACCCCGAAACCTGGGTCTGCCGTGGACAAAAATTGACCCTTGGCGGCCAAAACTCCAAGTCCCGGCGCGAAACACTTTTAAACGCCCAATCGACGATGACAGAGACCGGCTTTCTGACCGATCCCAGTACATCTATAGCTACCAAGGCTGTGTGTTCCATTCGATTTCTGATCGACCTTCGATTTTTCCGCTTGCCCAAGGCAGTGTTTCCTTTCTTGGCGCCAACCCATTGCCAGCTATAAAATGGAGCAGTTCTATATTCCAGATATCCAAAGACAGCCATTTCCAAATGCCTAGCCTCCCTGAAGCCTCTCTCTCGATCATCTCCGATCTCCCCGTTAACTCGACACCCTGGGCCGTTGGCGGAGGCCTCTCGCTGATGATTGGGGCAGCATACTACGCGTCCCCCCAGGGTCTCACACGTGTTCTTGTCGACGCCATGGCCGACGTTAAAAAAAAGTATCTCGAAGCCGTCGAGAATGGGGCCCTGTGCGCGTCCGACGCTCACACCGCGGCAACGTTCTCCAGGTGCGCCATTCCTTTAGTTCGTTACTTTGCGTTGGTGTTAATTTCAAACTGCGTAGCTTACAGCTCGAGGTATCTACCATCCGCAAGGCGTCCCTCCACAGCTCTCTCTTGCACTATGCAATGTTGTGCGACTTCCTCAAAGGCCGCACGTTCACCGTCCTGCGCTGCCTCCATAAGGTTCGCGAGCTCGAGACGCACATCGAGGTATGTAAACTCTCGCTTGCTCGTCCTTTGCTCGCCGAGTTGAACATGACCACCGAACAGATATTGAAGGAATCCCGCCTCGCGCCTTCCTGAACGTCGGTCCCCGGGTTTTAATTCGTCGTAAATTCTGTATTGACTACACTGTCCCTCGTTGTTCGTTATCGCTTTGATGTCTGGTTCTGTATTGCAATGGACAGATATGTTGAGTTCTGGAATCCGGTTTGGCTCGGGTGAGTCGGCGGGGATCTTTGTTGCGTGAAAGTAAGATTCCGAGGAGTAGTCCATGTGTGATGGGCCATGGCGACGACGTGCACGTGGAAATTGAATACGAAATTAATATTCAAATTAGAATTTTTTAGAAGCAGTAACCCTGTGCCCGAGCCTGTTACAGATGCGGAGGATACAGTCGTCACAGATGCGATGGATGTAGATGGGGATGGGAATGTAAAAGCCAAAGCAAACGGTGCAAGTGGAGGCGGACACGGAGACGATGAGCGCGAGGACGAAAGTTAGAGGGAGGAGGCGGGGCCGCCACGGAAGAGACGGAGGGTGAGTGGAATATAGGAGGTGTATGCCGCTGCCTTTGGAGAGGGCCCGGACGCGAGCGTGCGTGAAGAGAACGAGAAGATGGTGGTGGAGGGGGACATCGACACCGAAAGAGCAAGATGAGCCGATTGTGGAGAAGGAAACGGAGGAACCCCTCAAAACCAGAACAAACGGCGTCGAAAATGAGAAGGAGAGAGATCATCAAGCCGCGCGACGTGCACTTTGCTATGAAGGACGGCCGGGTGCTCGTCTTTTCGCCTTCGCCTCCTGCGGTTCCTCCGTTCGACGTTCCTACTGAAACTGCTTCTGCGCCCTTGGGCTCCAACTCAGACGTGAGCGAGCAGCTGCGGTGGGATGTCGCGCGCGTGGGGAAGGATGGGACGCGGGAGGTGCTGTATCGAGGGCTTGGGGCGGATGAGGTGCATCTTGAGGAGGGCGGGGTGAAGTTCCGTGTGGCGTCCTCTCCTTTAACGGAGGCAAAGGATGCGGGCGATGTGGGTAGGGCGACTATTCCACTGAACGAGGCCACAAAAGCGCCGTGGGGCGAGCGTGTCGACGTTGTGCTGTGGCGATATGCGTCGTGAACCGCGATGCGCGTGTACGTAGTTGGTCAGCTAATTGTGCTGTGCTGTTTTAGTTTCTTAGCTTGTTGTGTTCGTGCTCGTCCCTTGCGCTTGGAATTGATTAGCTCCACCACTTGTCCACACTTGTCCACATTTCTGACTCACGAGGATCGGCGTTTCCAAATTTAGCCAATCGCCGATCATGATCAGTGCCTTGGAAAGATAAGATAATGCTAAATACTATTTAGATTAGATTAGATTACTGAGACAGCTGAGGACGGCCAACAATCGCGTCTCGTGCTAGGCAGAAGTGATAACCAGCTACGCGTCAAATGTTGCGCTTTGCTCCTTTTTGGTGCCTTGACTATCCTGAGCGCTAAGGTGAATCCAATGTTGACACAGAACCTTTAACTTACCCAAGCCGTTGTTCTCGATCTCTTTGCATGTTGCAGAGCTCACCTTGTTCTAGCAGGTCTATCCTTTCTGTGGCTTTCGTGGAGTTCTCTGCCACTTTTTTTCTTACTGCGATTGGGAAATCTTGTTCGTGAGTTTCTTTCGCGTCTCGCGTTGGACTGCTGCAGATGCGTCAAGAGCGGAGCACTTATTTTCGGCCTCGGTTCCTTTTGATGTTGGAAGTTGCTTCCAGGCATTAATTCGCGTCCATTGCTTGCATATATTAGAGCCTACTACAGTGGATGACGTGGCGGCAGCAGTACACAGTCCGAGATTAGATTGACGGTTGGTGCTCAATGCTGTTGTATTGGACACACTAATAGAACTCCGCGGTCGGGGCACTCGGACTTCGCGCGAATGGCTGTTAAAATGACGATGTCATTGCACTTTGACCTGTGTCAGGGTCGGGCATCAGGGCATCGTGTGAATGAGTGCTGTTTCCATCGAAAATTAGCAAGGAAGAACTCGAGAAACCCGGCGCCGTGATTTGGGGGTCGTGTAAATTCTTCGTCGACAAAATCAGGCTTATAATGCCCCTCAATTAGTCAACGACGTTGACTTTCAGTCGTGCTGCAACTATCGAAGTTTCCCGTCAGCGTGTTTAGAAGAGGTGAAACAAGAAGCTATCGAGCCCTCAAGATCGTCCTTCATGAATTTGTCATGAATAATCCACAGAACAACTCTACGATCACAGTGGTGTCTAGTTTGATTACCGTATTCACAGCGGTTCCGATGATTTCCCCGCAACTGTCTGACTTCTCGGGGTGTCTGGTCATTGTACATCTAGGCACATCCCTGTTCTCCACAACCCAGCATCATGATTCACAATACCTCGTTTACATAAAAATAAAAACCACAACTAGAAAAACGAGATAATGTTTTACGAATACAGTGACAAACCGGGAAGCGAAACGTAACTAGGAAGCGAAACACTGCATTGTTCCACCAATTCGGGCTATGTTGAGAATCCTGAATTTTAGTAGATGAATCTACAATATATGAAGTCGTATTGCGCAAAAGGCTTTGGCTCAGAACCCCCTGTAGAGCCCGTGCTATTCAAGTCTTTTGAGATCAGTATTTCTCACTGTTAGGCGGTGGTCTGACATTTCATGTGCCCACGAGAGGTATAAGGCAAACCTGGACTCTGAAACAGTGTTTTTCAGGTCGCAGATGCAAAATATCCATACACCGGATTGCCAAGTTCTGTGGCTACCGTGTACAAGCGTGTTTGCGACCGTTTCGCTTCCTTGTTATTTACTCACATTTGGTCTCTAAAAAACATCAACATCGTTCTCTACAACGACGGCACCAAACTACCCAAAGTTTCATCTCAGTGGGAAGCTAGGATGCCCTTCCACAAGCACAGCACAAAACATTGACCAATTGGGGCAATATTGCATGCATAATCACGGGTCAAAGCCGACCGTTTCGCTTCGCGGTTTGTCACTGTAGTACATGGTTCTGCTAGCTGCGAATAAAAATGAAAAAATAAATTTCTGTTGGGTATGCCTCGGACAATCATTTGGGCACAGGGAGAATGAATGTAATGGGGTGAAAAATTCGATGGGTAGCTAGTTAGAGCGACCGAACACAACGCCCCCACCCTAAATCCAACTCGGAGGCTAAAGCTGTTCATTCCGAAAGGGGTTCCCGGAATGCGTGGGAAGGGAGGGAGATCAAAAATATATTACGATGCTTCTGAAGCTCGAACCTGGAAGAAACCTCGAATGCAATCATCGGGCGGAACATTTGGAATGCATTCTGTGACGCATTTACGCGATTTTGTTTTTCCCAGGCTCTGCCCGCAGCTGTTCTGGTGTTGCTTAAAAGCTGGCCATGTTTTCTCAGTCCCATATTCCATACTTCTTTGAACGATTCGGACGCGGCTGTTTTCTTTCAAATGCCTGCTGTTGCTGAAGCCTCCAAGCCCCTCTCGATCCTCGCCTCGGGACTCCCAGCTGACTGGACACCCTGGCTCGTCGCCAGCATCTCGCTGATTGGGGGTGTAGGATGTATCCAATACACTTCCCCCCAACGCCTCACTTGTGTTCTCCTCGACCAAATGGCCCGCCTCAAAAGAAATCACCTTGCGGGCATCGAGAGCGGGACCCTGTCTGCATGTGATGTCCACGTAGCAGAGACCTTGGCTACGTAGGCTTTCCATTTTCTTTCTCCGAGTCGGAATGCTTATGACAGACTCGGTAGTTTACAGCTCAAAGTGTCCGACATCCGCGAGGCGTCCTTGCACAGCTCCCTCTCCAATTATGCGATGCTCTGCGACATCCTCATAGGCCGCACATTCACCATCCTGCATTGCATCCACGAGATTCACGCGCTCGAGACACACATTGAGGTAAACTATATCTGCTCGTCCTCTGCCCGTGTAGTTGATCATGGTCACCGAGTAGATATTGAAGGAATCTCACGTTCGTGAGATCATCTCGCGCCGCCTGGCGACAGAGACCGTCCATTCGTCGGCATCTGTTGCCGGGTTTTAACTCATCGCGGAATTCACTGCGTTCAGACCCTCCCTGCACAGAGGCTTAGTTCAGGTACCTATGCAGACCTCTACAGATTGCTCTGTGTAGGTGGCTGGACAGGCTCTGTGTAGCTCTGTATAGCTCTGGGCAGGTCAGTGTATGTCAGTGCATGTCAGCGTAGGTCAGTATAGATCGTGGTAGGTCTGTGTAGTCATCTCCACAGGATTAAGATACTGTAACAAAAACTGCTGCGGATGTTGAGCTGGCAAGAGAAACTCTAGTCTGTGTAGCTCTGTGGATGTACCTACCCTCACTACACTGACATATACAGACTCTGCGTAGTTGTCTACGCTTCGGCTACACCCAGCTACCCGGACACTGTGTGTAGTCATCTAAATGGGATCTGTGTGACTGACTAAACAGTCTATGCATATCTAAACTCAACTACCCAAACTGTGTTTAGGCCACCCTTGAACGTAGTGATTAGTATAGAGTCGATACTGTCGCCGAGTCCATGCTTTTCGTTATTGCAAATGAGCAGTTTTATTGAGTTTGAAATCTGGTTTGATTTGGAGCTACCTTGGGGTGGGTCGGCGGAGGGCTGTTTTTCTTCGTCGAACTCTCTGGGGATCAGTCCTGGGCGATGTCGACCGCTGGGATTCGCGTGAAAAGTAATACCCAAAAGCGGAATTAGTTGAACCAGGATCATCGTTGATCATCATCCCAACTCCAGTCCCTATGTGTGGGCGTTTTTGCGGGAAATGCATCAAATCACGTCAAGTGGGCGCAATCTATTCACATTGTCTCCCACGCTGTTCAACATGGCACTGCCACCTTGCTTCTTCACGAACCACGTGGCAAAAGAAAAATGGCAACACTGAATTTATCGTCTGCAGGCGGAAACAACACACGGTGCAACTTTTACATATGCTCATCCGAGTCCCAAGGCATTGTGACCTAATTATATGCAGCTGCCGATCGCGAGGGTCGGATCGCCTTCATTGTAGAATGTCGATGAGAAAGCCACAGAAGAAGATATGACGGACAATTTCACCGAGTTTGGGGAGATAAAAAACCTGCACCCGAGACTGACAGCTGTTCCACTTCTGTGCAAGAGTTTGGATGAAATGGGTGGCCTTCGGAGCTATTCCACATTAAAGTCACTCCGCTCCCTCTAACTGGTACTAGTGACACATTTATTTTTGTTTTAGAGAGCGTTCCTCGACGGTCATCTAGAGAAAGTGCTCAAAAATAATAGTGTGCCGCAATCTAATCTTGTTTCCGTTCAGCACGCATGCAATGATAACTCTTGCTCTTCTCCAGCTCTTAATCGTAGGCCTCTTCAATTCTGCCACTGTGCTGTGATCCCATTTTTATCGACACAAAATAATCCCTCGCCAATGGACCTGAATCAATTGATCCTTCGCTGTCCCCGAGTCTGGAGTGCTCAGAATGCTGTAGAGGTCTGTGGAACTGTCAGATGAAAATGCGGAGCCTTTCTTCTTGTTCCGTGCGCTTAGAGGTGTCATCGGTTTCCTCACACAACCGCAAACACGTGAAGATCATTCTCTTCGCCATCACCCACTCTTTACAACATTCTCTTTTCTCCGGGGATGAGGTCGCCCTTCATCCATCGCCCAGGTAGCTAATGGTGTGTGCCGGCTCGTCTCCATTTTGATTGAAAGGCTCTTCTTCGTCCTCCTGTGATCTGCACCGCCTAAGCACATTGTGTACACCAATTCTCAAGATCAATCACCCCATTCCCCCCTAACCCGAAGTGCAACCAAGTCACAAAAAAAGACAGCTTGTGATAATCCTCTTCTCCAATTTCGATACTATAGCGAACCGACAAAAGCATACCTCGAGGCCGTTGGGAATGGAGCTCTGTGCACGTTCGATGTCCACACTGTGCCTGGGATCTGCTCAATATATTTGAGCGGACTGTGACTGTGCTGCAATTTTGCCTGCGGTGATTTGTTTTAATGCCGGTACATCATTCTCTTTACTGTTCTGGGATCTGCTCAATCTTGTCTGTGGTGATTTGTTTTAATGCCGGTAGATCATTCTCTTTCGGCTTCAATGAGCAGGCGGCGACAAACGCCACTCGTACAGCAAACGGAAGCGGACCCTAGAACCTTTGCCTGGGAGGTATGCACCAAGAAAATCCGCACCTATTTCCCAATATACAGTTGATATGCACCTTTGCCGCTTGCCGAAAGTAGCGCGGACTTTCTTGTAGCGAACTGCTGTTGTCACCCATCCGTCGGCCTGTCCGTACTGCACGGATGCAACCAATGCGATGTGCTAACGGCAGAATCGCATATATATATCCTGAAAATCACACCCACTGTGTTAAAAGCAAGCCAAATCTCGAGTTTCTTCAGCCCAAGTCCCACATTCCAGATATACAAAGACAGTCAAATGCCTAGCCTCAGCTATAGGTGTATTCTCCTAAGATATAAAAAAATGTGGAGGAAAACGAGTGACAATTGAGCGAGAACGTGCTCCGAGCGCAAGATTCTCCTGATGCGAGTGAGAGATTTGATCCTTTGTTTTATCCGACCAACCGATCTTCATGGGATTTGGTGGGGGTATTTAAATGGACTATAGAACGACGATTCAACTTTTTTTGGGGCAAAATTCGAGGCGGAACGGCCGCAGGACGTGCATCTCTAGATTAGCGTGACATCATTTGGCAGGCGGAAACACCCGTGACACTGTGTGACAACTCCTCAGAATCTCTTGCAGCTCGCGTCCCTCCATAAATTTCTCCTGAGAAAAAAACGAATAAACATTCTATAGCAGAGTTTAGTTCTCCTACTGGGTTTGATGAAGATTGGTTGGTTGAATAAAGCAGGGTATCCAATTTCTCACTGACATCAGGGGACTTTCCTGCTCAGGGCACGTTCTCTCTCAGGTGTTGGTTGTTTTCCTTCAATTTTTTTTATATTCTAGTAAGCTATAGCTCTGTTTCGATCCACCTCCGAAGGAAATTGAAGGAGAACTGAGCTCAAGCGAGTGGATTTATCACATCTAGTCCATTTATCACACCACATCCACTTATAGTAGCGGCACCACAGCAGTGTGTCCGGCGTGCTAACGGCGAACTTCGAAACTGTGATGATCGTGGTCGGGAAGTGTCAGCGTAGTGGCAGGTAGTGGCAGCTTCACAGCAAGGGCTATTCGATGTCTGCATGATTCTCACTGAAGTCCCGCTGGCAACCCACCGGAAAATCACCAACTCCTGCGTCCAAACCGGGACTTCGACTCCCCGAAGTCCCAATTTGGACGCAGGAGTTGGTGATTTTCCGGTTGCCATATGCGTATTGTTTGCCGATACAGTAACTCCTTTCGGCCGTATCTCAGCCACGCCCATTGTTTTAAAAGTAGGCCAAACCTCGAGTTTCTTCAGCCCAAGTCCCACATTCCAGATATACAAAGACAGTCAAATGCCTAGCCTCCCTGAAGCCTCTCTCTCGATCATCGCCTCCGATCTCCCCGTCAACTCGACACCCTGGGCCGTTGGCGGAGGTCTCTCGCTGATGATCGGGGCAGCATACTACGCGTCCCCCCAACGTCTCACGCGTATTCTCGTCGACACCATGGCCGACGTTAAAAAAAAGTATCTCGAAGCCGTCGAGAATGGGGTCTTGTGCGCATCCGACGCTCACACCGCATGGACGTTCTCTAGGTGCGCCATCCCTCTATTTTTTACTTAGCCTTAGTGTTAATTTCAAATTGCCCAGCTTACAGCTCGAGGTATCCACCATCCGCCAAGCATCCCTCCATAGCTCCCTCTCGCACTATGCAATGTTGTGCGACTTTCTCAAAGGCCGCACGTTCAGCATCCTGCGCTGTATCCACGAGTTGCATGAGCTCGGGACGCATATAGAGGTATGCAGACTCTCTTGCTCGTACTTTGTTCGCCAAGTTGAACATGATCGCCGAAAAGATCTTGAAAGAATCTCGGCGCCGCGAGATCACCTCACGCCGCCTTGCGACGTAGACTGCTCCTTCCTCAACACACTATTGGTTTTAAGGTCTTGATTCATCACAAATAATTGTTTTGATTACACTCTTCGCTATCGTGCTGCTGTGTGTACCGCTTCTGTATTCCAATGAACAATCGCTGTATGGTTTTTTTTACTTTTGTGTCATGAAAGTGGGAGTGGGAGTTTTCCTCATCCAGTTCTGACGGCGTTGAAATTGAATGGAAAATAATATTCAAGTTGGAATCCGAAGTAATTGAAGTTCGATCGGATCATTTCGTGTCTTTATTTCAAGCTTTGCCTTCGCACCCCATCACTCTCATCGCTGCAAGTAGTCCTGAGGTCGCACTCCCAAATTTTCAAGTCCGGATATTGTCTGACGCGCCAATTTCAAATTGCAAATCATCCCTAGTCTCCTCAAGTACCATTTCCCACTCGTGCTACCTAGTCTTTGCCTAGTCTCCTCAATCATCGATCCCCACTCGCAACCTCGTTCTGTCGCATCAGTTGCCCGGGTCACCTGTAGCTCCTGGCGTGCGGTCCAACAAACCATTGTTTGTCAGATCGTCCGCTATTTTATTCCCTCCCGCTCGATTGATTACAGCTCTGATCTTCAAGTGAATCATAACCCTTTTCGAGCTGCAGGATCCCGCGTCCAATACGTGTCCTCATCCTTGCCCGAACTATCATAAGCCCAGATGGCACATCGCGGTTTCCCACGGTTGATTTTCGGCGAATTGGCAATGAACTTGTCCGTAGCGGTGGCGAGGCATATTGTACATTCTATATCCAGCGAAGAATCAAGTGGGAAATGCATTATGCTTGATGAGGTTTTTAGATGCCAGTGAAACCTTTGTTTAGATATGTTAAAATCGTTGAAGTTGACGGATAAGAATTCAGTCAATCAAGGATAGCCGACTGAAGGTGGCCATTCGGAAGATGGTATAGTTTCATTCATTGCATAAGCTCGCCCAATCATAAAAACTGATGTTAAGAATTGTTGGTGCATGGTCGCAATGACTATGACGACGGAAACGTATACAAAAAATTAAAGGGAATATAAATAGAGGATCTACCACGGGAACTCGCCGGCATCGTTAACAAACAGACCTAGAAGCCACTCAAAATCAGATTGAATCGCTCGCGAATGGAATTTGATTGAGGGAAGCACAAAACGCACCAGTCTTCCCCTCCTTGCCCAACAGCGCCCACTCAACGAGCATCTGCGCGCCCTGCTCTGCCGTCTTCCCCCCCGGCGCGAACCCATTCAACTTCGTCGTCGTGAACCCCGGTGTCGCCGCGTTCACCTTGATGCCCTCCCCCTTCAACTCGTGTGCCAGCGCAATCGTGTACGAGTTCGCCGCAGCCTTGCTTGTGTTGTACGCAACCGCCTGGTGCAGAAAGCCATTCGGGCCCGCCATGAGGCCGTTCGACGCCATATCCGTGCTGACGTTGAGGATCACTGCGGGGGCGGCGGGCGTGGAGGAGGCGCGGAGGAGGGGGAGGAAGGCGGTGGTGTTTTGGATAAGGCCGAAGAGGTTGGTTTCGAACGCGTTGCGGATGGAAGGGAGGTTTGGGCTGAGAGCAGTTTGCTGTGTTGACATCTCGCTGATACCTGAAAATGTCGCAGGTTCATTCTTCTGAGTTGAGCCGATAAAGAATCGCGTACCTGCGTTATTGACGAGGACATCGAGACGGCCTTCGGCCTTCTTGATAGTAGCAACGGCGGCTTCAACCGAGGCGGTATCGGTGATGTCCAACTGCACGAATTTCACGTCCAAGTTCTTCTCCTTCTTGATTTTGGCTCTGCAACAAATCTATGTCAGTCTCAAGGTCCTGCGATTTCGGCGATGAACGTACACTGCTTCGGTCCCGGCAGATTCTTTGCGCGACGCGAGATAGACGGTGTGCCCCTTGGCGGCAAGCAGATGAACGAGTTCGTATCCAATTCCGGTGTTGGAGCCAGTTACGAGGATGACTTTGTTGGAAGACATGTTTTGCGGGAAAGTGAGTTGAAAGAATTGAGAAACACAAGGAGTCTTTATATAATTGCGACTGAGGCAACCAAGAGGCGACGCGTTGCTCGGCGGTGGACGGATGGAGGTGGGTCGCGGTGGGTCACGTTGTGTAAGCGTTGTGACGCGATTGTTCGGGACTTCCCGTCTCGGCAGGATTTTCTGATCCCGTCTCCAGCCGGTGAAAGAACGTCAGCTTCGCCGAAGTCGGATAATCGGTAAAGACGGCATCCCGCCTTTATTCAGCAATGTGTCCTCTTTCTTTTTGTTCGAGTTTCTGACAAGCCCTTGGAAGAAAATTGGGTGTTCAAATTTACGTATTTGGAACATCATCCTTAACATCACTGAGGTTGAATTTTGGTTGAATTTGGACTGTAATTGTATTTGCTTGACTTGGCGGATAAAAAATTACGGGCGGTTGCAGCGCTGCTGAATCAACCCAAGCAAAGGTAGACCATTATTTGCTTGCTTGGAGTATGTTCCCAATGGCACAACGCAATTGAAAGAGGGGATGAAACCCAACAAGATAGACTCGGAACTGGGATGAGCGAGTGAAGAGCGCACATCCTCCCGTGAGGTGTTCGTTCTGACTTCTGTTTTACAAAAAAAAAAAAAAAAAAGAGAGAGAAGAGAGGTGAGGTTGAACTTGGGAAAACAAAGATGTATGCGCGGAGAAAAAGAGACAAGACAAAGCGAATTTACTCTATTAGCCTGTTTGCGATGCAGCCATTAGATGGCTGATGGCTGCAAAAATTGCAAAATTGAGGTAAACCCACCAATTATTCCCTCAACTTTTAGTGCACAAAAATAGTGCCAGGGAAGGCCTCTACAAGTCCTGCAGAAAGTCCCAAATAAATTCTGCCTCAGAGGAAAAAGCCGGGAACCATTTGATGGCTCAAATGGCTCATCGCAAGCTCTCTATTGACTGTCAAACCGGATGTCGAGTTAGTTTCTATAGCACTGTGGATGTATTTCCGATATCCAATCCGTTACAATACATCCTTCTCCATGGATGCACCGTAAGAACTTCTGGCCCGACTGGCTCGCAATTGACCTGGCAATTACATTGGGTTTTGTTTGCTCCGTGGTGCCTAGCATATTCCTTCCGTAGCCTTTTCTAGATTTGTGATTTGAGCAAACTCAGTAGGTGTCCAACCGTTTTCCGCCTGCTTGTAAGTATTAATAAGCAACAAAAGACAATTGGAACCGTAATCGATGGTTTAGAAGAACTTCGGTTTAGCATATTAATCGCTTTGGATCAGTACCAACACCCGTGCATTCCGGGCTTCGACAATACACTTAAAGGGAAGTACGTGGCTATGGATGGACAGTTTAAGTAATTCCAGGTCAGGTCATCGTGCATAGAAGGGCGAGGAGGTTCGTACCTCAAGGTCCCCGAGGTCTGACCTAACTGCGGCTCTACCGGAACTCCATTTTCGCGTGGCTTCGAGATGTTGAACACGGACAGGATAGCGCTGCATTCCATGAAAACTGCCGTCTCGGCCAGTAATTTCCCTGGAAATCCAGTTCAGTCGAGTCACTAATTTCACGCCTTGAACTCTCCTTACCCGCGCAGACACAAGCGGCATGCCCCGTGGCTTATGAAAAAATAAGCCACAGTGGCTTATTGACGGCTTACACGCGGCTTACCGGCAGCTGTTAGCCGGATTTTGTCTTTGTAGGCTCTAGACCCCCGGCAGACTCCAATAAGCCAGCTGACAGCTGCCCAGCTGCCAGCAATAAGCCGTCAATAAGCCACTGTGGCTTATCAATTGATAAGCCACGGGGCATGCCGCTTGTGAGATGCTATTGCAAACTATCAATGAATGGAGGAAGTCCTGAAGAATCACTTACCGGCGCCCGTATCCAAAACAGATCTCGGCAGGATCCTGTTCGGCCTCCTTGCTATCCATCGCGATGAATCTGCTCGGGTTGAACTCCATCGGATTGGTATACCGCTCCGGATTGTGCACCATTTTCCTATTGGTTATTTGAATTCG
Organism: Mycena olivaceomarginata; assembly: GCA_029378375.1. NCBI lineage: Eukaryota > Fungi > Basidiomycota > Agaricomycetes > Agaricales > Mycenaceae > Mycena > Mycena olivaceomarginata. Next base: position 16,001 of record JARKIC010000189.1, on the reverse strand, counting down.
TTCTTCATTGTGCTCATGAGGTACGTACCAGACATTGGGGATAATCACGGAGTCCTTTGGAATGAGTAGCGGCTCCAGATCCCCCTAGTCTCTGTGACAGATACTCTATATTGATGACGAACAAGTATCAATATAGAGTCTGTTTGCAATCACAGGGATGTTGTTGGCTGACTGATCAATTATTTGTGGCCTTATTCTGGGGCGGCTTCTTGGGCGATAATTCCACACATATTTGAGCATGTAGAGGTCCTTCTAATGAGACAAACATTCCCTTACACCTAAGCGATTGGTGCAACAATTGTGCTGATATCGGATAGATTTGTGAACAACAGCTTAGCTAATCATTTTTTTGCTTGATCATGGATTGAGGGATTGGCTAGCCAAAACAGTTAATTCTTGCTGGAGGATATCATCCATTTCACTTCATGAAGCTGCACAGATTGTTTTACATATATTCATGTTGTATTCATTGTGCTACGAAGGAAAGAAACACCTGTGGGCACAGCCACCTGATTGTGTAATCAGGCAGCCGCCCAACAATCACACCCTGATTGCTATAAGACTAATATTGGCCTGAGTGGCTTCTGGGTGGAGGATTCCACACCCTCACTAAGATGTGGTCTAAACAAGTTCACAATACTGTGGATACCGGTTTGGACTATGTCAAGAAAGAGATGGTAAATAATGTGAACATTCGCATCCTCGAATAGATTGATTCCACATTTGTTAGGCTGCAGGAACTGCAGAAACATCCTTCCTGTCAAACCTTCTGGAAGAGGGGAGCCACAAAAATTACTTGATTAAGTGGGCTGCTGCTTCAATACAGGTTGGGGGCAGTGGCACGGTTATTCATACCTTGAACAACGGAGAATCCATTCTTAATTCCTTGCAGACCGCCGCACAACTCGAGGCATTTTTCTTGGCGATGTCTCTCTACCCTGATATTCAGGCAGCGGCACAGCGTGAACTCAACCAAGTGGTCGGAAATGTCAGCAACGGCCTCTGGGTCGGCTAAACAGCGAGTAACCCAGCGAGAATCCCAACCAGGATAAACCCGATAGACGCTAGTAGCTCGTGTGTTCCCCAAGCAATAGGACCAGTCGTACGATGTCCTCCCTAGGAGGCCGTATGTCGTAGGTCGGGATGCGAGGCGGAACCCGGAACGAGTCGAAGAGGGTGTGATATCCATACAGGTATACAACCCGGGGCGTGGATACAACCCGTAGTACGATGGGAAGGAAGCGGGGCAGGGTGGAGACAATGCCTATGTCAAGCCAAGGTAGAAGCCTGAGATTAGACGAGGTAGAATCTACTGTACATGGAGATTCTACCGTGCTTATATAGGCTTCTTATAAATTAAAGTGATCGCAGTCAATCGCGATCAGTTCCTGTACCGTAGCATTAAGGAGCATTAATGCTGATGCTCCTGGACTCCTCTGTGTTGGTTTCCATGGTGTCGGTGGACCTAGGAGACCCGATGTTCGGGTTTCCTAGTCCCAAGTGTCATTGTATCCAGTGGTTCAAACCCTGATCGGGTTTGCAACCACTCCTGTACTTCGTGTGTGAGTCTGTGTCAGCCCTTGGTGCGTCCGGGGACTAGAATCTGTCTGTACGGGTTCCTAGTCCCTAACGTCTTCTGTATCTCGTGGTGCAGACTCCCCGAGTCTGTGGCTTTGGAATCTGAGGCCGGGTTTCAACCGTGAGAAGGTCACGTGGTGTCATCATGAGAGTCCCGTGCCGCTAAGACATGTCGCGCGAAAAAGTAGAACCCGGGCGATTCATGACAGGAAACGACAGACTCCCAGACATTTCAGACCGTGCTCAGTTACCGTATGTCGATGCTCTGTGCAAGGAGGTAATTTGATGGCACATCACAGCTCCCCTCGGTGAGATATGGTTATTTGTACTTTCACTTCCCTCCGTCTGATGATAGTTCATACCAGCGGTGCCTCACTGCACACGTGAAGATTACATCTATGACCGAGGGGGGGATCAATCAGGGTGTGATTGTTGGGCGGCTGCCTGATTACACAATCAGGTGGCTGTGCCCACAGGTGTTTCTTTCCTTCGTAGCACAATGAATACAACATGAATATATGTAAAACAATCTGTGCAGCTTCATGAAGTGAAATGGATGATATCCTCCAGCAAGAATTAACTGTTTTGGCTAGCCAATCCCTCAATCCATGATCAAGCAAAAAAATGATTAGCTAAGCTGTTGTTCACAAATCTATCCGATATCAGCACAATTGTTGTACCAATCACTTAGGTGTAAGGGAATGTTTGTCTCATTAGAAGGATCTCTACATGCTCAAATATTTGTGGAATTATCGCCCAAGAAGCCGCCCCAGAATAAGGCCACAAATAATTGATCAGTCAGCCAACAACATCCCTGTGATTGCAAACAGACTCTATATTGATACTTACTTGTTCGTCATCAATATAGAGTATCTGTCACAGAGACTAGGCCAATATCACACTCGAAATTTCTCTCAGCATGAACTTACTCTCACCTGATAAACGTGTTAAGAACACTCACAGACAGGTACAATGTCCACGAGAAATGCAGCCTGGGTGGCTAAGTTGAAAAAATTGTGTTTCACCGTTTCGAACATCTCTAGAAATGGATCACACTCCGGGCCATTGCGGAGGCGATACCCGTACGCTATTCGGAGACTAATCGCCCCAGTCGCACTGTACCAAAGTAAATCAAAACACCATGATACTAGGCACTCAACGCACTGTTGAATTTCGTCAATTAACCATCAGGGCTTAACAGAATGTTGCGCAACAATTTGCGTATCTCGGTCGAAAGCAGAGGGACAAATTGCTCACCGCCGGCTGGGTACCAAAGAACCGATGATATAGTTTGTGTTCCTTCCGCACTTGATCACCATAGTGAGCTAACGGGAGGGTGTTATTGAAGCCAGCGAGTTTGTCGCCCATAGGAATCACTGGGTGATCGGAGAAATTAGCGCCGCGCACGTCAAGCAGGTCTTTCGCGACTTCGAGAGAGTTGACAATGATCATTGTCTTCCCAAAAGCAGTAAGAGAAAAAATGTCTCCTATTCAAATGTTTGCTGAGCAAGCAAATACAGAGCAAATTCGAGCACACCAAAACGTACCCCAGACATCTCTGAGTTCAGTGAATTTGAGCAGTAACTTTTGGTGGGGATATCCAAAACGTTACTGATGAAGGGAAGTCCTCGTGGGCCGGGCGGCAGACGGGCGTGGGGCTTCTTCGGCCTAATATAGTACACCGAGACAATACAGGTCAGAGAAAGAATAACAATCGCGCCCCAGTCCGAGAGGCTGGGGGACTTAGGGACACCAGTCATGGTGGAGTGTTTAGAACTTACTTCCACATCAGCAAAAATCCCAGCACATGTAGGCCTATGTAGCAATTATAGCCGGCATAGCGCTGTCGACGCTGTCGACAACCCCCCTTTATGTAGTGCGCTGTAGCTGCTGCCATGGATATCCGCATGATTACTTCCCGTGTGGTTGCAATCCTATTTCATTCCTTAATTGCTAATTCCTAGGCTAATCTTTACTTCCTCCCTCCTTACCAACAATCTTTTTCTTTCACCTTTACAATGTTTCATTATTAGTATTTCATACATTTCAGTATTAGTATTTCATACTACTCTACAGTATATAAACTACAGGCTAAAGAAATATACAACACCTTTTACCTGTAACATTCTTTGCTCTAAGCTCGCCCTCTAGCCTCGTCGCTATGACTTTGTCTCCAAACGTCAGTTAAAGCTTAGCGCTAACTGACCTTGGGACACCGGTTGACTCGTGGTAACAAACCAGAGTTTGTGTGCATGTCAGACTTGCTGCCTCGCGGTAATAAACCTGTGGTTCGTGTGCGTGTCAGCATTTTGTGTTTAGTTTGGCAACGGTTTCTGGTGAACTTTAAAGATCACACCTAATCTTTAACACTGGTGGACACTGTGAGAATCCGTTAACGCACTTTGCTCGGCATCATCTATCATTGTTACCTTTAAACAAAATACCTTATCATCATGTCGGCCTCCTCGATCGGATCCACTCCGAGCGCGCTCCAAGCGTAGAGCCAGGCATCGCTCGAACAAGCCGGATAAAAGAGACGGAAACGAACCAGACATCGAGACAGATGGGGAAGTCACCAAAAATCCCGATCACTTCGTTCCTGATTTCCACGACGATCACCCTTCCGTTCCGTCCCCAGACTCCATCAGTGATCAAGTCAACATCAACAGTTTCGGTGATGATTACCAGTTGGAGGAGTACGCGGGACCCCAGTCCGCCAACAACCTGGATCATGCACAATGTGCCATCCGGGGCGAGGGGCAAATTGCATGATTAAAAGAAAGAAAGAAAAAAACAACCTGGATCCCACCTCAAGGATTGTAAAGGGATCACTCCCCTTGCCATTCTTCTAGTCCTACCGTATGATCTCCGAAGGAGACGTCACGACCTTGACACATCACCAAGTGGGATTGGATATAGGGTCAGGGGAATTTACCAAACCCTTCCTTTGTAACCCGAAGATAGCAACCCGGAAAATGTATACGAGCATTTTTCATGAGCATTTAGAAGTCCTCCAGAAACTGCTCACCTCAATGGAAGCAACAATGCTGCTCAATCAATTGAACACGTACCACCTGCAGAAATCAATTTATTGGGCCTTCTGGAAGCTTCTGGACGATCCGCATAAGCATGCCAAGCCGGTGTTTGAAATGTTCAGGACGATTGCACCGACCATTCCTACTTGGGGGGAAGGAATGAGGACTCCCTTGCTTTCTACGCTGCCAACAAATTTGAGATTCTTGGCATCTATTACCGTGCGGAGGTTGAACATTTCCTCACCCTCCTGGACAAACATTTCGACTTCACAACAGATGAAATTCGTCCCCCTGATGAGGAAGCCAAAAATGTCTACGAAAGTGTTCGTTGCAGCATGTCAGTATCAAGGAGTGCAGCTAGTGCAGAGTGCTCTGCCTCGGGCACTCCAACGTTCTGGCTCTGTCCTGTTCCCCCCCATCTTGGCCATCTCGGTAAGAAGTCCCTGGGTGAAAAGTGAGGAAAGGGAACTGGGACTCCGTTGTTCTTTGGTAAATGGTCCACCGGTTGTGAGCGGCGAACCAGGAAGAATGCCGCGCCGAACTAGGAATGAGGAAGTCACAGATGAGGACATACAGAACGTACCTTTGCCAAAAAATGCAGTCTCTCGTTCTGCCTTTTGCAAAATCCTTCACCCCGCTGTCCAAGTTTCACTAAGCCTTTGCAGTAAATCCATTTGAATCCAAGATACTCAGTGGGCCTGCGCCTCCGGGTTTTTGTGGCTGTGCAAACCAATTTCCAGTTACTTTTTGACACAGCGAGTATACATCCATGCTTCATGATGGGCAATGTGTTCTGGAAATCGATAGTCTTTTGAGTCGACATCCAGCCAGCACAGTGAAGGCTCCATAAATTTCATGAAAAAGACCAGATATTCAGGAGGGTGGCCCAATGGCACTGCAGTCCATACCTGAAACCACTTCCTGGGTCCGACTTCCTTTAACGAGCTGCAAGCACATTGTTGCTGATCCATCCGAGTCCTTGGTGTTATGGATGCAATTGGGGACCGAGCGAGAGTTCAGATTTTCATTGACGGGCAGGACAGTTAAAGAAAACGTGAAGCAACTCTGCGTAGTTAAAGGGTAAACTACCGAGGTACGAGGTTCAACCATTTGTAGCATCTGCCTACAAGAGACTAGTTAAAGGGCGCCCAGTGGGAGCTTTGTCGCGGGCATCAAGTAAACGATCCTGATACTCCTAGCAAGCAAGAAGGTTGTTGAGATCTATCAGGGCGACTGGACAACGATACAGCGGAAAAACATACAGGGACATCGTTGAATTCACATTGTGGGTCCTTTGTGATGCCATCAGTTACTGTTCAATGCAAAGAACAGGTTCAAGGCTTAAGGCTGTGGTGGCTTGACGTGGTTTAACTCAACCGGAGTTATTGTATAGCCACATTGTAATCCTGCCTACAAAATCAAATCTTTCAGTAGCTCGACATACCTTGCGCGTCAATTATGCTCAACCCCTCAGGCCTCAGTGCTATGGACTTGACGTGTCGTCAACAATTTTCATTGTTTCTGTGTCGATACCTTGTCACAATCTCACTCTGGGGACTCTGGGGACAGTCTCACTGTCTACTACGGTCACGATACTGGCTATAGCACATTCTAAAGAAAATCCATACACTACCAGTTAATCCCGTGTACTCTTGCGACAGCCTACTGGCTATTGAGCATATAAATTCTATCAATTCACCCTCTGTTCTCTTTTGGACGTGTTAACAAGTACTACGTGTATTGCACTATGGCTGACGGTACAGAGAATGGCTGAGGCAGTTCTCGTGTCGGCTCGGCTCGGGTTGAGAGAAAAAGGCGGTGGTCACCTCGACACATATTAACGCTGGTGGCACGCCGGCGAGCTCAGTGTGATGGGGCGCTGTTTCGACAGACATCGGGAACATGATCCAGTGTGCGCTGGGGCTGTACGAGGACACACTGAGTGTCACGGGTGCCGTCAACCCGCCCCGCAGCGTGCTGTGGGTGCTGTTCACGAAGTCTGACTGGGAGCGGTGCAGGAAGGCGGCGGCAACAGTGCTGCTGCGCATCACACGCGATTTGGGTGGGTCGGTGTTCGGCGGGAATGGGTCGCTCATGCAGGTGCTCCCCGTGGGGCTCACGTACTGGCGCAAAGAGGAGGGAAGGTGGGGGGGGGGGGAAAGTGGGGGACCTGGCAAGGGAGAGCAGCGGGATGACGCACCCGAATGCGGTGGGTCAGGAGTCGTGTGCAGCATGGGCAATGTGCGTCGCACAGCTTGTGCGCACTGCGGCTGATGCAGGAGGGGCTGGGGATGACAAAGCTCAATGTACTGCACCACTTTGCGAGTTATCCGTACACCATGCTGGCCCTGTGTCATGAATCACCCTGACTCAGCATCGCAGATATCCTTTTTCGGATTCTACCACATTCCTTTTTGGGAATAACCCGTCCTTGATCGGGTTATTCCCTGGCCCACAACACTCACTTAACCCTCAGGGACATGAACATCCTTTGGAATCCATGCAGACATGGATTCCTCACCACTTTACCACCCGGGTTCTTATCGCAGTAACCTGGGACTCTATACGACGATGGCATGACACCATACACATGCAACCTGGCTTCTGTGCGCTAGCAACCCGGACTCCTTTGTGCCGATGACCATATCCAATGAGTCATGACTACACTCCTTTATGTTGGTGGATATTCACTCCTGATATCCCTGCCAAGACGATGTGACATGGGGTATTACGGTTGTGCACTTGGGTCATGGCCAAAGGACAAGCAGGTCCAATTAGGTAGATTAGTCAGTATTCCGTGGAACACACAGCCTTTATGTATTAGATAAGCAATTACTTTTACATGCATACTACGACCTAAGCCTGAAGCTAGAGTCGTACGTGCGACGTACCAGGAATCCTCCCTCTCCGGCTGAGCATCCATTTAACTGCTTAATCCCATCAAGGACGACATGGTCCCTCACACTAGGGTTACAGGAGTTCCGATTGGCCCGGATTCGGCCTCCTGCGCTCGCCCGATACCCGAGCACTTGAATTCCCTTCATATCCTGTGAGAAGCCCCTTGCCGAAGCCAGGTCGCTTCACAGTGGTGGACGCACAGGGGAGCTTCACTCAAGCAGGATATGAAGGTTTCTCGAGAGTACCTTGTACGGTGTTCGTCTTCGCTGAGCTCTCCCGAGTCGAGAGCCCCTTCCGGCATCTCAGCATCGACTCCTCGAGATGCCCCGTCGCTCACTCCCCCTCCATTCATTCCGTTCTTGGAGCGCGACGGCATCCGTCAGCATGCCGATCCCCTCCTCTTCCTCCCACACCTCACGGATCGGCATCCCCACGTTACGGGACCCCAGCACCCTTACGCGCTATCTACTTGTTGCGCTGAAGGCTTCGTAGGGCCTTTCGAGCTACGATGTCCTGAACTCCGCTCCCCGTGTGAGTTTGGACTTGCGACCGTAGCGCCCGCTCCAGCTTCAAAACCTTGGTTTTCCGACTCTCGGTTCGCGGGTTCCTTTCTTCCTTATGTTCTCGAGCATCTGCACAGTGTTGCGTGATCTCCTGGACTGAATCATACTACAGTCTCGAACTCCGCCTCGTAGCGTGAGCTTGGACTTGTATTATTCATTACTTTAATATTATTTCCTTTATTTCTTCTTACTACAATCATGGCGCCTCGCAGGGCGGAATCCACCTTTAAGCCGGTCTCGACATCCTCGAATCCGCCGTCGTTTCATACGCCAACGACTCCTGCCCTGGCCCCGCGGATACGAGGACCGCGCATGAATCGTTTCTTCTCCAACTAGAAACTGCATGGTGTTGCACCTGGACATAGGCGGTTCGTTCTGTGGAATGTTTGGTGAGGGACGAGCACGCCCTTGGCGCGTCCCGAACGTCCTGCTCGGAACGTGGTCCGACGGTCCGCTCGCCGCTTTGACGGCGACAGGCTCCCACGCCATCAACGCCGCTACGAGCGTACAACGTCCTGCTTCTTTTCTTCGACGCCGTTGTCTCCAGCTCAAGACCTGCTGCTTCAAAGTCTCGAGCTCCTCCTGCGGCTTCAAGATTCAAGATTCGGCGCCTCTGGGCTCCTCTGTGACATGCATCGGCATCTCCGTCTTTTGGCGTTGAGTGCGATGTTCGCCCATGGCTGGACTTGAAGTGGGTCTCGCTGGGGTTCGTCGAGATCGGGTAAAGTGGCAGGGGGAGGAATATGAGAGAAACGTGAGGTCTCTGTGTCTAGCGCTGGGGTTATCTCGTGGGCTTTGAATTCCCGGGATAACCTGAGTGCCCTTGCCCAACTTTTACGGTCGAGGATGGTGTACGCAGACTAGGCTCTGTGATCTCCGCCAACCCTTACATATTGTACTCCGTCCCGAGACGTCGAGTACGATTTGGGAACTTCCCCAGGTTGCCCTGCGGTTGATGCCCGTGTCGCACGCGGACTCCCTGCACTCATTCTTCAGGAGAACAGCAGCGCCAGTGACCTCGTGTCACGCACAATTCGTTCCCCCGACGTCACCCTCCGCACACAATTTCGCGTCCTGATGGTTCCTGCCTTCCGCGCCGTACACAGATTCAAGCATGGACCACGCCTACGCCGTGTGTAGTACTGTCCTTGGGGCGATCCCGTGCCTGCTGTGCTTGCGATCATCGGAATGCCGTGCACCCTCGAGCTCGGATGACCACCGCAGATTCTGAACGCCGCGAGCTGCTCGTCGGCCTCGTCTGCCGTGGAACCGTGTTTCCCGCGAGTCCCTTGCGCGCGCGTCCGCCTTAGACCTCGACAACCTCGACCTCTTGGACTGCACTTCTCGCTGCTACAGCAGGCTGCATGTAACGCGTGTTTTCTCGAGCCAAGACGACTTGTAGCTATGTCGAGCTCGCCCTCCATGGCTAGAGTTTCCGCTCTACTATCCGCCGCTGTAGCTGTTTATTTAAAACGAGTCGAATGCGCTTGCCTTCAATGCTTCTCGGCTAGCTTCGAGCGCCTCGATTGAACGTCAGGAAACGCGTGTCTGGACGTCTAGCCTTGCATGCGCGGCTAACCCTGTCTTTGCGCGTTGCCCGTACCGTACCACTTTGTTGCCCATCTCTGGCTGGCGAATTCGAGGGTCCGACTGCATCGCCTCTGCAATGCTCGCTCGCGCGATCCCGTGCCTTACCGGTAACTCGTCCGTGCTCCTCCCTCCACGACTTGCTCCCCAACGATTTGCGATCGTCCGTAGAGGCCGCGTCGTTCGGTTAACGACACTGCCTGTCGATTGACGTCGAGCTCGTGAACACGAGTCTCCCTCCTGTACGGGGTACCTACGACCTTAAAACCGTGCCTACAGATTTGTTGAAGCTAACGACGTGCGCGGTCCGCGATCTGGTGGATTAATCACCGCTCTGGCGCCGCTGGGATCTCACGCGCCGTTCGACGTAGCAACGACCTCCGACCCACACTTTACGACTTGTCCGCACGCGACTCGTGAAGACGATGAGCTCGCCGTTCCCGGCTCGAGTCTCCGCCGATGCTCAAGACACTGTGGTTGGTTACGCACCCTTTCGCTGCTTAATCTCTGCGTACCGATTCAAGGCCGACGCTCAAGATACTGCGCCCAAGGGTACGAAGGGACATCGAGTCCTCCAGCTCTGCATGCTCCGCTCGTCGTCTGGTGCTTATCTCTCCGTCGCACTCTGGGTCGCATTCAATTTCGACGGCTACCGCGCTGGAAGTAACGACACTTGACGAGATAGAGATGCAGGAACGTGGCTAGGGTGACGAGGTCCCGGGCACGCAAGAGCGTGAACACTAGGACTAGACGTCGAGTTCGCGGCCGCGAGTCTCCGTCCAGAACTGGGTTCCTTCGGCCAGACACAATAGCCCTGACGCTCACGCGATGCTAGGCTTCCAATCTGCCTACTCCTGGCTCCTTGCGTGCGTGTACGCCAGCGAAGACCTCCAGAACCTCCGCGCAGATCCGATATGTTGCTTACCGATGTCACAAGCTCGCTCTCGAACCTCCCTCCGCCCTCGCAGCTGCTCGCTGCCGTTCGAAATCCAGGACCCAGCACCACTGCTACCCGTTTAGGGCACACAATCGGGATACTGAGCTGGGGCGTCCATATGACGCCAGCCATGGATCCCGAGCGCCCGCTCGTCACGCCGCGCCCCCCGCTCGCACGATCACCTCCAGCTGATTGACGTCGAGTTCGTGATTGCGAGACTCCGTTCAGCTTGCGGTCCTACGGCCTCGACTTGTTAAACACCACCAAGATACCTGCGCCGCCCGCTTGCTCGTCGGAATCAATCGTGCCGTGTTTATTTGGCGTGCGCGAGTCCTCCAAGCGCTTCTCCGTTGGCGAAGCTTGAGTCTCACACAGCTCTACGCCGCAGCCGCTCAGGGTACAGCGAGCCGTATCTGGGTCTACGTCGGGACAATTGATACCTCCGTTCTGCTTACGATCCCGCTCCGTCTCGACGTGCACGACGTGCGCCATCGCCTACCTAGTCCCGATGGGTCTACGCGACATCCGCCATGCTCGCTCACGGTTTGCGCACCGCTTGCGCCGACCTTCACTCCACACGCCCTCCTCGACGCGACATCCACGGGTTACGGATATCGAGTAGTAAACTGCGACTCTGTTTGCCTTGGATTTGCGGCATCCGCCTCCCCGAGTGTGCTTGTTCGCCTCGGGCCTCGGGATCTGCGTCTGTCCTGGGGAGTTACCTGCACCGTTCGCCTGGCGGCATGATCTTACCACGCAGCTCTCATCTTTCAACGCGTGCTCTTGCTTCGCCGCCGCTCCTTGGTCGCCCTCCAGCTGGTTTTATACCGCATTCTGCTCGCTCCGTGCAACTCCTCCCCGCTTCGCTCGTCAACTTCGCACCGCGCCGACAACACTGCGATTTGCACACCCTGCTTCGTGAGGCCTCCGATCTTCGCCCGCACCTGCGCTCCACAACCTGGCCCTTCGCCGATTTCCCTTTGGGCCTGCGCTGTCGCCGTCGCCAAACCGCAGAAGGACATGCAGCTCGCCGTGCTCGGCTTGAACTTCCGTCCCGACACTTTGTCTCTGGGTCGCATCGACAGTACTGATTCTCGCTGTCGGTGGGTACCTCGATACATGTTTCGTATTTAGTCTCGGTGTAGCGTAGAGAGCGCGTCGCGCCCTCCGCTCTCGTGATTGGACATGTACGTACCACGGACTCAATATACGGCTCGATCTTGCCCAGAAGAAGTAGTATAGCTCAGTAATGCATGGGTGTGGGTGCTTGAGTAGCGCAGGCTGCGAGAAGAGGAGGAATTCGAGGAGGAGGGTTTCGTGGCGAATTCCCAAAGCGGTAATTCCGCGTTTCGGAAGCCCGATCCGAAGGCCGAGTCGAGCACACCAGTACTCCTCGCTTTCCAGTTGCCATCAGCTGTGATTCTGCATCGCTTGCGAAGCTGGGCGGCCATTACCTCGAATCCCCATCGCGACAGAGCCGAGCCACTGAGCTACCATCGAAATTCGCACTTCTTTGGTGTATTCCTCGCCGACGGATCCCTTCCACGAACGGAAAAGATGAGCCGAATATTCATGCACGTCTCCTCGTGCTTCTTCGCCTTTATCGCGACGGATCCCTCCCCGAGTGGGAGGATGAATTGTATGACTCATGCCCGCTCAACTGGTCGGCGGCGCCTTCCCTAAGTTCGAAGCAATGGGGTGTTTGGCCAGGGTGTAGCTCTCCGAGGGTCATTGCTCTCTCGTTTGCTGCGCCTTCAGATGCGGCAATACTGTAAAATGAAGAGTGTGAGCCGGCTCTTTGTAGATCGGAGCTCCACCTTCTTTTGCATCCTGATCCGGACTACCGCGGGCTCCTCGTCAACTGGGGAACTATCTTTCCTTTGGGCCTTAATAAACGGCTTGGTTGTTCGCTTGTCAAGATAGCGGTTACATTTTCATTCAATTCCTCCACGGCTTGTTCAAGATTTATTCTGGGGGGCCACTGTTTTGCGACCTACGACCTTCTCTTCCATCAAGTCTTGAATATCTGCTGCGGATGTCCATACAAATCTTTCACGAGACTTTTGGGGTTTCCTTGTTTTCTTTTATCCTATTCCACAACCCACGCTTAATCATGCCGCCGGCGTCGTAGTTTCACCCACTCTCTCTTTACCCCGTTCTTTTATTGGCCAATCCATCGTCGAATGCACGGACGGATTCCCGGACGCTCGTCGCTAGGTCTCGACACAAGAAGTTTCGCGTTTCGGACACACCGCTACGGCGCAGACACACGAGCTCAGATGGCATCTTGACGCGCCGTTACCCGTATGCATATGCAACCCTGCTCCGCGCTTGCCAAGCGCCGTATCCGCGCAGTCTCAAGATGGAACCTGGGGATCCCCTCCGTCTCCGGACATAGAGCGCGATCCAGCGCCAAACCTCAACAGTACTGCCTATGATCTTTGCGCGCTTGGGATTAATACAAACGTCTGGGGGACTGCCTGAGTGTGCCCTGCGCTGTATTCCAGCGTGGGACTAAGTTAACACTTGCGTGCCACTACCTCCCGAATACAAGATGTCCCGCTAGGTGTTTCACCTCCGACCCTCTCTGCAAGCTCGGAGTCCGACCACAGCAATGGCCACTTTAACGTGCGCGGACGTCATGAGCTCGCTGTCCTCAGTTTGAGTCTCCGCCGGCACGCAGTCCGGTTCACACACATCTGTCGCCCTTCACTTGGTCAAACGTCTTCGTGGGACGAATCCAAAAGGCTTCGGCATCGATAAACCTCCGTGCAACATCTGTTCTCAGGCCATTGCCACGCCAATGCATCCGTTCCGTCCCAAGACGTCGAGCGTATGATGGGCGCGTGGTCGTTCTTATCCGTTCTCTCTGGTCTGAAAACAATCTTGAGCACTCCGGCCCTCGGCTATGTCCCTCTGCGTGCGCATCGAAGCGCTGTTATGCTCGCTGCACCCGTACTTCGGCCATTTTAACACGCTCCTCTATGTTCCGCTGTCTCGCTCGAAACATCATCCGTGATGCTGCGTGAAACTTGAGGGCAGGATTTGCTCTTGATTCTGGGGGGCTACGTGTCCACACGACGCCGTGTAAACGCTGGGGGGCAAGGCTTGATCCACGGCTCATTCCTTGAGCTCCACCCACGTGTGAGTCATGGAATTTTTGGGCAAATTTTTTTCCCCTCAAAATGGGCATTGGGCTTGGATCTTTTCGACGACATATGGGAGTTTTTTGTGATTCTTTGTGCACATCTTGAGTGTCAGCTCAGGGATGCACACAAAGAAGCGGGGGGCTGTGTAGGGTATGTGTAGTGCTTTACCTCGCTCTCTGATTCCGAGTTTTATCTCGAGGTCAGAGATGCCAGGAAAGACTTTGCTATAGTCGTCGGAGATGAATGGTGTCCACCGCACCAAAGCAACACAACCTCAGTGATCTCATGCATATCATGTGCATGTTCGAGGTCAGCTCCCTGTTCTCGCAGGACGTATAGCGTCCATCATGCGGGAACTGCACTCTCATCGAGAAGTCTGGAAAGGTGAATAGCACCACCTCTCTACCTCAGAGAGTATTCCTCGGCAGTGGTATGCGTCCCTGCACATCCAAAGCCGGCATCTCGATGGTCGGCACACATTCGACGTCTTGGAGAATGGTTCCAACACAAAATTGGGTCAATTTTTTTTTCTCAATGCTGAACCTGCGCCTAGCGCCTTCATCGGGGTTCAGAACTCACCCGGAGTTCCATCTAGCTGCATGCCCTCTGGCCATGTGGGGGGCTCTGTGACATGGGGTATTACGGTTGTGCACTTGGGTCATGGCCAAAGGACAAGCAGGTCCAATTAGGTAGATTAGTCAGTATTCCGTGGAACACACAGCCTTTATGTATTAGATAAGCAATTACTTTTACATGCATACTACGACCTAAGCCTGAAGCTAGAGTCGTACGTGCGACGTACCAGGAATCCTCCCTCTCCGGCTGAGCATCCATTTAACTGCTTAATCCCATCAAGGACGACATGGTCCCTCACACTAGGGTTACAGGAGTTCCCATTGGCCCGGATTCGGCCTCCTGCGCTCGCCCGATACCCGAGCACTTGAATTCCCTTCATATCCTGTGAGAAGCCCCTTGCTGAAGCCAGGTCGCTTCACAGACGACTACACTCCTGAATGGCGACAGGTGTCCCTTGGGTGCCACCTGTTGACTCCTTTATGCTCATGACTCCTTGGTAACCCCTAGATGCTATGGTGATAACACATAGGGACTAGGAGCATCAGCATTAATGTTCCTTAATGCTGGATACAGTAACCGATCGTGATCGTATTTAATTTCTGTAGAAGGTATATAAACTCGGTAGAATCTCCCCTGTACAGTAGATTCTACCTCGTCTATTCACAGGCCTTACTTTGGCTGGATTGCTTGGTTCTTGGACTTGAGCCTGGAGTGCTCTTGTTCTCATCTCTTTGTTCTGGTCTTGCCTTCACTCCCCTTTCGCTCGGCAACACCAGAACTCCTACTCTCTGTCTCTTGCCTTGGGATATCGACCTAGCAGTGTTGGATCTGGCCCATTAGGTAGCGGCAAGGAGAGACACTTACCTACCAAGGGGAAGAGATCATCACACTAGTTCCCTGGCAGGGTTGTATAGAGACTGGTTCGCCTAAGTTCCCCTCAGGCACCCCTCAGTCTTGGATCCAGTTGGAACCCCTGTTCGGAGTACCCCTGAGTCGGGTTCCTCCTCTCAACCCCAACCCCCTATCCAGAACCCGAAGCCCCTATTTGAGACACCCAGAGCGGGTTCCTCTCACTAGGGTCTGGTGCATAGTTGTAGTACTCTCACTGCAATATCTTCAGGTTCTTCAGCATGGGTTGCTCACCACCTATGGATGCTGGCCTGGTTGGCCACATCCTCCCCTTGGATCCTCAATGCACAGTCATGCGCTATTCGAGCGGTGACGGATTCTCTCTCAACACCTAGGGATGGCTGCTGTTGTGTCTGGCTTGGATGTGGTCCAGCTGACCTAAGGGCCGTTGCTGACACCCTGCAGGAGGCGCTTGCGGCCAACATACCCCTGCCTGCCACGCTGGCGCGTGATCCACAGCGATGGAGGCGCACTATGCTACCGCCTGCTGCGTGCTTCCACCGCCACCACTGCTGAGGACAACATCACGAACCCCAACACAGACACTAATGACCTGGTGGAGGCACGCACACTCACGGTCCTCCCGCAGGCCGTGGTCCCATCGTTGGGGTACGTGTTGTGCACACGCTCGCCACCATGCTCTACGTGTTCCTCGCCGCCACGCTCTATGCATTCCTCACCACCAGCACATTCGAGGCCGGGGTGCTGCTCACAGCGAATATGGAGCAGACACAGTTGCGGCGGTGTATGGGGCTGGCAGGCACGTGGT